>BSBM01001454.1:0-330000 GCA_027924585.1 Larix kaempferi | reverse complement strand
CTATATATATTTTTTTTCACAAAATTCCACCATTTTCATACCAAACCAGGGAACTAACGCAAACATATTCATTATGTTTTCTTAAAAAAATAACATACCAACCTTAGGAGAACCCCATTTTTTGGAAGTTATACTTAATTTCCATAAATAATATTTATATATTCCGGAAGGTGATCCGATTGTCTACGTTTCATCTTCTTGCGTCATATTCCAAAACGTTGTGTAGGTATCTCTAATATTGCTTTTTGACGTTCAAATTTCTGTTTTTCCAAGAGTCCATTGCAACTAACGCGTCATGAGTGGCCAGCATTAGCTTGCACCAGCCCTCTAGAGGTGCAGGAAACAGACCAATCTTGTGCATGGCTATTTTCCCCAAATTTTAAAAGTTAATTTTTTTTTTTTTAATTACGAAAGTTAGTGAAGCCTTAAAACGAAATGGTCGAGTGTTAGTCTACCATATCATGGTCTGAACATAATCATTTTATTTTATTTTTTTTTATCTTGTACATATTCGTGTACTCTTGTGTGGGTTCTTTTCGTTCTTGAAATATGTAAGCCAATCAAAAGTTATAGGTCGAATAAACGACCTATGTTTTTTACAAATTTGACATGACTGTAGTTAAAAATGAATTAAAAATAGAAAACAATAACATATCTATTCAAAAAATATATAGTTAGAATCAGCACATAGAGCTCGACAAGTGTGTGCAATTTCATCAGTAGTGCACAAGTGGAGCATATGTGGAACTAAGCGTGAAAAAAATTAAGTTACAAAAATTGGTGTGTTCTTCCATAACTCAGACCGAGCGTCAAGGTTTGGCAATCCGAATCTAATACCAAACCTGCAAGGGCACAAAAAAAAAAATTGAATCCAAACATGTGAGCATGCAAATGCGTGCATGCATAGATGCGCACACGAGTAGATGCACGCATGCGTATTTGCGTGCATGCGTAGAGGCGCGCATGTGTTTCTTTGCACACATGTGTTTCTATGCATGCCTATGTTGATGTGCATGCACATGTTGATGTACGCAAGAGTTGTAGCGCGCACGTGTTCTTTGTCACACCTTTATTTTTATTTCTCTCTCCCTAACCCCCCCCTCCGTCTCTATAACCCCACCCCCCCCTCTCTTTTTATCCACCAAATACCCCCCACTCTCTTCCACTCTACCCAATCCCTCCTCCATTCCTCACCCCTCTCTTCTCTCCTTCACCATAAGGGTTAGGAGATATATTATTACACAAAATCATTAACTTTCATTATCCTCATGCACATATAAATATTCATCCTTGTAACCATAAATCCATGACCCCTATATCTCAATCCCCAAACCCTTGACCATTAGTCCCTAGTCACTGCAATCCCTAGTCCCTAGTAGAACTAACCACCATAACTCTTGGCCCACTATAATCCTAAACTAGTATAGCCCCTAAAAACCCTAAATACTAACACATAATGATATATATCCCTTAACCCCTATAATCCTAACCATGTAATTCTAACCTCTGAAGTGTCTATTCAAATAAAAATTAACCCCTAATCCTTATAACCTCTAGTTCTCATCAACACTAAACTCTATCATCAAACACCCAACCCTTAAAACCTATAACCCATAGCCAGTTGAGAGAGATAGTTAGAGAGAGCGAGACTTGAACCTTGGGCCCTAAAGGAATATTCTATCCAGAAAGAGCTATGATGATTTCCTTCGCTAACAGCACATGACCTCTTAATGGTATCATTGGCCTATGATTAAGGATGTCGATACCATGAAGTGGTTTTCAACAATATCTATGTGCCTGATCAAGGATTTTGGAATGATATTTTATGGAAGAATATCGTGCATTTGGCGATAACGAAACCATTTAGACATCCGAGGCCATGAACAATGTTTAAAAGCACCAAACAAGACTTTATAGGGGTATCCATTGTGTTATGTATCCAAGTCTTGGGGACTTAGGGATTTGGACATGGTCAAGGGAGGAGACCTAAGAGTTGGGTCTTAAAGGAATGTTATATCCATCTAGGGCTAAGAAGGTTACCTCCACCAACTACACATGGCATCTTGAGGTATCATTGTCTTGTGATTGATGATGGAAGTGCCATTATATGGTTTTGAACTTAGTATATACATGTATTAGGGCCTTGGAAATGGTTTTCCAGGGAAGAATACCATGCATTTGGCCCTAAATAACCCATTGAGACATCCAAATCCATGAGAAATTCCTCGAGGAACCAAGCATTATCTCATAGGGATATATGTGGAAATATGTATCTATGTCTTAATCCCTTAAGACCTTGGACATATTAAAGGGAGGAGAGTTGATCCTATGGACCTAAATGAATCTTCTAGCCATCCAAGGATAAGAATATTTCATCCACCAACCACGCATGACATCTTGAGGGTATCATTACTCTATGATTGAGGATATTAATGCCATTCGGTATTTTTAAGTAGTATGTACATGTCTCGGGGACTTTAAGATTATTCTCTAGGGGAGAATACTTTGAATTTATCCTTAAAGAAAGCATTGAGGCATCTAGATCCATGAAAAATGCTTCAAAGCACAACACATGTGACTTTTTCAATGGTATTCATGATGCTCTATATTTATGTCTTGGGGCCTTGGGGCCTTGGACATGCTTAGTGGAGGATACCAAAACCTTGGGCCTTGAATAAGTATTCTATCCATCAAAGACTAAGAAGGTTTCCTCAACCAACCACACATGGCTTCTTGAATGTGCCAATGGCTTATGATTAGATGTTGGTGCAATTAGGTGTCTTGGAGAAATATGTATGTGTCTCAAGGCCTTGGGAATGACATTTGAGGGGAAAATACCATGCATTTGGCCCTAAAGAAACCATTGATGCATCCAAAGCCATGAAAATGTCTCAAAGCGCCATGTATGAATTTGCAGGGATATCCATGATTCCATGGCACTATGTATCCAAGTCTTTGGAATTGGGGGTTTGGACATGGTCATGGTTGGAGACTTGAAGCTTGGGACTGAAAGGAATGTTACATCCATTTAGGGATAGCAAGGTTTCCTCCACCAAGAACATATACCATTTTGAGGGTATCATTTGCCTATTGATGATGACTATGCCATCATGGTATCATTAGCGTATGATTGTTTCATTGAAATAACATAGATCCATCCTAAATGTGTATCTATCAAGCACTGAGAGGCATCCTATTTCTCGAGGTCTTATTTTTTTAATGAGTTTTTATCTAGTTTTAAAATTTTGTTTTATGAGCGGATATGGATTTTTTAATTGGTTTTCACTTTTTATTTTATGAGTTGACATAAATGTTTTTAATTACTTTTTCTTTTGGGTACATAACGTGAGGTCGTTACGCTACCTTACATTACACATCTCCCCCATACTAAGTTGTAACCACCTCGCTACTCTCGGTGCAATAAACACATATGACAGTGCAATGATCCTTCACATTGAATTCACATAGCTTTTGGTGTTTCTTTGACAATTTGGATTGAAAACACAACACTTGGACTCTATTTGGCTCTTTGGATTGAATACACACCAGTTAGGCTCTATTTGGCTCCTTGGATTGAATACCAAACAGTTGGACTCTATTTGGATCCTTGGATTGATTCTCATGTTGTTTGGACACACTTGAACTCTTCTTACATATAGTGGATACATCAAAAGAGCATTTTACATTTCAAGCAAAGAGCAATCATAATCCTTGATGTATGGTGACAATTTTTTCTTGTGAAATGTATTTTAGTCTTCATTCACCTTGTTTGAATTGTATCTATTTTATTTTTTCCTCATGACTTGTATGATAAATGTATTTTAGTCTTCTTAATCTTCAACATAGACAATAAAAACATCTTACCACAAAAAAACTACAACATGCACCAAACAATGCTTTCAACCTTTCATAAAGATAATAAAAAAAACTTACTTGCATCACTGCCAATAACCTTTCATAATCACATAACTCCATCCAGTACACAAACATTTGTTGAATTCCTCATGATTTCACTACAACAACTCACACAAACACCTAAATAATTAAACTCTTAATCTTTTGGGGCTATTTTCCCTCATCCAAAACATGAAAATGAAGTGAGTAGGAGCTTCTCCTTTTGTAGGAAATATGCCCCTAGTAACATCCCATACCACCATCCAATATCATCTACTAACACAAACTATTGTCAAAAAACCATGTGCCAAGTGCCAAGCTACCAAAAAGAGGCTCATTGTACATTGTTTCAAGATGACAAGAAAACATCTCAAATTGAGTTCCTAGAGGTGATGTTGTTGCTATATCTAGGGAATTATCAATAGCTTTTACGATTATATGAAAACATTCTCACTAGATGTTGTTGTACATAATCAATTGTAGGGGTGATATTTTTGTTTTGTTAAAAAATGTATTGAAGATGGGCAATAGACGTAATAATAAAAGAAAGTTTATAAGGAAGGAGTTGCCCCCTGAAAAAGGCCCATGAGATAAGAGAAAAGGCCATGTTGTACATGGAAAACCGTAGACATCAAAATGTTATTGCTTTAGATCCATCAACAAGCAATGACGAAGTGGTTGAAGTCAATCAAATATTGGTTGATACTGAGTATGAAGGGATGGATGTTGAACAAGTTATTAATTGGAAATCTGCCGAAGAAGAGCACACACATGTCAAACACACTCCCTTGTAAGAAGAAAATTGTGAATGAAGGGCCACAATAAACCAATGATGAGACTCGTACTTCCTTTCTGACTCCGTTTCCTCGACTATCAAGTGGATGACGAACAACTCCTAGACGTATTCATGTAGATGAAAGTACATTTTCAGGACTTGAAGGTAAGTTTCCCAAACGAACTATTGATTTCCATTGTAATAGGATAATCGAAGATTTTTTTGAATCCAAAACCGATGCAACAAAATGTCAATTATTTCTGGCTTTGTTAAAATCACATTGTCTAGCTCATGTTAGGAGAATTTTGGGCATAAAGGTAGTTAGAAGTGCATAGGCCAACAATCATGTTGTTAGAAATATACAATATGCATTTAATTTGGTTGGAAAAAATTCGTGTATAGAATATTTTAATGCAGCCTATCGTGTACTATCAGAATCAATTGTAGACAAATCCACAAGGCAACATCGTTTGTTATCACACACATGTAAAATATTTAAAGTAGATAGAAATAATCTTCAAAAGTATTCTTCTATTACAGAAAAACTTGAGACCACAGGCAAAAAATATTATTGGGCCTTTGTTGGTAGGTTACCTCGTTCACACATGAAGCTTATTGATGTTGTTAAAGAACTAGTACAAAAGTTATGGCATGATAAAACTAGACCGTCATCGAATCAATGAGATGTGTTAAAGTTGAGAAAAGTTGTTAAGGGGTGTGAACCCCATGTCAAGCACTTCCTTGAAATGACACAAACATAACTCTATGAGAGGTTCAAGAATGAGCACACACAATTGAACTTGGGCCAAAGGTCCTTTGAAAAATGCAAACCCTCATATGTTAGAATTTGCATTGATCGCAACACATGTTGTTGAAGATACCATGTAGAAGTTGAGTACTATTATGATACATATAGACATATATTTTGTGATTTACATACTAACATTATTAAGGACTTCCCATCATTACAACCACCGAATGCATCCAGAGAATTTATACATAGCATAATGTGTCCAAGACCTGAAGGACACAGATATTATAAAATATCATGTTTATATGGGACATGTCCCAGGTGCAGTGGATTTGCATTATTGAGCCGCTGCATCCATGAAATCGAGGAGCACGAATTAGGGAGGATGTCAGTATAAATTCTGAACTTCAAGTACATAACATATCAAGTAGATAGTGTGAAGAAAGCAAAAAACATGCATTGGTGAAGTCACAGGTAATCTAAGTTTGCATACTTTCGTACCATACATGTTGAATTTATACATATATATTTAGATTACAAATGTGACATTGTATTAATGCCCTTGGTTTTTTGGCACCAGGTATAAATTTGCGATTTCATGAAGGAATTATACCAAAATACCGAGCAACATGTACAACATGTCCATGTAGCACGATGGCAAGATGAACAGTACAGACAATGCAAGGACACCTTTCTCAATGGCACAATATTGTCGATTGTGGACTTTGATGAAAACTACACCTTGCAGCCATAGAACGAGATTCAAAGTAAATACTACCATTCATACCAAGTTAGCATAATGGTCCATATCACGTATAGGCATGCGCCAGAGAGCAGCAGTGACATGAGGATAATATTGAAAGAGACCAACTTCTATATCAGTGACGACAGGTGCCACGACCTAGATTATGTGTAGCATTGCTTCCGAATTTTCTATGACTAGCTGAAGGACAAAGGTATACAGATGGATCAACATTGGATATGGTCAGATGGTTGTGCATGCAAGTTAAAAAATGCACGTGTATTTCAGATTGAACCATGGAGAAGCACAGACCAATAGGTAGAGGACATGTTGTTAGAAATTTTTGACATGTGGTTGATATAGATTGATCATGTTAAAAGTTGTAGTATTGTATAAGGCACGCGTGGATTTCATTTGGTTTGAATCTCAAACAACCCGTTATTTGAAATATGGACATGGAAACTTGCCTGGTTTTGTGGGCCTTGCAGTAGTTGTGAGTGGGATGAGTGTGAATCAATGGATTGGGTTGATGAATGCGATCATGTATCACTTGCAGTGGAGCCACGTGAAGTTTTTGAAACAATCCAGTTAGAGGAAGTCCAATCTTCTATTTCAAATGAATATGATCATATATATGATCGTGTACAGCCAGGTAAACATTTCTGCATTCATATCTAGGTTCCCTCCTTGTTTTTTTAAGTATCCAAGTTATCAAACCACTACTTGTAACCACTTATACTTTGAAACGAGAACTCGACACAATTCTCGTTTTTCTCTCTCCTAATTTTAGTAGTTATTTTTACCTCCATTTCAAAAAGGGTTGATACCAATATCACACATTTTCATTTTGACGCATTTTTTGGGGACTTTGAATTATCTTTGTCGTAAAATATTTTTAATTTCTATTTTCGAGTGTGTTTTTAAAAATTTAACAAAATAACATACATTTATAAGCAATTTATAATGAAAAGCATATAGATTTTGCAATTTTTTCTATAAAATAAGACATTTCTATGGGCAAACTCAAACATTTTTATTGACAAAATTGTAAAACATTCCAGGAAATAAAGACATTTAAAACCATTTTCAATGAATTTTTAGAGATTTTTTGTATAAAAATGATACTATTTCATATTATTTTTCCGAAAAGTGACGATTCACATAAATTCAAGAAAAAATATACCATATATTTGTAAAAATCATATTAAAAACATTATATAGAGAAAATTTGTTTCTAAAATAAAGTCTGAACATCAAAACATTACTAATATATTTTATCAAAAAATTGTCAAATTTAACATTTTCTTCAAGACATGAAACTAATCAATAATATCATGCAAGCCAAATTCTTCATCTAAATTGGAATTTTTTAGAGCTTGGCTTTCTTCAAGGACATCAATGTCCTCTTCCATCGGGTCTTCTATGTCTGCAAGATTCCCAAAGTGCTCCTTTCCAAACACCCCTTGTAATGGGGGTTGAGGCTCTTTTGACATCTTTTCCACAAGTGTTTCACTAAACTCTCCTTTCTTCAAACCAACTTCTTGCAGTTCATCTAGAAGAAATTGAATAGCATTGACTCTTTGCTTGATGTAATTGCATTGCAGTGGATCATTATCAATGGATATTAAATTTCTTCCTTTCTGTAAGGAGCATGCTATTGTTGTACTTAATCACCCCCCCAAAAAATTAAGTCAAATAGCATAAAGAAGCATACTTAAAAAAAAAATAATGAAGAATAAAAAAAACAATAAAACTTGAAATATGCTTTCATATGTAATATCAAAACGTTTACCTGAGCTCGAGAACAAATATAAGATCCAATCTCCTTCTCTTGAAAATGTATCTATGCGATAATTAATCAACACTTATGGAGTTTGATAGATGTTTACAGTAACTCCTTTCAAATCCGTTTCTTCATATGTTTTTTTTTTAACCACGGCATTATAACTCAACAACTGACTATATTTTCCTTCACTCTTTTCATTGATTAAAAGAGATTCATAAGCCTAATATTTTGTCCAAGTTGTAAGATGTATGTTTTCAATATCACTCAGAAATGGATCATTGATGGAGCTACAGATATTAGGCTTTTTCCTGTAACAAAAATAAATAAATAAATAATTAACTTATCAATAAATATAATTGATTTATAAATTCAAAAACTTGATAATATAGTGCAAATATCTACCAATAAAGTTGCTTCCTTGATTTTCCTTTACCCTTGAAGCATGTGAACAACCCCCCTAATTGCGTGTCTAAATGGAAAACAAAAAATCTCCATAGTGGTGATGTTGTGACATCTACAAATCCCGAAACCACTTGATTGAATGTTTAGTAAGTATAAGGCTCACAATCATAAGTAGTGTTTCGGATATTGTATCCATGAGGGATATCTACAATAACTAGTGAGTACTCCATTTTAGCAACAATATTTACAATGTCTACATGGTCACCTAAAATGACTTTATATTGCACAATGTCAAGCCCATTCCAAATATAATGATAAAGTGTATCATCAAGTTCAACGTTTGCAAGACATTGTCTCCTTTGTCGTTCTATTTCGTCTCTTTGGATATGAATTTTGAAGGACTCTAGTACTCCATCTGTAACCCTCTTTGGCATCTTCAAATGAAAATGATCTCTATAAGTAATAAAATAGAAATGAATTGAATTAGCAAATAAATAAAATAGGATGTATCATACATCAACATACCTTCATGAATGCAACCAAAAATTGTTTTAAGGTCTATATTGAGCTTGAGTCTGGATATACGTTTCATTTGACATCATCCAACTCTTCTCATTCAACATTATAACCATCTCCTCTTGTATTTTCATGTAAATATCGTGACTAGAAAATTAAACAATAAATAATGTTTACAATCATATATAATTGTTATGGAGAAAAACTTCCTATGGCTCGGGGCAAACCACAACAGATAGATGACTAACAGAAATCAACTCAATTCCCAATGCAATGCTATTATAATGAAAATGCTAAGATATGGGGAATAAAACCAACCTTCAAGCGGATGTTTGAAGTAGGTCCCCGTTGAGCTTTCAATCTCTACACTTGACCCTACAGATTAGTCTCATCAACAAATGCAAGCAAGTGCATATAATGTGTGAAAGACATTAGCATAATCAATAGCATAGTCCATGATACAATAATCAAATGTATCCCAATGTAATTTAAACAACATTCACAGGATCAATCAGACGAGAAAATGATTATTTCCATTAATGATAACAAGAAGTACACAATACAACCTCGTGTCGACAACCAATATGAACCAAGAATTAGGTCCCTCCACTTGTGCCTCCACCACCTCAATCCCCCATGCAATGGAAAACGCAAACTATGAAAGGAGTTTGGAAGGTGAACATAAGAAGCTCACAACAACAAGGATCAATGGATGTAGACTCAAGTCACGGAAAAAATCCAATAGAGTTACGGTGCTTTCTCTTTCTCCTCCTTCCATGTACCATAAGAGCGCAATATATAGCCTTCCAAAGGTATGTGAAAGGTTGAATCGAGTCATTTCTGGGGTACATGGAGGGCCAAAGGTCACCCTAAGACCGCTTTTTGGAGTAAAAAGTAAATTTTCTATGGTTTTTACCATTTAAATCGATGTACATTGGCTACATTGGTGCAGCCTGTGTATACACTGGCTATAGTAGAACAACTAGCGTATAGGAACAAAAATAGGGAACAATGAGTTCCTAGAGGAAAAATAATGGATTTGAGTCAATAAAATGAATACCGAAGGCCAATGAGTGTTGATGCTCAGAATGTGGAAAATTATGCTGTAACAGATGCCCCCTAATGTGTGAGGTTAGAGAAGGTACTACGATGATGGAAATACATTATAATCTCAGAAGTGGAGTGATGGAGACACAAATGGAAGGAGTATCCCACTCGTCATAATACAATAATATCTATGGATATATGTTGGTACAGTACAACAACCTGATACAATGGCCATGATCGATAGTATATAGAAAATACATGTCATAGGTAGTCATAGCTATGACCCATCTACAGTAAGATACGGTCTCCTACTGAAAGGGAAACAACTGCTGCAAACTGGAGGTACAATCTACTGATGTATGAGAAATGATATCTCATAAGTACAATCACAATCATGAGTAGCATATTGAATGCCACTAACGTCTGGGGTCTTCTACACAAATCATCTACGGTGCAAGTCCCATCAAGCAAATACAGGTGTTGAAGTCGAACCTTATGTGACATCATATGATTACCGGTCAATGATGTATACCATTAAGAAACATGAGATAACCCACCAATAATGAAAATGGGCATCAAGGAACAAATTGCAATCATCAAAGTGTGAATAGATGTGTTGAGGTTGAACACTAATACGAATCCATTGATCAGGGGACATTGATGTATTCCCAAAATATTCGATGGCGAGAGAACCTACTACTAATGACTACAAGCCTCAAGGTACTCAACCGACTCTAAGTCGCAGTTCTGGAATAAATGAGTTGAAGTTGACAGAACAAAACTAATTAGAAGGAGGGAATTAATACATCCCCCATCAGCCAATACGAGGTAACACCTACGCTGAAAGATTTGGAAGAACTCGGACGAACAGAACGGACTGACTCAATAGGGATGGCCGACATGCAATAGTCAAGAGATCTGAGGAGTGGCCAACTCTGGATTCAGGACTTCCTTTTAACAAGAGCATGAGAAGATGGATAGGCTCAGGCAACATAGACTCAAGTACTAGATGATAATAACATTGTGTGATGCAGGAGGCATCAACAAAGGGCTCCATAATGACTGGAAGCTTAACCAGCTAGTGGAGTACAATCTGAGAAACAAGTACAGATCCTAAGGTCCTACTATAATCCCGACTCATAATGAATAGAGTGGAGTGAATTATCTATTCAAAGGAGACACAACAAATTCTAACAAGAAGAAGTAAATATTTTTCCATCCGACTTTCTCAGTTTTTTTATTTTTTTGGGTCTTTTTTCATATTGTGAAATATTGAAAAAGAATAAAATTGCTTATAGTACAACAGGTGAGGAAACGAGTGCCAAATGGAAAGCAAACTAGTCCCAAGCAGTGGAACATACCTATGAACAATGCAAGGAAGCATGTGCAATATGTGGACACTTGGGGGGGGGGATTCCCTCACGGTCAAGGGTCATCAAATTGAGAAAGGAAAATAGAAGCTTTGCTTGGCTCGAAAGGGAAAGTGCGTAGGCACATGGCTAATAATTGAGTAAGCAGGAGCCAACATAAGGCTCAAGCGGCAAGCATGATGATGCAATGCAATCACAACTCGATATAAAATGGGGGAGTCCTTATTAGAGATGGCCAGCATAAGACAAAGTAGAGTATGAGTCTTTATCACAAAGTCATGGTGTAACTACAAAGGAATCCCAAACCTAAGGAGGAACAACAGCATGGGTGCCAAAAGACATAAAAAGGCTCTAACTAGGGCACCCATGGTTAGACAAGCTCTACCGCCAAATAACGACACTTCTATAACGATGTGGGAGGTTCCGTGTCGATTAAAAAGAGGGGTCGCACCTAGGGTTAATGATTAATGTTCAAAGTTCAAATGCATAATGCAGGCAAAAATGACATCTAACCTATATGACGGGTGTGAAACATACCTATCATAGGCACAAAACGGTCACAAAATTAGCCTCGTCGAAAAAATCTATTCAAAATGGTACTCCAAAACGACATATTAGTCCAATAATAGCTCAAAATGGTAAAAACTATAGGAAACCGGGTTTTAAAAACTATAAATAGTAATAAAAAAGTACAATTACTATTCCATTTCCATATTTTACCCAAATAGTAGTTTTTGGTTAGTTTTCACCTTGATCTTCAATTGTTGATTCTAGGAGCTACAGGCATCGGATCATCGAGCCATCTGGAGTAGGTTAGTAGTCTCATCCCCCTCTTCCATATTAATGCTTTTATTTCAAGTTTTAGTGGTCAAAGTTTTATATTTTCCAATCCCTACATCTTCTCAGTGCCGTACACAGGCTACTTCTTTACAAGTAGCATATAGGGCTTCCTCGACGCAGTCAATGCATGCGTTGACCACTTACAGACACGACTATAATAAATTTTGACCGCATATAAGGCCATGAGGATGGTTTTTTAATGGATAAATGCTAAAAAATGGTTTGGTTTTTCCTCTAGGATGGTCCTAGAGTGGAGGGAGAGGGAACATGATTTCGTTGATGATCAAGTGCAACAAGATTTTCCTGCCCAACGGGCGTTACAAGCATGCGGTCTATATAAGTTTTGGAACATTGGGGGTTTAAGGGCCCAAAACCAACTGCTTCACTGGCTGATCGATTACTGGGATACAGATGCACAAAACTTCGAATTGGATGGTCAACCACTTCCGCTGGAAGTGGAGGATATCTACTTTATCATAGGTTTGTCCCGTCGAGGGGATGTACCAAACCTCAGGTCCCGCAATGTTGGAGGTGGGATCATGATTAGTGATTATATAGACATGTACTTCCTACCTGGCACCTAGAAGGCGGGAAGCTAGATCCCTATCAGTGTTATTACGAACCTGAGTGTGAAGATAATAGTGTTTACACTCAGGAGGATATCAGGTTCATCTGCACTACATCAGGCTTCGAGGCCAATGATATTCTATGTGGCAGAATGTATGAGACTGACAATGTACAACTAGTGCATGGCGTTGCTGGTTACTATGAAGAGTAAGCTAATGGAGTGCAAGTTGGGTAGGGCAAGGAACTTCGGCTTTGGCAGCATACTCTGCAGTTTCTTCTTTGAGAGGGTTCCGAGCTTGAGTCCGAGGGTTGAAGTCCCTCTGCACGGTCTCTGAGATCCCGCCAAGACCCGGTGGGCAGAGGTGCTGATGCGACAGGGTGGTGGACGACACACATCACCATATTCAGATGAGTTCTTTCATTGGTGGTCTCGAAAGGTCATCGCCATTGATGACTATCCTTACGAGGACATAGAATTCAGCGGAGATAGGGACATGCTGCTCCCACCAGGGGATGCGTACAGAGACATCAGTATGTTAATCTTTTTGGAATATTAATTTTTTTTGTATTTTTTTATTATAAATGAATGCAAAAAATGTTTTTGGTGTGGTATCACATATTGACATTTGACTGTTTGTTCGCAGATTGAGGTCCGCGAAGACCTCAAGTATTCCCACGACATTGCCGTTGAGGCAGGGGTGGAGAGGTGGTTGGCGCTGCAGTAGAGCGCACGCTAGAGACAGTATGGGTCAACTTGACCCGCATGACTACCAGAGTACCAATGATAGAGGTGGAGCATCTCCTAAAGGGGATGCAGCGTCATGTTGTAGGAGTACCAGGTACCTGGGTGCGATTACTATGGCGCATAGCCAATGTAGTACATTACTATGTTCAGACACATCCTATCAAGGCAGTGAGGCCTCCCCCTAGGGCTTAGATGCCACAGAGTCCTATATTTTTGTATCAATTATGTATATTTTTAGAGCTATGGGCTCCATTTTTGTACTGTGACACCACTTTTTGGATGTATTATTTATAAAAAACTATGATTCTCCGGTTCTACTATATGTGTATGTACAAATGTGTGAATGAATGTTTATTTGTGTGCTTCTTTTATTGATGTGACAAATGCCAATCTAGGACATAATTAGCATATGCATCTAGTACGTGATTAAAACACCTCAGAACATGAACATATGTAATGAAAACAAATTGAAGCTCCAAGAGTCTTACCCTTAAGAACCTCCATAGTAATGTAGGATCCCTCACACGGTACCGGCCATTCAATTGAGACACAACCAGTTGCGAATCCAGCCGGACTTCTAAAGATTGGATACCATGCTAAATGGAATCACGAAGTAGTTCAACAACAACACTGTACTCAGCCACATTGCTGGATGTAGGACTCAGACAAGCACCTCCCGAAGACACAATCTGATGGTTAGGTGAATAAATAACCCACGTAGTAGAAGTGAGTCTCTGCGTATGACGGCTAGCACCATCCATGAATCCCAATAACATAGGATATTCTGCTGACATCTGTCAACCAAAAGGAAGTGAATCAGCAGACTTAGACAACCAAAAGAAATCTAAACAATGTACAAAAGAAACTATACAGTAGTATACAAAAGTATCAGCTCGAGCTAGAAGCTCAAGCATAATACTGCTTTAGGTAGATCCCATTTATAGGCTCCTTCAATGCATTCCCCTCATAGTATTCCAACTCATAGGCTCCTTTATCAAGGACATTCCTCACTATGTAAGGGTCGTGCCACATGGGGTTAAACTTGCCTGCCCCCAGGCATTCCTTATCTTGATCATACAAGAGGATGAAGACACCTTCAACATATTGTCAGGAACAGACAGACCTATCATACTGAACCTTGACACGACGTTTGTTGGCATCTATAGCCATAGCGGCATCTCGACGTTGCTCATCAAGCTGCTCAAGGTAGATCAAATGTTGCTCAACATCCGAGGTGTCAGGAAGGAGCTCTATGGCTAGTTTCAATGAAGGGATTTCGCATTCAATCGACAATATACACCCCACACCATGTACTAGCTGAAATGGTGAGAAACCAGTGGTAGTCTTAACTGTGGTTCGATATTCCCACAAAGTAGGATATAACATGATATTCCAATTGCTCTTGCTCTGCTGGATGGTTTGTTGGAGAATGGCCTTTAAGGACTTATTGACTGCCTCAACCTGACCATTAGCTTTGGGGTAGTAATAAGATTAATGATCTTGACGAAACCCAAGCTTAAGCGATAAATCCACCATCATTTTGTTTTGGAAGTGACTTCCATGGTTAGTGACAATCTCTTTCGGGATACCGAATCGAGCGATAATCTGATTGAATACAAAGTGGACTGCAGTAGCACCGTCAGCTGTTACGGTCAGCATGGCCTCAGCCCATTTGGAAAAGTAGTCCATGGCCACAATAATATGGTGATGCCCCCCAGCTGAAACTGGTTTGCAGTCCATGAAATCTACCCCTCACTTGGTGAAGGGACCGACGGTGACGACCAGATGAAGGGGCGCAGGATGCGAGTGTACATTTCGAGAAAACACATGGAAAGGGTGACATCTCTTCACGACGTTCATGCAATCTTTGAAGATCGAAGGCCAAAAGTAATATGCTCTCATGATACATTGGGTTGTTGCAAGCCTAGATAAGTGACCACTACATGCCCCACTGTGGCAGTCATTCAGCACTAACTCTTCTTCTTCATGAGTCAAACAACGATGTATGATGGAGTCTTTTCCCCGATGATACAAAGTGTCACCGACGATGACATAGTCTTTAGCATGATGTCGCACACGCCATCGTTCATCTCACGAACAATGCTTAGGGAACTTCAAAGTTTGGAGATATATAATGATATCCACATACCAAGGGTCCATTGATGCGATAAGAAACAAATATTCATCCACAAAATATTCTTCATGGACAATATCCTCATCAAGTCATGGGAAATCCGACATGAGATTAGCAAAATCCAAGGATTTCATTGACTTCGCCAAAGCAAAATCAGGATCAAACTCTTGAAGAATAACAATCCACTTATTACACTTCCCCCCAATTAGGCATCGTGAAAGCATGAACTGAAATGGATTGACATGGGCTATGACAGTGGTTTTCCTAAGCATAATGTAATGCCGTAAACATTGGACTGCATGAACAGTCGCAAGTGCCAATTTCTCCATGTGAGAGTATCTCAGCTCAGCGTCTAGTAGATTTAGACTAAGGTAGTAAAAAACATGTTCTTGGAGCACATCATCCACCTGAACTAAAACCATACCAATCATCTCTTGAGATGCGGTCACATAAAGCAAAAAGTCTCTAGCAAAGTTGGGTGGACTAAGCAGAGGGGCCGATACCAAACCTTTCTTCAAAGCGTCGAAAGATTGATGGGCTCACTCACCCTAGATAAACGGAGTGTCCTTCTTCAAAACTCACGTGAAACCTTTGGTAAGACTGGCATAATTCACGATAAAGCGTCGTAAGAAAGTGGCTCTCCCTTGGAGGCTTTGAAGCTGAATTAAGTTATGTGGGGGAGGCAACCGAAATATTGCCTCAACCTTAAGAGGATCGACTGTTATACCCTCTTTGGAAACTACGAACCCTAAAAGGTGACCGGTTTTCATGACAAAGATGCACTTGTTGGGGTTCAAACGAATCTTGTAACACCGACATCTTTCGAAAATGAGGCGGAGGTGCTTGGGGTGGTCCACTCTCTTACAAGAATAGCCAGCAAGATCATCCAAGTAAGCCTCCATTATACACTTAAGGTCACGAAACACGTAGGTAGTGGCACACTGAAACGTAGCTCCGGTGTTTTTAGGGCCGAAGGGCATCTTCCGGTATGCAGACGTACCCCAAAGACATATAAAAGTAGTTTTATGTTGATTGTCGGGCTGAATTTGGATCTGATTATATCTTGAGAAACCATCCATAAATGAAAAAACCTCGCTTCCTGCACATGCATTCAAGATTCGATCTATGAATGGAGTGGGGAAGTTATTTTTCAGACATGCATTGTTCAGATCTCTAAAATCTGCGCATACACGAATGGTTCCTTGCTTCTTATCCACAGGAAAGGGATTTGACACCCATTCGGTAAGGGGAACCGGGTAGATGAAACTAGCTTTACGTAGTTTCTCCACCTCTGCCTTAATCGTGACTACCTTCCTATGATTCATAGCACAAATTCATTGTCAAACCGGCTTAGCATTAGGATATGTCTTAATCTCATGTTTGACAATGCTAGGGTCTATTCCTAGCATATTCTCATATGACCAGGTGAAAAAATACCGAAATTCCTTGAACAATTCAGTGTATATGCATATCTCATCAGGAGAACAATCAGCACCGATATAAACATTCTCAATATTCCCCGGTGTGTGAGAAATGTTGATCGGTATGGTTGGGTAGATATTAGCCATATTCCCCTCCGCGTAAATCCCATGTGAATCCAAAGGAGCCACATGCTAGCCAACCTTCTCAGCAAGAGTTGTCTTAAACTCTTCTCGCTCAATAAGATAAAGGTTGGGAATAAAATAAGAGCGGTGATGCAAATATTCCCAAGGCCTCTCACTACCACACATGGCCTCAATGATATCTTCATCCGAAGGAAAAGTACCATCAAGACAATCATGCGAGCAAGATGAGTCGGTTGCCCAGGTGGGCAGTATAACGAGATCTTCCTCTTTTGTCTGTGAAGAGGATCTGGCTCTATAGTGGCTTGTTGAATATCATGGTATGCAAGCTCGACTATAGATAGTGGCATAGCCATTCCAATGTGCAAAATGTCTCCAGACGGTGAACTCGTGGATGGTAAAGTCCACAACTCATTAAAGTACGAGGTCCAGAAAGGTACATTATTTAATGAGGATGGAGCACTGTCGGAAACAGTTCCAATAAAAGAGATCGGTGCAACAAAGTCGAATGATCCCATTAAGGATGGATACAATCATACACCAATATTCCCAGTTGTTGGCTAAGAATTTTTTATCTGGGGAACAATGGTTCATGGTGATGCTACGGTATTGGAACTAGAAAAATCTAGCTGATCAACTATCACAATTTTTCCTTCATGAGGAAAGCAAATAACTCTAAACACAAAGGACACGATCGCTTTCATTGCATAGATCCAATTCCTACCTAGAAGAAGGTTGTAGTCGATGGGCACATAAACCACCTCGACTTCAATAGGCACAGATTTCCCACCCAAGTGGACCTCAAGGGAAGGAAGAATACCATGTGGCCTGAAAGACCGACCATCGGACGCAGTAAGCATGGTCATAGATTTTGACAAGGGAGGAGAGCCAAGAGCTTTCCAACAATCCAACAACATCACTGAGGTGGAAGCACCTTCGTCAACCACCATACATTTAACGATTTTCTGTAAGCACCTAACATGGAATTGAAAAGCCACATGATAAGGCAAGCGAGGCTAGATATCAGTAGTGTCGAATTTAATCATGTTAGGGCTACCTTGATCCTGAACTCCTAAAGCACAAAAAAGGGCGCTCCTCTGCGAAGGACATGCTTGTAAGAACTCAAGAGCCGACATGGCACACGAAGTTTGGCCTAGATATTCTATAATGTAGTGGTTCTGGGCGGCTCGGGCATTGGGATTATACGTTGAGCACTTAAGAACACATTTCGGTATCTGTGCCATAGTAGTAGGATTCTGCAAAGGAGAGTCAGGAGGAGGGGGCTCATTCCCCATATTCGGTTGTGGTGCACCATAATCATGTTGGTGAGTAGCAATACTAACCTTAGATTTAATCATGTTCATGCATTCATATCCACTGACATGAGAAGAGGACGTTGAAGTTTGGTTAGTCCCATAACCAGCGAGAGAAGCAATTGAAGCCATATTCTGATGATACGGAAGGGGATCTTTCAACATAGCTAGGCTCTATGAAACATGCTTCGAAGCTTCTTCAATTTGAGGACACAAGTGGTTAAGGTGATCTTCCCCACAAATCTTGCAAGGGAATTTCACTTTACGTCTTGGTTTTTGGTCCCCACTAGCATTTATGCTATCCCGAGGAGGGTTAGCGTTCTCTTTTCTAGGAGTATTTCTATTACTTCCATTATTTCCACCCTTACGATTGTTTCTCCCCTTCTTCTTCCACCAAGTTGTCGGTTACCTGATGAGTTCACTGATTGTATAGAATGGACATCGGATGATTGGATGGAAGTGGACGAGGCGTGAGCCTATACAAGGGTAGATTGGATAATAGACAAATTTTTCATTTGATTTGTAACCAAATCTATGGGTTGAGTACTCATGGATCCAACGATTCCATCAGCATGTGGTCCAGGAACATGCTTGGGCTCATGACGAGAGTGCGGTGAATCAGGAATAATATCGTACATGATACGAGACTGAGCATAGACTAGATCTAGCTGCTGGGATTTGAATATAGATTTCTCCTCAGTCGTAACGCCAGACACTGAAACGTCCTTCGAAACGTAAGGAAGCATTCCAATAGAAACTCAGGAGGAATGTTGGATTTCACTAGCCTCTTCCGTCAATGCCACTCTTGAATGTGATCAGGTATGTGCATGGCTTTGTCTTGATGGAAGGTAGATAAGAGTTCGGTGCCAGTATCGTAGTGAACCAGTAGCTGAAAATGATCTAGGAAAACCAAGGCTATCTCATTAAAACCCCTGTAAGTGCCCTAAGGAAACTCGACGTACCATTTCACGCCTGCCCCCGTGAGGGTGCATTGAAATAGTCTCAAACGAAAAGAGTCGTGGTTTAACAAATTCGAGGAGCAGCATAAGTGAAAAGTCGTAACATGATCACTTGGATCCTCACCACTCTTCCCTTCGAAATTTGGAATGTCAGAAGGGAGCTTGGTAGGGACTGTAGGCCAAGTAGGATCGTGATGCATCGGATCATTCATGAGCTTCGAAAGATATGGTATATTCAAATGAGCAAGAAATGGGAGCTGCGGCTGTGAAGCTTGATTATAAGCTCCCAAATGAGGTTGACCTTGTGGACCTGAAGGACAATATAAACCATGACCATGAACGTGGGGATAGTAACCGCCTCCAACCTAACCTGTGTAAGGGTACAAAGGTATATGTGTGTTGAAAGAACCATAGTGAGAAGGGTTGTAATAAGGGATAGAACTAGCTGCGTTGTAATAAGGGTTACCACCATAATTATGGGGCATATAAGTACTATTCGTAGCAGGAGGAGTCGAGTGATGACCATGAGTAACGTGTATGTTCCCACCTCCTATATTAGGAGGGACATGCAGGTTACCAAACGTGGTTGTAGTAATGGGTATATACGTAGAAGCATGTTGGTTAGTTTGTGGAATATGAGCCAAATTATAAGCAGTGTTCCCACCGAAATTAGGGGTAGTCATGGGAGGTGGTCTTCATCCAACATTTGGACTAGATGAAGGAATATGACCAAACGCAAATTGAAATGGAGCAAAAGAGGGTGCACCGCCCCCAAAAGGAGTAGTGCCCCCAGCACCAAGGCTAGAGTTATCTTGACTACTAGATGAAGTGGATATAGCATTCATATTAAGACTGGGCATACCAAAGGAGAAAGGAGTCATGGTTGAAGGGATTGTTGTATCATTAAGATTTGACATCCCATATCGGAAACCATGTGTGTGTACCATCAAATGGGTTTGATTCTGGGGGTGGGTTCACCGCAAAACCCGTAGGAGTGACGTGTGGGGGTGAACCTCCCTCCCAACCACCCCTAGGAAAGGAACGGTGTATCCATTGACATCACCCGACGGAGTCACAAGAATTCCCGCAGTGCAAGATGCAGAAGTCATAATGTGAGCTTCTTGAAGCTCGTGAAAAGTATCAATAGGATTAGAGGGGATCCTTGGGCATCTCTTGTAACAAGAACGTGCTACCTCGTCGGCTGGTAGACCAGCCAAATGATGAGACAGGCGGAGATGTGGATCTTGCTCCATGATAACTCCAAAAATTCAATAAGTCAAAACGCCTTCTAATGGCCAACTAACGATAAAAGAGTACACACCTAAAGAAACTACATCCAAATGCACACAAACAGGACTGGGTCAAGGGACCTCCCAACACTACAATTGGTATGTCTCGCCTAGGAGAGGCTTGAGACTACCAAACTATAACCGAAGGTAATAGAATCGGTTATAATGGCTCCCAGACTTCACTGCGTGCACAGGGTCAAATCCCTATACAACAACTGTGCTGTCCAACCCCTATCTGACTCAGGACAATCATCGAATAACCAGAACGAATGCCCTATGTGATACCTATGTAAAGAAACTAAGGCCACCACATATAACCAATACTCAGGGGGACAGTCACAGGTGGGATCCATCATATGGGAAGGGTAACAAAGCCCAAAACTCAAGAGGGTCAAATCCCCCAAGAGCCCCTATACATGAACAAATACTAGAAATATCTCCCACATTTAGCTATTATTGAAGGGCTATCTCCACAACCAACCTCTCGTGACCTTGTGCTTAACTCTGGCTTGAGTAGAGCTTCCTGAGAAGATTGATGTATACCATGGGTTTCACCACTCCCTAGTCAGACACATAATGTTTCGTTTAATACTCTTGGATTGTTAACTCACAATGATCTATTCCAAGACTCTAAAACTATATTAGTTGGTGCATCCTATCAAAGAAAAAATCATTTCTAATAAATTTTAAGATTAAGCATTAGTTTTAATGGCTGTAATTACTCAAACGATATGGCCGTGAAACTGATGATGTAAAAAAGACTCAATGGTATGCACAATCGAAAAGCACTAGACTCATCTATTCAATAAAAGCATGCCACTAATATGACAATCAATCCAACGGTTCTTTCAGAAATAAATATGCAATCTCTTTATAGTTTCAATGCACAAGCAAGTCCTAGATGAAAACACAAGCACTCTGATGCAAAATGCAGGAGCATAAAGAAAATATTTTTGTATTTTCACTTATAAATGAAAGGAAAATGAAAAACAATGTTTTTGTATTTTTTCAATATAAATCGAATGAAAAAATGCAAGCAAAATCAAACTATTCAATACAAATTACAGATCATATGAAGTAGACAACCTAGCAAAATCTAAACAGTAAGACCTAGCCAAGCTAATGAGCTATAAAAACAAAAGATGGTGGAAAACCAAAAATCTAAATAACTAAAGAAAGAGAAGTTTCTAGTCAATAACAGAGCATGGAACGGTTAAGAAACATGTCTACTAAGACTTAGGGATACTCAAAACCAACCCAACAATAATCCAAGGTCATAAACAAGACAATCCTTGAGTTGTACACTGGCTATTGTGCTGACAGTAGCGAGTAGACGTGGGCTAAACTAATCTAACCCGCGTATAGGTGTTACAAAGTAATTTTCCACCTTGTGAGCATCAACACTCTTTGGCCTGCAGGATCCATTCTATTGACTCAGATCCACATTATATCCTTCAGACACACTATTTTCGCTATTTTTTCCTCTGTATGCTAGTTGCATCATTACAGTGGGCGTACCCACGAGTTGCATCACTATAGCCAGCGGGTAGCATGTAAAATGGTAAAAATCACTAGTTAATTACTTTTTAATCCCAAAAAGAGGTCATTGGGTGACCTTTGGCCCTCCATTTTCCCCCAAAATGCCTTGATGTGTCCTTTCACCTACCTTTGAGAGGACTATATATTGAGCACATATGGCTTATGGACGGGAGGAGAAAAGAGAGCAAGAGAACTCTAGTGGATTTTTTCCCTATCTTGAGTCTACACTCATTGATCCTTGTAGTTGTGAACCCTTTATGTTCACCTTCCAAACTCCTATCATAGTTTGAGTTTACCATTCCATGGAGGATTGAAGTGGTGGAGGCACAAGTGGAAAGACCCGGATCTTGGTTTAGATTGGTTGCCAGCAAGAGGTTGTATCACATTGTACTTCTTGTTATTTATTAATAGAAATACTCATATTCTCGTCCAATAATGTTGTGAATGTTGTTTATATTACATTGGGTTGCATTTACTTATAATATCATGGACCATTGCTATTTATGATGTTAATGTCGTTTATATGTTATATGCGCTTGTTGTATATTGGCTGTCAAGACTAATTTGCAGGTTCAAGTGCACGGATTGAAAGCTCCAACGGGGATCTACATCAAATGTTTGGATCGAGGTTGGTTATGCTCTTCATTATCTTAGCTATGTCATTTATATAACATAACATTGAGAATTGAGTTAATTTCTGGTAGTCAACTGTCTGTTGTGGTACACCCCAAGCCATAGGAAGTTTTCTTCAACACAGAAATGGCGACTCCACTGGGGATAACATCCATTTTTGGGGATTTTGAGCATTAGTCCTTATTTAGAGTTGTTGTGTGTCGAGTCTCTATGTCATTGATTGGCCGTTAGGATACTCTATAGAAAACATCCTTTTTCTGAGCCACTGGACTCTTTTTCTACTCATTTACTTTTCCCTACCCATGGGTGAGCTTAGCTCTTCCCACGTCTACCCGCTTCTGTTTGAACTATAGCCTGCGGGTACCCGCAGGTTTTCCTTCGACAGTAGCGTACAACTCCCGGGCTGATTTGTTTTTGGCCTTTGGTTGTTGCTGGGTTGATTCTGAGTGTTCCTGAGTCTTCTTTGGCCTTGTTCCTGATTGTTCCAAGCCTTGTTTGTGACCAAAACTCCTCTTTTCTCTTGGTTTTGAGCCTCATTGGTTTTTACCCATTTTTAATTCATAAGCTCATTCCATTGGCTAAGTCTTACTATTTAGGATCTGCTAGGTTGTCGTAGTGATTCCCTTGGCATTTCTGTAACTGAATAGTGAGATTTTGATTGCATTTTGCATTTCATTATATTGAAAAATACAAAAACATAGTTTTGCATTTTCCTTTTTGTTTATAAGCAAGAAAACAAAAAACAAAAAATATTTTTCATGTACTGCATTTTGCATTGAGTGCTTTCTGCTTTCATTTAGGTTCTCCTTGTGCATTCAAAATATAAAAATTATTTTTCGAAACTGTTGGATTGAATTTTCATGTTAGTGACATTGTTTTATTGGATAGATGAGTCTAGAGTTTGACAATTTTGCATACTATTGATTCATATACATCACTAGTTTCACGACCATATCTTTTGAGTAACCATAGCCATTAAAATTAATGCTTAGTCTTAAAATCGATTAGAACCATTTTAATTATACGGTACACCAACTAGCATAGGTTTAGAGTCTTGGAATAGATCATTGTGAGTAAACGATCCAAGAATACTAGATGAAACATTATGTGTCTGACCAGGGAGTGGTGAAATCCATGGTATACATATGTGTTCTGAGGAAGTTCTACTCATACCATAGTTAAGCATGAGGTCATTAGAGGTTGGTTGTGAAGATATCCCTCCAATACCAGCTGAACGTGGGAGATATTTCTAGGGTTTGTTCATATCTGGGGACTCTTGGGGGATTTGAACCTCTTGAGTTTCGAGATTAGCTACCCTTCCCATATGATGGATCCCACTTGTGACTGTCCCCCTGAGCATTGGTTATACTGCGGTGACCATAGTTGCCTTACCTAGGTATCGCATAGGGTACTTGTAGTGGTTATACTATTTGTGTCCTGAGTCAGATAGAGATTGGACAGCACAGTTGTTTGTTGCCGAGGGTTACAGCCCTTTGCACACAGTGAAGCCTTGGTGCCTCTATAACTGATTTTGTTACCTTTGGCTATAGTTTGGGAGTCTCAAGCCTCTCCTAGGAAAGACATACCGGCTCTAGTGTTGGGAGCTCATTTAGCCACTCTGTTTGTGTGCTCTTGGCTATAGTTTCTCTAGGAGTGTGCTTTTGATTTATTGTTTTTTATTGATAGTTTGGCCATTAGGGGATGCTATGATTTTATATTCTCTTCAGAGATATCGTGGCGTGGAGTCCTACTCTCCGCCAATCCCGTCGCTTGGCTAGTTTAAAACCGGTTGAGCATTCACGCCATGTCGCTAGGGGACGCCGGCGGGCTCCCTCCAAGTCTTCGGATTCTTACGAGACATGCATCCTAGATGTCATGACTGCTGCACACTCTGATACGGAAGAAATACCTATGACTCCATTGAGTAGAGTCGATCACACTTCAGACACCCCTACTCCTCATGAGGCATGGGGGGGTGATCCACCTGAGACCCATCCTAGTTTGTTTGGTCTGGATCCACACGAGACTCAACCTAGTTTGTTTGGTCTAAATCCTCCCGAGGACGACCCGTTTGATCCTTTGTTTCCGCATAATTATATATACAGGATTCCAGAGTTACATGACAACACAGGTCCTACGATCAACCCTACCGCATTCTCTTTTGGTATGCCTAATTACAACATAGTTGATCCTTCCACTGCGTTTGGTAGTTAGACTAGCACTAGTCATGGTGTTAGCCACACTGCACCCATTGGGGGTAATACCCTCGTCGGGGGAACCACGTTGTCCACTCACACACATAGTATGGGGACTGGTCATGTTCCTCCTAACAATGTTAATGTTGGAAGACGGCCGCCTCCTAGGACTACCCAACCTAATAGGAACACTGTTCGCAACCTGACTCGCCATCTACCACTTAATACACATGTCACTACCCGTCAACCCACGACCACTTTCGCAAATGTTAACGCTCCTCCCAATCATGGTGGATGACATATACTGGATACTTTTACATCTGTTTCCGCTACTAGTAATGCTAATGTAGGAGGTGGGAATATATCTTATCCTCATGGTCATAATGCCACCATTCCTGCTACTAGTAACACCAATGTTGGGGCTGAGAATACATCTCATGCTTATGGTCACCACACAACTGCTCATGCTAATCCTAACACTTATGCTGGGGGTGGGAACATACCCTATAATCATGGTTATTACAACACGGTTCCCTCTACGAATAGTACGTACATGCCCCATACTTATGGTGGAAACCCTTACTACAATACAGTCGGTGCTGTCCATCAGTACAACCCACCTCAATATGGTTCCCAAAACACATATATACCTGCTTACTCTCATACAGATCAGGTCGGAGGAGGTTATCAACCTTACGGCCATGGTCAAGCTTATGGTCCATCAGGACCACATAATCAACAGTTTAATGCTCATGGTCAAGCATTTGGTCCTTCCTATCCTTCAAGTTCTTATAATCAACCTTTTATGGGAGCTTATAATCAAGCTTTCCAACCGTAGCTCCCATTCCTTGCACATTTGAATCTTCCAGATCTTTCGAAGTTCACGAATGATCCGGTGTGTCATGACCCTAGTTGGCCTACGGTTCCTACCAAGATTCCTTTGGACATTCCTAAGTTCGAGGGGAAAGGTGGTGAGGATGCGGGTGATCATGTCACAACGTTTCACCTTTGGTGCTCTTCCAACTCGTTGATTCACGATTCCGTTAGATTGCGACTATTTCAATGCACCCTCATAGGGGAAGCTACGAAATGGTATGTTGAGTTGTCGGGGAACACTTATAGGGGATTCAATGAGACCGCTTTGATTTTCTTGGATCATTTCCAGTTGCCGGTTCGTTGCGATACTGGTACTGAACTTTTGTCTACCTTCTGTCAGAATAAGGCCATGCATATTTTTGACCACGTTCAAGAGTGGCATCGACGGAAGTGATTAGTGAAAGACAACATTCCTCCAGAGTTTCTATTGGAATGGTTCCTCATGTATCTACTTCCATATATTGCTAGGGATGTTTCGATGTCTGGTGTTATGACTGACGAACAAGCCATCTTAAAAGTCCAGCAGTTAGACTTACTATACTCTCAATCTGGCATATTGTACGACATCATCCCAAGACATGAGCCCGAGACAGTTCCTGGACCGCATTCCGACTACATTGTGGGATCTGCAAGTACTCGCCCTGTAGATTTGGTGGCCAATCAAATGCAAAATTTGTCGCTAAACCAGTCTACTCCTAGACAAGTTCACACCTTGTCCACTTCCACCCCATCGTCCGACGAACACACTGTGCAAACGACAAAACCATCGGGTAACCAGTAGCCTGGTGGTAAGAAGAAGGAGAGAAATAACCATAAGGGTGGAAACAATGGGAACAATAATAGCAATCGCAATACCCCTCGTAAGGAGAATGCCAACCCTCCTCAGGAAGGTGGAAATGCTGGAGAGGACCGTAAACCTAAGCGTAAGGTGAAATTTCCTTGTAACATTTGCAGGGAAGATCATGTCTTACTCACTTGTGTCCTCGAATTGAAGAAGCATCGAAGCATTTGGAACAGAGCCCAACTTTGTTGAAGGATCCCCTTCCTCATCATCATAAAAACATGGCTTCGCATGCTCCCGTTGCTGGTTATGGACCTAATGAGACTCCAAAGTCTTCTTCCAATACTAGTGGTTATGGATGCGTGAATATGGTCTAATTGGAGGTCAGTGTTGCTACTCGACAATGCGATTATGGTGCACCACAACCTAATATGGGGAATGAGCCTCCCCCTCCTCCTGATAATTCCTTGCATATCGAGAAGCCCTCTATTATGCCATGGACACTGAAAGGTGTGCTTAAGCGCTCTACACATAATCCCAATGCCCGAGCTGCCCATAACTACTCCACTATAGAAGATTTGGTCCAAACTCCGTGTGCCATGTCGGCTCTTGAAGTTTTACAGCCGTGTCCTTCTCAAAGGCATGCCCTTTTGTGTGCATTAGGAGTTCAGGATGGGGGAAGTCCCAAGGTTATCAAGTTCAACACTACTGATGTTCAACCTTGCTTACCTTACCACGTGGATTTTGAAATCCATGTGGAGTGCCTTAAAACTTTCATCAAAAGAATGGTGGTTGGCGAAGGCGCTTCCGCATCAGTGATGACTTTAGCTTGTTGGAAAGCTCTTGGCTCTCCTCCTCTACTCATGTCTAATACCATGCTCACTGCATTTGACAGTAGGTCATTTAAGACACATGGGATAATCCCTTCCGTTGTTGTCCGCATGGGAGGCAAACCTGTGCCTATTGAAGTTGAAGTGGTTGATGCACCCATCGACTACAACCTTTTACTGGGTCAGAATTGGATGCACACTATGAAAGCTATCGCGTCTATTGTATTCAGGATCATTTTCTTTCCACATGAAGGCAGGATTGTGACCATCAATCAGCGGGACTTCGTTAATCATCCCACAGCATCTACGAGATTAGTAGTCCCGCAAGTTACAGATTCTCAGCCGACAATTGGGAGCATGGGTGTTGGTATGTACCCTTCATTAATGGGATCTTATGATTTCCCTGCACCTGTGAATTTTATTGGAACCATTTCCGACAATACGCCTCCTCCTTTACATAATGTACCATTCCAGACTTCATATTTTGATGATCCATGGACTTTACCATCCACGAGTTCTACGTCTGGAGACATTGCACACGTAGGGATGTCTATGCCACTTTCTGATGCTAAGCTTGCTTATCAGGATATTCAATAAGCCACTGCAGAGCCAAATCTCCCCTCTGCTCGGAAAGATAGGGAAGATCTCGTTACTCTGCCATAAAAATTTAATATACCAAAAACCTAAAATAATACTCACCAATGTCTCCGAACACTGCATCTAGTGGAAGCGGCATGTCACGATCCTAGTGGAAGTCTATCCCTGCATAGGGGTAGTCCTCTATCGCTATGACCTGTCGGTCCCACTAGTGAAAGAACTCCTCTGTGTATGGTGATGCCTGACGGCCACCACCCTGTCGCGTCAATACCTCGGCCCACCAGGTCATGGCTGGGTTGCGGAGACTATGAGGAGGGACCTCAACCCTTGAACCGAGCCCCATAACTCACTCAATGAAGAAGCTACACAAGATACTGTCGTATCCAAATTTTTTTGCATCCCCTTGCTTGCACTCTGTCAGCTGGGTCTTCATGGACCGCAATAGCGTGGTACACCAGTCAAATATCATAGGCTGCATACACTGTGATGCATAGAACATAACTGGCCTGGATGCCTAGTGAAGAGCTTTTGAACCAATAATCCACACTAAAGTAGCCATGACAACCTTCATGCTTAGGTTGACTATGGCTCTGATGGGTACCTGATTTCCCACTTCCCAAGTATTTGGAACACAATACCGCTCTATATAGTTGGGGATGGTGATCCCACCACTGAAAGATCGAGATCGAAGGCTTGCCACCTCACCTCAGCGGGACAAACCAGTAATGAAGTAGATATATTCCACTTCCAGTGAGAGTATTTTCCTGTCTAGGTTAAAATTCTGTGCATCAACATCCCAATAGTCTATCAAATAGCGGAGCAATAGGTTTTGGGCCCTCAAACCCCCTATGCTCCAAAATTTGTATAAACCACATGCTTGTAGCGCTTGCTGTGCATGCACATCATTGCAGGTGACCTCATCCACTAGGTCATGTTCTCTCTCTCTGCACTCTAGAACCATCCTGGAGAGAGAAAAACCAAAGAATTTAGTCAATTTTGTTTAAAAAACTAGCTTCACGGCCGTACCCGCGGGAAATTGTGCTCACAGAGGCGGGAACCCACGGACAACGCATGCGTTGACTACGCGTACCTAGCCCTACCCGCGACCCGCATAATTATAGCCCGCGGGTAGTGCTGTGACCATGTAGGGCATGGCCAAACAAAAAATTTAACCAATGAAAACTGAAATAAAAGCATTGAAATGGAAGGTCAGGATGAGACTACCAACCTGCTCCTGACGGTTCGATGATCGGACACTCGTAGCGCCCAGAATCAGCAGCTAAACTTTGAGGTGAAAACTAACCACAAAACTCCAAATGGGTGAATAGTAAAAATGAATTGTAAATTGTAAATTTTTGTTACTATTTATAATTTTCAAAACCCACTTGTCTATAGTTTTCATGATTTAATGTTGTTTTGGACCAATACAATGTCATGGAGTAGCAGTTTTTGACTAGATTTATTCAGCGAAAGTTGTTTCCGATCATTTCACACCTACGGCAGGTATGTTTCACACCTGGCATATAGGTTAGATGTCATTTTCACATGCATTATACATTTGATCTTTTGACCACTTTCATAAACCCTAGGTGTGACCCCGCTTCTTAACTGACACAGAGCCTTCACACTGTTATAGAAGTGTCGTTATGTGGTGGTAGGGCCTTTTCAAACATGGGTACCCTAGTTAGAATCCCCTTTTGCATTATGGTTCCCATGCCATTATTTGTACTTAGGATTGGGAGTCCTTTTTAGTTACGCCATGACGTTGCGATAAAGACTCATACTCTACTTTTTCTTATGCTGGCCATCTCCCATAAGGACTCCCCCATTTGTATTGAGTTGTGATTGCATTGCATCATCCTGCTTGCCGCTTGAGTCTTGTGCCGGATCCCGCTTACTCAGTTATTAGCCTGGTGCCTGAGCACTTTCCCTTTTGATCCCTGTAGAGCTTACATTTTTCCTTCACAATTTGAGGACCTTTTGACCCTGAGGGAACATCCCCCCCGAGTGTTCGTATCCTGCACACACTTCCTTGCATTGATAATTGGTATGTTCCACCGCTTGGAACTAGTTTGCTCGCTATTTGACACTCGTTCCCTCACTTGTTGTACTATAAGCAATTTTATTCTTTTTCAAGCTTTCCCAAATATGAAAAAGACCAAAAAAATCAAATATTCCAAAAATTCAAACGGGATTATGGTTACTACTTTTTCATTGGCAGCTATTGTGTCGCCTTTGAATAGAGCATTCATTCCACTCCATACATTATGAGTCGGGAATATAGTTGGACCTTAGGAGCTATACTTGTTTCTCAGTTTACTCCATCGAATGGTTAAGCTTACAATCATTACGGAGCCCTTTGTGATGCCTCCTGCATCGCATAGTTTATATTGAGTCTATCCTACCTGAGTCTATCCATCTGCTCATGCTCTTGTTCAAAGGAAGTCCTGAAACCAGAGTCGGCCACTCCTCAGATCTCTTGACTATTGCATGCTGGCCATCATTATTGAGTCAGTCCGTTTCACTTGAGTTCTTCCAAATATTTCAGTGTAGTTGGTACCTCGTGCTGGTTGATGGGGGATGCTTTAAAGCCCTCCTTCCAGCGAGTCTCGTTCCGTCAACTTCAACCTATTTATTCCAGAACTTAAGGATTAGAGTTCGGTTGAGTACCTTGAGGATTGCAGTCATTAGTGGTAGTTTCTCTCACCATCGACAGATTTGGGAATATATCAATGTCCCCTGATCGATGGATTCATCTTAGTGTTCGACCTCAACACATCTATTCGCACTTTGATGATTGTGCTCTATGCCTTGATTCCCATTTTCATTACTGGTGGGTTATCTCGTGTCTATTTACGGTATACATCATTAACTGGTAATCAGATGATGTCACATCATGTTCGACCTCAACTCCTTTATTCACTTGATGGGACTTGCACCATCGAAGACTTGTGTACAAGACCCCAGGCGATAGTGGCATTCAGTATGCTACTTATGATTATGACATTATATCTGAGATATCACCTCACAGATTTAATCTGTTTGTACCTCCAGTTTGCACCAGTTGTTTCCTTTTCAGCAGGAGACCATATCTTACTGTAGAGGGATCATGGCTATGATCATTTATGACATGTATTCACTATGTACTACCTATTCATGGCCATTGTATCAGATTGTTGTACTATACCAACATGCACTCAGGGATACTATTGTATTATGATGACTGAGCTGCTCCTTCCACTTGTGTCTCCATCACTTCACTTCTGATATTTATAATGTATTTCAGCCATCGTAGCATCAGTCTCTGACCTCACACATTAGGGGGCATCTGTTACAATGTAATTTTCCACCTTGTGAGCATTAGCAGTCTTTGGCCTGCAGGATCCATTTTACTGACTCAAATCCACTTTATATCCTTCAGACACATTATTTCCCTATTTTTTCCTCTGTATGCTAGCTGTATCATTATAGTGGGCGTACCCACGAGTTGTATCACTATAGCCCGTGGGTAGTATGTAAACTGGTAAAAATCACTAGTTAATTACTTTTTACTCCCAAAAAGCGGTCATTGGGTGACCTTTGGCTCTCCATTTGCCCCAGAAATGCCTCGATGTGTCCTTTCACCTACCTTTGAGAGGACTATATATTGAGCACATATGGCTTATGGAAGGGAGGAGAAAAGAGAGCAAGAGAACTCTAGTGGATTTTTTCCCTATCTTGAGTCTACACTCATTGATCCTTGTAGTTGTGAACCCTTTATGTTCAACTTCCAACCTCCTATCATAGTTTGAGTTTGCCATTCCATGGAGGATTGAAGTGGTGGAGGCACAAGTGGAAAGACCAGGATCTTGGTTCAAATTAGTTGCCGGCAAGAGGTCATATCACATTGTACTTCTTGTTATTTATTAATAGAAATACTCATATTCTTGTCCATTAATGTTGTGAATGTTGCTTATATTATATTATGTTGCATTTACTTATAATATCATGGACCATTGCTATTGATTATGTTAATTTCGTTTATATATTATATGCGTTGGTTGTATATTGGTTGTCAAGACTAATTTGCAGGTTCAAGTGCACGGATTGAAAGATTCAACGGGGATCTACATCAAACGTTTGGATCGAGGTTGGTTATGCTCTTCATTATCTTAGCATTGTCATTTATATAGCATAGAATTGAGAATTGAGTTAATTTCTGGTAGTCTGCTGTCTTTTGTGGTCCACCCCAAGCCATAGGAAGTTTTCTCCAACACAATAGGGAAAGGTAAATGAGCAAAAAACGAATCAAACAACCCAGAAAAATCAAATTTTCTAATGCAAAAACCAACGGCCAGCCAATGACATAGAAGCTCAACAAGCAACAACTCAAAATAAGGAAAAATGCCTAAAAATCCCGAAAATGGAGGTTCGTCCCCAGTGGAGTCACCATTTCTGTTACGGAGAAAAACTTCCTATGGCTCGGGGCAGACCACAATAGATAGATGACTACTAGAAATCAATTCAATTCCCAATGTAATGCTATTATAATGAAAATGCTAAGATATGGGGAATAAAACCAACCTTCAACTAGATGTTCGAAGTAGATCCCCATTGAGCTTTCAATCTCTACACTTGACCCTATAGATTATTCTCAACAACAAATACAAGCAAGTGCATATAATGCATGAAAGACATTAGCATAATCACTAACATGGTCCATGATATAATAAGTAAATGTAACCCAATGTAATTTAAACAACATTCACAAGATCAATTGGACGAGAAAATGAGTATTTCCATTAATGATAACAAGAAGTACACAATACAACCTCTTGCTGACAACTAATCTAAACCAAGAACTAGGTCCCTCCACTTGTGCATCCACTGCTTCAATCCCCCATGTAGTGGCAAACTCAAACTATGAAAGGAGTTTGGAAGGTGAACATAAGAAGCTTACAACAACAAGGATCAATGGATGTAGACTCAAGTCACGGTAAAAATCCAATAGAGTTAAGGTGCTTTCTCTTTCTCCTTCTTCCATGTACCATAAGAGCTCAATATATAGCCTTCCAAAGGTATGTGAAAGGTTGAATCGAGTCATTTCTGGGGTACATGGAGGGCCAAAGGTCACCCTAAGACCATGTTTTGGAGTAAGAAGTAATTTTTCAATGGTTTTTACCATTTAACTCGATGTACGCTAGATACATTGGTGCAGCCTGCATATACGCTGGATATAGTGGAACAACTAGCGTATAGGAACACAAATAGGGAGCAATGAGTTCCTGGAGGAAAAAATATGGATCTGAGTCAATAAAATGAATACTGAAGGCCAATGAGTGTTGATGCTCACAAGGTGGTAAATTACGCTGTAACAATAATAATATCAAAGAATACTTAGAACATAAAAAAAATATTAAGCTTAAGAAAAAAAACATCGTACCATAAAAGAATATCAACTTACTTGTCAAATTCATTGCACATTTCCTCCATGGATAATTCACCTGACTTTACCCGGGATAGTATTGTAGCTATTAGTGTTTCATCCTTCACACCTTGCATTGTTCTCCAAGGTGTAATAGTCATGTCTTCTGGAATATTCTGGATGTCAGGACCTGTCATACCACCACTTCATGGAACAACTTTACCTTTTTTCACTTTCTGAGTTTTTATACCAATATTCCACCACAAGATAAATATGTCATCAATCAAATCCCATGTTTTCCCAACTCTGAATTGAAAATGGAAATAGGCATCTACATCTCTGAATACATCACTTGCTTTGGCATTTTTTTATTTCACACTCTTCTCTTTAATAGGGATACTTATTTCCAGACAACATTGTTTCCAAAAACTTGCATCAACCCTAGTTATTTCTCCACCACATATTTGCACAAATTCACTGTGGATAAATTTCACCCTTTGAATAAATGTCATAGTCAAACTATATTCACTATCTGTGTTATGATCCCATGCCAACAACTTTGTTTCTACATCTGTTAAACCAACATAAATGATGCATTTAACTATTTCAAAAATAGGGTTATTGGGATATTCTTGCATCAAGTCTCTTCTTGCCTTTGCAGAATGATCCCCTCCAAGAACATAATATTTGTAATGAAAACATCTTGTTCGATCAAATTGATCTCTAGTAGGAACATCTTTCGGGTCAACAAGGACTAGGTAGTCAACCACATGTGCATAGGGATTGTGCTTCATCAATTCTTTCAAGTTGTGAATATGCAAGTGATGTGGTTTTCTAATTCTAAATTGATCTTGCCCTTCTGTGGGTCTATAAATTTGATTCACATTCAACTCAAATGGATGTCCATTGTTAACCAATTTATCCTTCCGCAATCGATCTCGAATGGAATTTTGTGTTGACTTGAAAATACCATCATATAGATCAACACCTGGAGTAATGATTTCCCTACTGCCCCCAAAATTTTCACTCTCAAATTCAGGAATAACAATGGCTTTAGTAACAACAAATATCCTCTTTTTATGATTTGAAGGGGTTCCTAATAAATCAACAATGCCTTGAGCAAGAATTGAAATATCCTCAACCATATTTTTTTTACGATATTGTTTCTTACTCTTACTAGCAGGAGTAGCAACCTCATTTGAAACAATTTCAACATGTTCAGTTAGGCGGGATGAAGATTTAAATGTAACCATTCTAGGTACCTGAATTGATTTTCGAATGCAATTTACACTTTGTGCTTGTAATTATTCAATTTTAACATTTGACACTTGTTTATTATGCCTTGCTTCTTGTCCCTTTTGAACAGTGGCATTAACAAAATCTATAAGATTGCCCTCTCTATAATAAATTCCATTCAACGTTTTTTAAATCGACATGGAAAAATCCTGCAAAATAAAAACATTATCATATTAAATTTACTACATATTGATATCCAAGTTATAACAAAACCAATTTAAGAATAATATCAATATTCAAACTTACTCTCCCGTTGTAAATATCATGCATGACCCCTTGAAAAAAATCTACGAAATTTTCTTGAACATTATATTTTGAAATCTTCAAACAATATCGGATTTTCGCAAAGGTCTTGACTTATTTCACTTGTGCATAAAAAATTTATGTACCCGACGTCACACATATATCTCTCAACAATCCCAATGCATGGTTGTAATGTCGCTTGTTAGGAATTTTATTAAAATTACAATTTTTCACTTTTTTCCCTAGTTAGACCTTTCTAGTTTTGAGCTCTAGGTCCCCAAATTGCTCCAATTGCTCCAAAATATTTTGAGAAGGCATATGGATGATGTTATAAAAAAAATATGTATTTCATGGATGATTTTGGACCTTTAAAATACTTCTGCAAATCCTCTTTCAATTCTGGACAATGTAAGGAACTTTACTAGTAATTTCCCTGTGACTAATATTGGTCTCTAGGTCTCAAATTGACTCCAAATGCCTTCAAATATTCAAGGAATGTGTATGAATGATATTAGGATTTGAATATTATTTTAAAGGGTGATATATGGCCACCAAAATACCTCTGCAAACTCTCTTAAGATTCTGGACCAAGTATGCAATTTTACTAGTAATTTGGGGTTCAAATCCCCCTGGGGTGAGTACTGAAAATGGCTTCTCAAATGCCTCCAAACCCACTCAAATTTCTGAACAGAGGTACAGAATGTATTAAGTATTTTATTAGGGTCTCATTTGCACCATTAATTGATTATTATATCTGTTCCAACCCTCTCCCATTCAGCTGCAAAAATCACCAATTCGACCCTTGGGGAAATGACACTATTTCTTCTCCCAATGCAACTAAACTGAGTAAAAATACTTCAAATGGTCACGTATAGTACATGAAACTTGTAAAATACATCCATGGTAGTCCATTAATCACAAATTCATCATAGAATCATCCGTTCATTCGAAATCATCAACATTACATTGGTTCACAACAAGATAGTGGGGAAATGGCACTGTTCTTTCATTAAAAATGAGATTTCTACATTTCTACTTGGAATTTCAACCTGAAAATATCTAGAGATGAATAAAAGAGTATTTAATTCATATTAAAAAATAAATGGGGCATTAGAATCTCCCCCAAAGAGTACAATAGCTCACAAAAAATGCCCTCCCTCAAGGATCAAGAATATGCCATCAAAACGGGAAATGGTTGAAGGAGTGAGATGCAATAGAAGAAACCATGAGCTTCCATGTAGCTTACACCTGCAAATAAATAATCCATTAAAGATCCAAATGAAAGGTTTGAATCGCCTTTCGAATTACCAAATTGGATGGGAATCTTTCACCCTCGAAATTGACTAAGGCAAGAAACTAGTCATCCACTAGCTCTCCCTCTTCACAAATGCAATTGCAAATTATACAAATTATCAAAAGATGGTTTCATTATTTTTTATTGACATTTATAAAATTCTAATGTCCTCCATGGGTCGAATTCCTTCCAAGAGACTCATGCCAACTCAAATTGGGAAGAGATTCCAAAGAACGCCACTTGTACAACAATTCCTAGTCTCCCACTTCCACCAAATCACATGTGGAAGCATTTTAGCTGACCTAACACCCTTGAACACCTTATTGGAGTCTATTTTTAGCCCTGACATGTCAATTATGTCATATGTCATCCTTTAACTCTGATTTGTGTCATAGGTGTCATAGCATTTTCATCATTGTTGTCATAGAGCTAGGGAATCTAGGCCCAGTATCCCACTAGCTCCAAATTTCCTCTTCCTCTTCCATGCGAGTTACTCTTCCTCTATATTTCAACCTTGGATGATTCATTCCATGATTAATACCTTTTTAAATCCCCCAAGTATGTTACCATTCACCTTGAATTCGAGAGAATGATGCCAAGTGTAGTGGGGAAATCTAGCCATATGTGGGCCCCACTTCCTCCATGTGTCTTCATGATCAAATGCCACTTTTATTTTCACTTCTATATATTTATTTATATGATTTATTAAATATTTATTCCATTCTAATGTTCAAACATCATTTATTATCCCCCTTATTCCAAATCCCAAAGCTTCCACCCCAAACCTAGGAAACTAGTAATTTTCCTCCTTGGCAATTATTTGACCGTTAACATCAATTTGACAAACTCTAATGAATATGGACAATGTGATTAGGCAATTTTGACCCAATGCCAAATTTGGGACATGAAAAATCCTCCCTTACCAATATTGCTTGTCCTCAAGCAATTTCAAACATAGGTGTTGAAGAACCTGCTTTCTGTATAATTCTTTGAAGTTGCCATTGAATTGCCCAACCTTGAGTCTTTGCTTTTCCATGAAGATTTTAGAGAGGAACCGCCATGCTTTCTACTGCACTACTCTAATAAAAATCACTTTATTAAGTGGTAAATCCATCTCCCATACTGCTTGTTTCCCCAAAAAATTTGAAACCAATGAGATAAAAATTATTCCAGGGTCCCGTTGCTTGTATTGCACCCCAACAATTAAGAGTTCTCTCCAACCCACACCATTAGATAAGAGGATTCCTGGATCCCATTTTCTTGTATGCATTCTTCCAAACATCATGAGTACAAAATATATATCATCAAAGTACATAACAACATAATGAAAATGTACATCAAGGATATGCTTCATCAAAGAGTCATGAAAGTGCTTATACCTCGAAGCAAGTAAACCGCCATTTTCCAAGTGCATACAAGCTTCAAGTAACCAATCAAATCTGCTCCAATGACATAGGTGAGGATCCCATGTCCTATAATGTTTCTCCAAAAGTATGTGATATGCATCAAAATATTCATCGATGTATTCTTTCACCCAAGAAGTGAATGAAGAATCTCCACTAAAATATGAACCAAATAATGAGCAGAAAAAACAAGGAGACTTCAAATGAATCAAAGAAGTCTCACCCATACATCCCTAAATGTGAGAATCATAAATATATAACAAAGTATGTGGCTTCGAAAAAAAATGTTCTCCAATCATAAATCTATTCACCCAAGTGTTGGACGAAGTTCCTCCAACATCAAATGAATCAAGTGTTGGACGAAGTTCCTCCAACATCAAATGAATCAAGTGTTGAGCAAGGAAATCCATGAGTCTTCAAGTGACTCAAATGCATATAATAGGTGGATCCATGTAGATGTGCATCATCATAAAGTAACAAAGGATGCTGTTGAAATGTGAATAAGAATGTGCTCCAACCATATTATCATAAAACGTAAAGCTAGGAGTTCCATACTCCTCATGTGGCACCATCAAAAAGAACCCTTTCACCCATTCTTCATTGAGACTAATGCTGCAAAACATGGAATTGTAGGATGTAGGAGAATTAACTAACTCACCCAAATGATCAAAAAGTGCAGAAGTTTCATCATGGGAAGGATCCATATGGGTAGTACCATGCAGCTCCTTCAAAAGTGTGAAACCCTTGTCATAGATTGGTTCCAATGTAGAGGAATCATGCTCTTCTTTAAAAATTGCATAACCTTCATCAAGAGATAATTCAAGTTCCTCTTCCACCATATCAAGTGTTTGGATCTCTTCAAGTTCATCTTCAAACACATCAATCACATTCAATTTTCTGCATTTCTCATGATCCACCATGTCATGAGAATCCTCCAAACAATCTACCATTTGACTATCTAAAACATAGGAGGAAAAACAAGTATCTTGCAACTTTTCAATAAGTTGCTCATTTTGAATTGTGAGCTTATGATTATCCTAATTATTCTTCAAGCATGCATCATGTAACAATTCATTAAGCTCAAACAAATGGTTTCTATCAAAAATCAAAGACATGAAATTACCTTTGATGTGGCACATTGCTCTTTGAATCTTCTACATGTCTTCATGGAAGGATGTTTCCTCCAATGAAGTAGATATCCAACAAGAATTTGACACCAATGCTTGAGTGTTATGGAGAATGCTGAGGGAATATTGGATCTTCTTTTCATTCATCTTTAAAGACCCTTCAAGAAAATGAGGCTCTTGCAAATGAACCTCCTCATCTTCTTCATTTTTGCTTGGACCAACTTCATGAAGCTGAAGTGGTGATGGGGAAGTTGATCTTGGTTCTTCTTCAACTATAAGGTCTTCATTATCATGCTTAATGGAACTTGGGCTTGCAGCAACACTTTCAAAAGTGATCTCTATGTCACCAACATAGAGGTGTGAGCACCCATCAGTAGGTACTCCTTCATAATTTAAGCATCCATCAGTAGATGCTCATTGGTTTGTGTCTAAGCTAGAAGGTGTCTCGAAATGATCTTCAATATTTTCAATAGAATCATCTTCATGCTCTTGTGTTGTTTCTTCATTTTTCTCCTTCAAGCAAGCTTATGCATTTTTCCCCTTGTTTTCCTTAGGATCAATATCGTTGGAATCGCTTTTTGATGCATTCCCAAAATCTCTCCTCAAGTGGGACATTATTTCATGCACACATATATGATACTCACTCCAGGGTTCTTTACAAGAAGGGCATAAACCTTTTGTTACTAACACCACATCTTAATTTTTGGGCATATTTTCAAAAATATGTTTAGCATAGTACTCAAAAGACATAGCATTTTGTGTATTTTTGCTCAAAGCAAGATATTCTCCATATTTTTTATATTGTTGGGGCAAGGTTTAATATGTTGCTCTCCATCTTTAGAACTCACTCATAGAATTACCCTTAGTTGGTGTAACACACTCATATTCATCAAATTTAAAGTCATAAGAATAATCTTCATTTCTCCTGAAATTGTAAGAAGTGTTGCATGATGGCACCTCTTCCTTGTACCATTTACATTCTGCTTCATATTGCTCATCAGCATCTGCACATTCTTCGTAAGAATTGTACTCATAGGATTCATCATAATAGTAATACATGGCTGCCAATTATTCTTGAATGTATGTACCTAATCCATAGGTGCAAGGACCATTCTTTGATACCACTATAATGTCCCTTGTTAGGAATTTTATTAAAATGACAATTTTTTACTTTTTTCCCTAGTTAGACCTTTGACTAGTTTTGAGCTCTAGGTCCCCAAATTGATCCAATTGCTCCGAAATATTATGAGAAGGTATATGGATGATGTTATAATATAAATATGTATTTCATGGATGATTTTGGACCTTTAAAATATTTCTGCAAATCCTCTTTCAATTCTGGCCAATGTAGGGAACTTTACTAGTAATTTCCCTTTGACTAGTATTGGTCTCTAGGTCTCAAATTGAATCCAAATGCCTTCATATATTCAAGGAATGTCTATGAATGATATTAGGACTTGAATATGATTTTCAGGGATGATATATGGCCACCAAAAGACCTCTGCAAACTCTCTTAATATTCTGAACCAAGTATGCAATTTTACTAGTAATTTGGGGTTCAAATCCCCTTGGGGTAAGTACTGAAAATGGCTTCCCAAATGCCTACAAACCCACTCAAATTTATGAATAGAGGTAGGGAATGTATTAATTATTTTACTAAGGTCTCATTTGCACCATTAATTTATTATTATATATGTTCCAACGCTCTCCCATTCAGCTGCAAAAATCACCAATTCGATCGTTGGGGAAATGGCACTATTTCTTCTCCCAATGCAATTAAACTGAGTAAAACTAATTCAAATGCTCAAGTACAGTACATGAAACTTGTAAAATACATCCATTGAAGTCTATTAATCACAAATTCATCAGAGAATCATCCATTCATTCGAAATCATCAGCATTACATTGGTTCACAACAAGATAGTGGGGAAACGACACTGTTCTTTCATTAAAAATGAGATTTATACATTTCTACTTGGAATTTTGACCTGAAAATTTAGAGAGATGAATAAAAGAGTATTTAATTCATATTAAAAAATAAATGGGTCATTATAATCTCCCCCAAAGAGTACAATATCTCAGCAAAAACGCCCTCCCTCAAGGATCAAGAATATGCCATCAAAACTGGAAATGGTTGAAGGAGTGAGCTGCAATAGAAGAAACTGTAAGCTTCCCTTTACCTTACACCTGAAAATAAGGAATCCATTAAATCTCGAAATGAAAGGTCTGAATGGCCTTTCCAATTACCAACTTGGATAGGAATCGTTCACCCTCAAAATTGGCTAAGGCAAGAAATTAGTCATCAACTAGTTCTACCTCTTCACAAATGCAATTGCAAATTCTACAAATGATCAAAAGCTAGTTTTCTTATTTGTTATTGACATTTATAAACTTCTAATGTCCTCCATGGGTCGAATTCCTTCCAAGAGACTCATGCCAACTCAAGTTGGGAAGAGATTCCAAAGAACGCCACTTGTACAACAATTCCTAGTCTCCCACTTCCACCAATCACATGTGGAAGCATCTTAGCTGTTCTAACACCCTTGAGAACCCTCTTGGAGTCTATTTTTAGCCTTGACATGTCATATATGTCATATGTCAGCCTTTAGGTCTGATTTGTGTCATAGGTGTCATAGCATCTTCATCATTGTTGTCATAGAGCTAGGGAATCTAGCCCAAGTGTCCCACTAGCTCCAAATTGCCTCTTCCTCTTCCGTGGGAGTTACTCTTCCTCTATATTTAGACCTTGGATGAGTCATTCCATGAATAATACCTTTTGAACTCCCCCAAGTATGTTACCATTCACCTTGAATTCTAATTGGTGAGAGAATGATGCCAAGTGTAGTGGGGAAATCTAACCATATGTGGGTCCCACTTCCTCCATGTGTCTTCATGATCAAATGCCAATTTTATTTTCACTTGTATATATTTATTTATATACTTTGTTAAATATTTATGCCATTCTAATGTTCAAACATCATTTATTATCCCCCTTATTCCAAATCCCAAAGCTTCCACCCCAAACCTAGGAAACTAGTAATTTTCTTCCTTGGCAATTATTTGACCCTTAACATCAATTTGACAAACTCTAATGAATATATAAAATGTGATTAGGACATTGTGAGCCAATGCCAAATTTGGGACATGACAAATCCTCCCTTCCCAATATTATTTGTCCTCAAGCAATTTTAAACATGGGTGTTGAAGAACCTGCTTTTTGTATAATTCTCTGAAGTTGCCATGGAATTGCCCAACCTTGAGTTTTTGAGTTTCCATGAAGATTTTAGAGAGGAACCACCATGTTTGCTGTTGCACTACTCTGATAAAAATCACTTTATTAAGTGGGAAATCCATCTCCCATACTGCTTATTTCCCCAAAAAATTTGAAACCAATGAGATAAAAATTATTCCAGGGTCCCATTGCTTATATTGCACCCCAACAATTAAGAGTGCTCTCCAACCCACACCATTAGATAAGAGGATTCCTGGATCCCATTTTCTTGTATGCATTCTTCCAAACATCATGAGTACAAAATATATATCATCAAAGTACATAACAACATAATGAAAATGTACATCAAGGATATACTTCATCAAAGAGTCATGAAAGTGCTTATACCTCCAAGCAAGTAAACCACCATTTTCCAAGTTCATACAAGATTCAAGTAACCAATCAAATATGTTCCAATGACATAGGTGAGGATCGCATGTCCTATAATGCTACTCCAAAAGGATGTGATATGCATCAAAATATTCATCCATGTATTCTTTCATCCAAGAAGTGAATGAAGAATCTCCACTAAAATCTGAACCAAATAATGAGCAGAAAAAACAAGGAGACTTCAAATGACTCAAAGAAGTCTCACCCATACATCCCTGAATGTGAGAATCATAAAGATATAACAAAGTATGTGGCTTCCAACAAAAATGTTCTCCAATCATAAATCTATTCACCCAAGTGTTGGACCAAGTTCCTCCAACATCAAATGAATCAAGTGTTGAGCAAGGAAATCCACGAGTCTTCAAGTTACTCAAATGCATATAATAGGTGCATCCATGTAGATGTGCATCATCATAAAGTAACAAAGGATGCTGCTTCAAATGTGAATAAGAATTTTCTCCAACCATATTATCATAAAACGTAAATCTAGGAGTTCCATACTCCTCATGTGGCACCATAAAAAAGAACCCTTTCACCCATTTTTCATTGAGACTAATGCTGTAAAACATGGAATTGTAGGATGTAGGAGAATTAACTAACTCACCCAAATGATAAAAAAGTGCAGAAATTTCATCTTGGGAAGGATCCATATGGGTAGTATCATGCAGCTCCTTAAAAAGTGTGAAACCTTTGTCATAGATTGGTTCCAATGTAGAGGAATCATGCTCTTCTTTAAAAATGGCATAACCTTCATCAAGAGACAATTCAAGTTCCTCTTCCACGACATCAAGTGTTTGGATCTCTTCAAGTTCATCTTCAAACACATCAAGCACATTCAATTTTACACATTTCTCATGATCCACCATGTCAAGAAGTTGCTCATTTTGAATTGTGAGCATATGATTATCCTCATTATTCTTCAAGTATGCATAATGTAACAATTCATTAAGCTCAAACAAATGGTTTCTGTCAAAAAGAAAAGACATGAAATTACCTTTGAAGTGGCACATTGCTCTTTGAATATTCTCCATGTCTTCAAGAAAAGGATGTTTCCTCCAATGAAGTATCTCTCAAACAAGAATTTGACACCAATTCTTGAGTGTCATGGAGAATGCTGAGGGACTCTCGGATCTTCTTTTCATTCATCTTTAAGGACCCTTCAAGAAAATGAGGCTCTTGCAAATGAACCTCCTCATCTTCTTCATTTTTGCTTGTACCAACTTCATGAAGCTCAAGTGGTGATGGGGAAGTTGATCTTGGTTCTTCTTCAACTACTACAAGGTATTCATTATCATGCTTAATGGAACTTTGGCTTGCAGCAACACTTTCAAAAGTGATCTCTATGTCACCAACATAGAGGTGTGAGCACCCATCAGTAGGTACTCCTTCATAGTTTAAGCATCCATCAGTAAATGCTCTTTGGTTCATGTCTAATCTAGAAGGTGTCTCGAAATGATCTTCCATATTTTCAATAGAATATTCTTTATGCTCTTGTGTTGTCTCTTCCTTTTTCTCCTTCAAGCAAGCTAATGCATTTTGCCCCTTGTTTTCCTTAGGATCAATATCGTTGGAATCTCTTTTTGATGCATTCCCAAAAGCTCTCCTCAAGTGGGACATTATTTCATGCACACACATATGATACTCACTCCAAGGTTCTTTACAAGAAGGGCATAAACCTTTTGTTACTAACTCCATGTCTTAATTTTTGGGCGTATTTTCAAAAATATTCTCAGCATAGTACTCAAAAGACATAGAATTTTGTGTATTTTTGCTCAAAGCAAGATATTCTTGATATTTTTGATATTGTTGGGGCAAGGTTTTATATGTTGCTCTCCATCTTTGGAACTCACTCATATAATTATCCTTGGTTGGTGTAACACACTCATATTCATTAGATTTAAATTCATAAGAATAATCTTCATTTATCCTGAAATTGTAAGAAGTGTTGCATGATGGCACCTCTTCCATATACCATTCACATTCTACTTCATCTTGCTCATAAGCATCTGCATATTCTTCATAAGAATTGTACTCATAGGATTCATAATAATAGTAAGATATTGCTGCCAATTATTCTTGAATGTATGTACCTAATCCACAGGTGCAAGGACCATGCTTTGATACCACTGTAATGTCCCTTGTTAGGAATTTTATTAAAATGACAATTTTTCACTTTTTTCCGTAGTTAGACCTTTGACTAGTTTTGAGCTCTAGGTCCCCAAATTGCTCCAATTGCTCTCAAATATTCTGAGAATGTATATGGATGATGTTATGAAATAAATATGTCTTTCATGGATGATTTTGGACCTTTAAAATAATTCTGCAAATCCTCTTTCAATTCTAGAGAATGTAGGGAACTTTATTAGTAATTTCCCTTTGACTAGTATTGGTTTCTAGGTCTCAAATTGACTCCAAATGCCTTCAAATATTCAATGAAGGTTTATGAATGATATTAGGAATTGAATATGATGTTAAGGGATGATATATGGCCACCAAAATACCTATTCAAACTCTCTCAATATTCTAGACCAAGTATGCAATTTTACTAGTAATTTGGGGTTCAAATCACCCTGGGGTAAGTACTGAAAATGGCTTTCCAAATGCCTCCAAACCCACTCAAATTTCTGAAAAGAGGTAGGAAATTTATTAATTATTTTACTAAGGTCTCATTTGCACCATTAATTTATTATTATATATGTTCCAACCTTCTCCCATTCAGCTGCAAAAATCACCAATTCGACCCTTGGGGAAATGGCACTATTTCTTCTCCCAATGCAATTAAACTGAGTAAAAATACTTCAAATGCTCAAGTACAGTAGATGAAACTTGTAAAATACATCCATGGTAGCCCATTAATCACAAATTCATCATAGACTCATCCATTCATTTGAAATCATTAGCATTACATTGGTTCACAACAAGATAGTGGGGAAATGGCACTGTTCTTTCATTAAAAATGAGATTTATACATTTCTACTTGGAATTTCGAACTGAAAATTTCTTGATATGAAGAAAAAATTATTTAATTCATATTAAAAAAGAAATGGGGCATTATAATCTCCCCCAAAGAGTACAATAGATCACCAAAAACACCCTCCCTCAAGGGTCAAGAATATGCCATCAAAACTGGAAATGGTTGAAGGAGTGAGCTGCAATAGAAGAAACCATGAGCTTCCCTATAGCTTACACCTAAAAATAAAGACTCCATTAAAGATCCAAATTAAAGTTCTGAATGGCCTTTCCAATTACCAACTTGGATGGGAATCTTTCACCCTCGAAATTGGCTAAGACAAGAAACTAGTCATCCACTAGCTCTCCCTCCTCACAAATGCAATTGCAAATTATACAAATGATCAAATGGTTTTATTATTTGTTATTGACATTTATAAAATTCTAATTTCCTCCATGGCTCGAATTCCTTCCAAGAGACTCATGCCAAATCAAGTTGGGAAGAGATTCCAAAGAACGCCACTTGTAGAACAATTCCTAGTCTTCCACTTCCACCAAATCACATGTGGAAGCATCATAGTTTCCCTAACACCCTTGAGCACCCTCTTGGAGTCTATTTCTAGCTGTGACATGTTTTATATGTCATATGTCAGCGGTCATGTCTGATTTGTGTCATAGGTGTCATAACATCTTCATCATTGTTGTCATAGAGCTAGGGAATCTAGCCCAAGTGTCCCACTAGCTCCAAATTGCCTCTTCCTTTTCCATGGGAGTTACTCTTCCTCTGTATTTTGACCTTGGATGAGCCATGCCATGAATAATACCTTTTGAACTACCCTAAGTATGTTACCATTCACCTTGAATTCGAATTGGTGAGAGAATGATGCCAAGTGTAGTGGGGAAATCTAGCCATATGTGGGTCCCACTTCCTCCATGTGTCTTCATGATCAAATGCCACTTTGATTTTCACTTGTATATATTTATTTATATCCTTTATTAAATATTTTTCCATTCTAATGTTCAAACATCATTTATTATCCCCCTTATTCCAAATCCCAAAGCTTCCACCCCAAACCTAGGAAACTAGTAATTTTCCTCCTTGGCAATTATTTGACCCTGAACATCAATTTGACAAACTCTAATGAATATGGGAAATGTGATTAGGCCATTGTGACCCAATGCCAAATTTGGGACATGACAATGGTAATCTGATTGAATATATGGAAATGCAGAAGAATATAAGTGAATACTTTTTGGTTTTCCTTGATATTTTTCCTTCAGATGCCAATAATAATTTGTTCTGTCTTCTTTTGCTGCATATTTCCATTCTATAGCATTCTTGATTTTTAAATACTCAAAGTTCGAAACTTCATCTTGAGGTTCAACATTCTTAGATGCCTCATTTTTGTTTTCGATGCAATCATCATCGCTCGTGATCCATAAACAGTTACAAATATCATTCTTGATGTCATTCTCCCTATATCTAAAAAGTAGAATTTTAAAATACAATCAACAAACATTCATAATCTAAAAAAATTCACATATATATTAACTATAAACTGTACTTGAAAAAAGTTTAAAAAATTTAAAAAATATTTTTACGCCTACCCTACCTTGTCCCTCCTCCCCTTCCGTGATAGATAAAACTAAATAGAAAACAATGAAATACCCCCCTACCCACTAAACCCCCCACACATAAAAATAAAATATAAACTACCCCCTAACTTAGGAAATAATAAAAACATTCAAAACAAATTAAACCCCTCCCTACACCACCATCGCCCAACCCCCCTAAACTATATAATAATAAATTAAAAGATTAAAAAAAAAAACTAACCCCCCTAAACTATATAATAAAAAATTGAAAAAAAAATTAAAAACGAACCCCCCTAAACTATATAATAATAAATAAATAAAACCTAACCCCCCCTCCCTTCCCTCACCTCCAGACACTCCCTTCCCCTTCCTCTCACTGCCCCTCCCTTTCTCCTCCACCCCTCCATCCCTTCCTACTCCTCCTCACGCCCCCTCCCTTCCCCCTCCTCTCCCTGCCCCTCCCTTCCCCTCCTCCCCCTCCTCCCCCTCCTCCATTCCCCCTCCTCCCCTCCCTCTCTTACTCCTCCTCTCGTCGTGCCCTTCCCCCTCCTCCCCCTCTTCCTGTCACTCTCTCCCCCCTCCTCCTCCCTTCTCCCTCTGCGGCCCTTTGGAGCCCACCAAAGGGTCACAGAGGGAGAAGGGAGGAGGAAGAGGGAGAAGGGGGCTGTGGGAGGAGGCGTAAGGGAGGGATGGTGAGAGGAGGAGTAAGGGAAGGTGGGGATGAGGGGGAAGGGAGGGGGAACGAGGAGGAGGGGGAAGGGGATGGAGGGAGGAGGAGGAAGGGAGGGGCGGCAGGAGGAAAGGGAAGGGAGCGGAAAGGAGGAGGGGGAAGGAATGGATAGGGAGGAGGAGGAAGGGAGGGATGGCAGAAGGAGGAGGAAGAGAGGGGCATGCCTTTGGCACCCAAGTGAGCGGTCTCCCGGGAGGGGCTCATGGGTGGCCATTTGGTGCCCAAGTGAGCTCCTCTCCGCTCACTTGGGTGCCAAAGGGCCGTGGAGGGAGAAGGGAGGTGGAGGAAGGGGAAGATGGTGAAGTGGGAAGAGGGAGGAGGAGAAAGGGAGGGGAGGCAGGAGGGGAAATAGAGGGGGTTCCAGGAGGAGGGGGAAGGGGGCGACGGGAGGAGGAGGAAGGGAGGGGAAACATGAGGAGGGGGAAGGAAGGGGGTACGAGGAGGAGGTAGAAGGGAGGAGGAGGAGGGGGAGTAGGGTGGGGAGGGGGAATGGGGCGACAAGAGGAGGAGGAAGGGAGGGGTGGTGGGAGGAGTGGGAAGGAAGAGGGCACAAGGAGGAGGAGTAAGGGGGCGGCAGAAGGGAGGAGGAGGAGGGCGATGAGGGGGAAGGGAGGGGCCAGAAGGAGGGGGAAGGGAGGGAGATGGAGGAGGGTGAAGGGTTAGGGGGGTAATTTTTATTTTTTATAAATGTAGGTTTAAAATATATATATTTTAAATCCAAACTAAAATTCGTGGGATAGTGTGCTAGCCTTGCTTCAATTAAGCAGACATTAATTTAAAAAAACTACATTTAATATATATATATAACTCGAAAAGTGGTAGAGGATCCTCTCTTGAAAGTTCTAGAAGCTCCTCTCTGCAATCTTTTCGTTCTTCTTGAAATCCCTTCGTGAATTGATCCAAAGTCTAAACACTAGTGTATTAATAAGATATATTAGTTAAGTTTACCACTAGTGATAAACAAAATGTAAAAAAAAAAAATCAAGAAAGCCTTAAAATAATCATTGCCAAATTAATAAAGTAATAAAATAATCATCGCCAAATTAACAATAAAACTAACAAATTTATTAAAAACGGAAAAAGCACTAACCTTGAAAGTGTTACTAAATTGCTCCAAATTCAATGATGAATAGTAGGAAATCTAAATGGTTTATATAGCCTAGATTAGGTTTAACATTACTTGTTTTACGAATGTGGGATTAAAAAAATTAAATTAGTTAATGCATTATTATTAAATTTATATAAGATGGGTTTATATGAAATATTACTAATGTTATGAATGTGGGAGTAAAAAAAATGTAAATAGCGATTACTTTATTACAAATTGTATATACAAATTTTTACAAGAAACTTTACTAGTCTTATATGTCTGGCATAGAAATATGGAATTAGTTAACACATTATTTGAAAGTTTTTTATATCATAAATTCATTTTTTTACTAGTTTTATGAAGGTGTTGGAAATGTGCACTTTATTTTTGTAGGGAAATTTTGGAGGGAATTTTTTGAGGGAAAAATTAGGAGGGATTTTTTTGGAGGGAAAATTTTATTCTCATAGCTATAAGATTGTTGGTTGACAGTTGCACCATTATACTTTTTGGTGAGGACTATGGTAAAATTTAATTGTCTTATCTATTAAGGTTCTTCTATAATTCTATGTTTTAGTGAGAAGTCATGGACTCATCTGAATTAAATTCCAATGTCAATGAAGAGTTGTATTGTTCAACTAGCCAAGATACTGGTAGTGCAAGCAATGTAATCAAGCATGTTCTTCAAGAACTTCCTGATTATGAATATTTTGAAGACACTAGTAATGAAGGGAAAGAATGTGATGGTGATGATGATGATGATGAAGATGTTAGCACTTAGATTTTATTCCGGTTGTAAGAAAATAAGACCTAAGGTAACCTATTTCAAACCAGGCTTTAGGTAGAAAAACTAGCCATTTTCTCCACCAGAGAGGGATCTCTCTTGATATATATGTGAAGGCTAAAATATACAAAGGTTCTTTTAAAATTTCTCAAAAAATATTTTCTGGTCGAAAAGGTAAACAAGAAACATTGGGCATGGAGTCGAAGCTTTCAAATGTATAATAATCCAGTAAGAGATTTTCACCATACAGATTTACACAGAGGCAAGATAGTAATCATATTACAGTCAAGTTGATTTTTTCAGGTGATATAGAAAGAAGTAAAGACATTCCATCAACAACAGGCATCAATCTAGGATGAATCTATTGTCAACTTTGGAGAATATAATGGATATTTAAATGGAAATAAAATGAGGCATAACCAGTATGAATCTCAAGTTATTTCGAATGCTCATTTAAATATGGAAGAAAAACACTATGGGAGATATAACGAATAAAGTAAACATGCACATATAAAGATAAGGAGAATAATAGACTGTAAGACTGATTAACTCATGAATCTCTGATATCAAAAGATAGGTACCATCACTGTACTGCTTTTACTTCTCAAAAATAAACTTCACAACATACATGTTTCTCAAAAATTTTCCAACCCTTTCAACAATAACCTCCATTGTTTTTATACAAAATTTTTAGAAGAAGATCCACATAACTGCTTCTTCTAATCAATAATTAAAAATGTTTAACTAAAAGATAACTATCTTCGAGCAACCCATAACTGTCTTTTAAATAATATTACAAATTTAAAATAAAATGTCTTTTGCCACTTGGCAAAACCTTTTGAATATCATCCTTTCGTCACATGGCAAGAGTTTCAAGTGCATTTAAGTGTGAATAGAATATCTGGTCTTTCCGCACTTCTCCACATAATTCCATTGGTCAACCGTGGGTAAGTCATAATTTGTCATTTCCTTCACCAAGACTCGCGTCTCAATATGACCTGCATAAGAAACAGGAAGAAGGTTTGCACAAGTTGAAATTAGCATATTTAAAATTTCAAATTCCCCTGACATTTTCTCCACTAAAATTTTTCCTGTGAGCATATGATCTAGCTGCTGGAAATTTCTGTGATCCATCCTGATATCAAATAGTAATCTTTTATAGTCATTTGGAGGAATTAATTCACTCTTTTCGTTCTAGAAAGTTGGGAGTCCCTTATTCACTAACTTTTCAAATTGCTTTTTGAACTTGATTACTTCTTCCCTTATTTCTCCTGCTTTAGCCTCGACATTCTCAACATGTGAGTATTTTCCCAAGATCCTTCTGGCCCAAGTGATGACAGAAATTCTGTTCGTTATATTCATGGCTGTCAGGTCTGCCTCAGATAAACTGTTTAAAAATTTTATTGCTCTCTGGGCTATTTCTTTCGGCTTTCTATTTAGGTTCTCCCTGACTGCTCGGCAGCTTTCGAAGGCATCTTTGGCTACCTTTTCTTTAACTCTTATATAATCCAGATATGGCCTAAGTTTTTCAACCTCTTTAATGATCTGGTCCCACACCATATGTTTACATCCCTGCATAGCAGCTTGCCCTGTTGCATGAGCTGCTAATCCTTTATTATTATTGCTCAATTCCTGATTTTTTGCCTGCAAAGTTTTTATTTCTTTCTCTTTTACTTCATTTTCTTCTTTCAATTTCTGTACTTCTGTCTTTAACAATTTGATTTCATTATCTTTTAGACTTATTTGTGACATTGCCTGTAAAATCCCATCTACACCGGTCTTATCCTCTTCTGAGCCTGTCTGTACTTGCTGCTGACTATTCTCTGCTAATTGTTTTCTTGCTGTTGCCAACTGTTCTTCTAAAATGAAACTTTCTTTTTCCCAACATTCCTTTTCGTCAGAAAGCTTTAACATTTTAGCAGTGACATCATTGACTTCGTTAGATAGTTCTTCTTTCTCTTTTTCTAATACTGTCAATTCTGCACCTTGAATAAGTACAGTGTCTGGGATTTTTAATTTTCGTCTTAACGTTAAGATTGTATCTTCCTTTTCCTTGAGTAGTTTTGTGGCTGCATCTCCATCTTTATTAGTCAAATCCATTTGCAATTTCTTAATTTGCTGTTGTCGAGACTTATTCTCTGCCTTTTCCTGTCTCAACTGATTATTTAATTTGTCTACTGAATTCTTCAGTTTGTCTGCTCTCAATGTGGCCCCCAAATAGTCTGAGTATATGACCTCTCCAGTTTGTCTATGTAACAAAATTTTATCAGGGGCATTTACTTTTGACAAGTCTATCTTCATCTCTGAGATCTTGTTTTTTGTCACAACTGAAAATTTCAAAGAATTTTCTTTGATGTGTCTGCTGGTAAATAAGCTCACTTCATTATTTGATATATTCCTGACCTTCGGAAACAATTGACTTGTTTGCTTCGCGGATTCCTGTTTATTTTTACTATGTTCATCAAATACGTCCATGATATTCCTGGGTCTATTTACATCACCCCCTACAGGGGTTTCTTCAATGTTGTATTCCTTCACTGTAACCTCTGGTATTTCATCTTCTGTCGCTTTTGCTTCTTCTGAAATTGTTGTCAATTCTTGTGACTCATCGGTTTTCAATCTTTTTCCTTTTTCTGTCTCTTCATCATCAATGATCATAATGTCCTGTATAGGTCTTTTGGACCCCACTAATGCAGTATTTATTTCGCTTTCTGGCTCCGCCGTTGCTTCTTCCAATGATATTTCTTTGTCGGACGTGCCTGGAATTATTTCTTCTTTGTATTCGAGCTAGTTGGCTCTGTCTGCCATCCCTTCAACAATTTGATGATTCAGAGCCTTGATACGATGCTCAATTCTTCATTTAGATATGATATTTAATGGGTCATATTCCATAGCTGCATCTGTCTCAAAATTCATGTCTTTTAACAACTTCTTTTAAACATCTTCATCTCTGTCTTCTAGGGCATCTTTTGACCTAAAAACGTCTATATCTTGCACAGTCTCCATTTAAACGCTTCTTTTAAACAAAATTCTGTTTAAAAAGTGTGACAGGTCACCAGACCCTACCTGTAAGTGCTCGCTTTTCGCCTTCTGTCGCAATCGCCAGCTTCCACCAGTCTTCGGAGCTCTCTAGGATAACGACACATGCAAAATGCCGTTATGTGGAGCCCTTTCTTTTTATATAAGCCTTTTTAAATTAACATCCTTGCACCTTTATGAACGCGGGTTATATCCAACCATTGATCTTCGAGGCTTTGTTTTGGGCCGTCAGATCTCGTCTCCCTTTATTCCACCGGTGGTATCCGCGATTGAAAAGGCTGTTTCCTTTCCCGGTTTGCTCCCCGTGCGGATACACCACCTGTTGACACCTGTTATAGCGGTTTATTCTCCGCGACCGTTTTTCCTTATGTCCCATGTGCATGTTCCTGGCCGCGGATGAAACGCTAGCCGTTGATTTTATTTAGGTATGTATCAGCCCTCCGATCCTTACAAAGTACAATGCCACGTGCCATGGCCTTATCAAACCATTTCCTGTTCGCCACGTGTTAGGCCCCACCTTGACACATAATGTATCCCTCCGTATTTTCATAATGGGTGGTTCCGCCCGGCGCTAAGGTGGTTTCCAATACCACTTTATCCATACGCGGATGAATGAACATCGGACACGTGCCTTGGTGGTATTATGTCCGCTACCGCCCACCGATGTTTGCTGACGATCACTTTGGCGACGCGGGAGTGATATTAGCTGTAGATCTTGATCTGTCTAATCTCCGCCGGTGGAACTTGACCGGGGTTTAACCCTTACCTATATTTGTTAGTGGACTTTATAAATATGGGTTTCTATCCTATACTCTTTATACAAAAACCTTCATTTCAACCCTTTTTGTGATTATTTTTTCTCTTGGGACCCTTTAGCAAAAATTTTAGGTTTCTTCAGACCTGGTGTCAACAGAAGATATTCCTCCAAGTGGGGATCCTAAATACAGTAAGCAAGATCATGACAATTTTCCTCCCAGCAAGGATTTCCAAGGCACCAATGATGATTTTCCTAGAAGCGAGGATTTTGATGCGACTAATGATGCTTTTGCTGAGCATGCATGTAGAAATAATATTGATGGTTTTCTTCATATCAAGGATTCTATTGGGATGAATGATGTTTTTCCTTCAAGGAAGGATTTTAATGGGACCAATGATAATTATCCTCCTAGATGCAAGGATTTTAATGGGACAAATGATGATTTTCCTCCTAGTGAGAACTTTTATGGGACTGATGATGATTTTAATCAAAGTGAGGATTTTAATGGGACAGATGATGATTTTGGTGAGGACAAAAACATCAATAATGGTGAAGATGATGTTCCTCCAAGCGAGGATTTCAACACTGATGATGAGTTTCCTCCAAGCGCAAATTTCTATGGCATCGATGATGAGTTACCTCCAAGCAAGGATTTCAATGGAATCAATGATGAGTTTCCTCCAAGAGAAGATTTCTATGGCACCAATGGTGAATTTCCTCCAAGCGAGGATTTCAATGGCACAGATGATGAATTTCCTCCAAGCGAGGATTTCAATGGCACCAATGATGACTTTCCTCCAAGTGAATATTTCAATGGAACCGATGATGATTTTCCTTCGGGCGAGGATTTCAATAGCACAAATGATGATTTTCCTCCAAGTGAGGATTTTAATGGAATTGATGATCATTATGTTGATGATGAAGCCACCAATGATGAAGACAATGATTATCCTCCAAGTAAGGATGTTACGGGAACTAATGATGAAGACAATGATTCTCCTCTAAGTAAGTATTTTACAGGCACTAACAATGTCAATGTTGAATCTCAAGAGTTCCCTTTCAGTGAATAATTTAGTGGCACCAATAGTGTTGATGGTCACATTGATCTATCAGAAATTGATCAACTTATTAGTGATCATGACAATCATTTTCATACTGAATTTGGTGATGAGATTTTCAATGAGGGGGATCATATGCCTCACAATGAAAACATTAATTCTAATGAGGATGTTGTTGTAGACAGAATGTTCCAGGAAATGCAGCGACACAATCCAATAATGAGCAGGATTAAGTGTAGGACTAGACCTTTTTATGTCAATCCAAATAATTTCAGTTAGACAAGCTCTAGGAAAGAATTGCTCACAAGTCCAAGTTCCGTTAATCATTTTATTTTGAGTGAGTGTTGCCACAAAATTTGTTTGAAAGATATAGGATACAAATATGCCTTGGAGAAAAGGAAGATGTATTTATCAATGAACAAAAGTATGAAAAAATCATATTTAGTGGGGTGCATGATTTCTACAAGGATAGGTTATGATTGTTGCATTGGAAATGTTCTTCTTTGTAGAAAGCATTCAAATGGATTCACTCAATTGGTAACCTTTGATTATCAAGAATCCAAACAAGACTGGAAAAGGATACTACATTTTATTCTGACGATTATCAGGGATGAATCACTGGCCCATCAACACACATTAAAATATCATGGATGCATGATTTCTTTTCCAAGCATGGAGAGAGTATGCCAAATAGAGAAACAATACACATTCCAGATAATTTCACAAGGCAGGAAATCTACAACTTATACAAGGATTATGTTCAAGGTGGTCAAGGAAATTGCAACTTCATCAGATATGCATATTTCACAAGAGTATGGAAAAAGAAGTTCAACAACATCCGCATTCCAAACAGGTCAAGGATGGGGATCTGTAGTACATGTGTTTCTCTTAAAGAAAGAAGGGATAGATCAGAAGGAATATAAATAGGTATGTTTAAAATTTTTTATTTATTTTAGATAAATGTCAATTATTAAAACTAGTTATCAATATTTTTTTGTTATGTTGTTTGTAGATTCTGTAATCAATGCACCACAAGAACATCGCAATCAACAATCAAATGAATGAAAAAAGTTTTACAAACATCGCAATAAGTGTTATGATGTTCCACATAGGTATGTGGGTTTGATAATTGATGTCATGGATCAGAAAAAACCACTATTGCCACATTTTGTCTGTGTGCCAAATAATTTAAAGGAGGAAAGTTTTATTCAGTTTCACTTGGTGGGGTGTATGGTTTTTAATGGTGAAATGTGACGCAAGGCAGGTGGGATGGACCCTCTTACTTAACGAGTTACACACAACACACACATTCACACAAACTAGATGTAAACAAGTTTCTAGAAGTTGGCTTCTATTAATTCAATCAGATACAGTTACAATGCGAAATGAAAGGAATGTAAACAACTAACTATTGTCATCCTTATCCTATTACAATGTACAGAAGTAATTGTGTGCTCTCTCAATGTGTCAATATTCACCCTCTCCTGGTTCATTACGGAAATCTGAGCTATGGATTCGATCTTCCCTGCACTTGGTAGACTTGTGACTGTTCTCTAAAATATAAAAATCCTCTCCCGAGTGACTATGAGTGACTCTGTGTGACTGATCCAACTAATCCAAGTCCCCAGCATTCTACTCTTCTATTGCTCTTCTTGAGACACGCTTCCTCTATCCGTTGGTCTTCTCTGATCCTGCAGACCTGCAGTTTTCAGTGCCACTATCGTGCTGCACAACCTCCACCTATAGCGACATATGGCATGTCTTCAACCACCTTCAATAACTACTCATAAATTCCTTAGCAACCTCGTATAGATGCCAAGTACCCTTCTTGACTTTCTATGCATCCTTCTGACACTGCTACAGTAGTCGGTCTTAACACTGACCTCGACCATACTGTCTTCCATCATCCTTCGACATATCCATTGACTTTACTTTGCTTGTGCAATTTCCAGTCCTCCCCTTTCCCCTCGCTTGGCCTTCTCCTCAAACTGTCTATGCCGTGGTTCGACAACATGTCGACCCTCGATGTCTTTGCTGCAACTCTGTCGTCTTTCGAATTTAAGCATGTCGAATCTCAACTTATTTTCTCTTGTCAATGCACCTCGAAAGCTCCTACATGACTTATTGACTTCAACAACCAATATTCACTTCCGCACCAGTGGTCGTCGGCACTCCCTTTGGTCAGCCTTCTGTCGATCATTTTCGACTGCTTTGCCTAGGTCCCAATGCTACTGTATTAGACTCCACAGGTGTAAAAGAACTTCACTGCTCCATTAGTATCCTGAACTCTTCTTCGAAAAAGCATGTCATCTCCTGCAACTCATCATCTTTCAATCACACCAAGTATTCCTTCTTTCATGAACTGCACGTACGCTTGACTTCGCATTCCTCTATTACTTCTACGATTTCCTCTTTCTGTCGATCTAGAATCTGCGCTATTCAGTCCATGTTCAACACCTCTGTGCTTCGCTGCTTGAACCTTCTTCAAATTTGTACAGATCTGAGACGTTGAACATTGGTGAAATGCTCAAGTCCTTCAGCAGCTCCAACACATAATCGTTGTCTGAAATATTCTTCAAGATCTTACATGGTCCAATCTTCTTCAGCTTCAGCCTGTTATACGTTCCTATGAGAAATATCTCCTTTTGCAACTGTTCATAGACTAAGTCTCTTTCACTGAACGACTGTAGTCTCTTCATTCGGTCAGCTCTCAACTTGTATGTCGTGTTGCTCTTCTCTATGCGCTTTCGCACATATTCATGCACTTCTTTCATATGCTCTACAAATGATTCTATATCCACATACTCTTCCTGATTTGTGTCGGCATCTCGACCAAATCTACCACTCCATGTGGGCTTCGTCCTTGAACAATATGGAATGGGATCAAACCTGTTGACCAATTCATAGAATTTTGTACGTGAACTCTGCTTGCGCCAACACGTTCTCCCACTAATTGGGTCTGTTAGCCGTCAAACACCTTAGAAGGTTTCCCAAACTTCTATTCACCACCTTGGTATTTTCGTCTATCTACGGATGATATGCTAAACTAAACTGCAACCTCGTGTCTAGTTTCTTCCATAGGGTTCTCCAGAAATGCCCCATAAACTTGGTATCTTTGTCTGACGTCATACGCTTCGGCAACCCATGCAATCTGACTACCTCCTTGAAGAATAGTACAACATTGCATGTGGCATCACTCGTCTTTTGACATGGAATAAAGTGTGCCATTTTATCAAATCTGTTGACTACAACAAAGATTGAGTCGCTACCTTGCTGCGTCTTCAACAATCCTAACACAAAATCCATGCTCAGGTGCTCCCATGGGGTATTCGAAACTGTAATGGCGTATACAACCCCGTGTCCTGACTTCTTCCTTTTTCTAACTGGAAAACTCGACACTGTCGTACCCACTTCTGGACATCTGTCATCATTCCTGGCCAATAATACTTTTGTTTGACCAATGCCTTGGTCTTGTTGATGCCAAAATGACCTGCTAATTCGCTGCTATGCAACTCTCGGATTAGGTTCTCTCTTATGGATCCTATGGGAATACACAACTATTATCCCTTGAATAGGTATCCTTGTTGGATGAAATAATCCAAGTATGGAGTCCTGTCAACACTCCATGGTTCATGACAAGCCTCCCATTCTTTCACAAAATCCTCATCAGTTGCATACTCTGTCTTCACTGACTCTATTCTTGTTGCCTGAACTGTTGTCGTGTTCAGCAATGCAACTCTTCGACTTAGCACGTCGGCAACCTTGTTTGAAATGCTCGACTTATGTCGCAACATGAAAGTATATCCCTGCAGGAATTCAACCCACTTCATGTGCCGCTGATTCAACTTTGACTGAGTATTCAGATACGTCAGCGCTTGGTGATCTTTGTATAACACAAATTCCTTGGGCAACAAATAATGCCTCCACTTCTTCAATGCCTGGAAAATAGCATAGAATTCTTGGTCATAGACCGAATATTTCCGCTTCGCATCATCCAACTTCTCGCTGGAGAATGCAATTGGTTGGCCCTCCTGAATCAACACTGCTCTAATTTCTATTCCACCCACATCGCAATCGACCTGGAAAACTTTGTCAAAATATGGGAGTAGTAACACTGGGCTCTCAGTGACCTTTATCTTCAACTTTTCGAAATCTTGCTAGGAGGATTCCGTCCACTTGAACTCCCCTTCTCTCATGCACTTTGTCAAAGGTGCACAGATCCGACTGAATCCCCTGATGAAATTCTGTAGAAACTGGAAAGTCCATGGAAACTCCTTACTCTAGTCGCACTTGTCAGTTCCAACCAATCCAATATTTCCTTCACATTCTCTCGGTCCATCACTAACCCTTTACTTGAGATTATGAATCCTAAGTACACTATTTCTTCCTTCATGAAGGAACACTTTTGCAGGTTCACCATCAACTTCTCTTCCTGCAACTTCTACAATACTTGTCGAAAGTGTCCCAAGTGTTCCATCTTGGTTCGACTAAATATCAGGATGTCATCTAGGTACACTATGACGAACTTACCCAAGAATGGATTCAATACCTCATTAATCAACCGCATGAATGTACTGGATGCATTAGTCAATCTGAATGGAATGAATAACCACTTATACAGCCCTTCCCTTGTGTTGAATGTTGTTTTCCACTCATCGCCTTCTCTAACCCGAATATGGTGATAACCACTCTTCAGGTCAATCTTCATGAATTACTTCACTCCACTCAAACAATCCATCAAGTTGTCCATTCTCGGAAATGGAAACCAGTACTTGATCGTGATATTGTTGATGGCTTTGGAGTCTGTACACATCCTCCCATCTCCACCTTTCTTCCGCGCTAATACTGATGGTACCGCACATGGGCTTGCTACAACAATAAAAAGTAATAAATAGGTAACTATTCCTAATAGTAGTTAATAATATTAAAATATAGTTTATGAAGAGAAGTGTCTCTTCAATATGTGATGGCCAAGCCATATTTAAGGCAACCATATCCTTTGTAATTTAATCATCATCGATTCTATACTATTATTTTATCAAATGGAGTTATTTTCCATTGGAGGATTATTCGCTTGAATAATCACTGAGTATATCCAGACTCGGATATAGCATTGGTATCAGAGCCAACCGTTCTCGGCCCTGCTGATTTTGGCTTTTAGTCATACATCTTGGAGCTTCTCCAAATCAGGCTTTTAGCCATAAGTGTCAGAGTTTATCTGAATTGGATTTTTGACCTCCATCTCCATCCGTTCACGCCCTCCACGTTGCCTCGTTCTAACCTGCACCACTCCTCCAGCCACGCCCATCTCTACATAGGACCGCTCCACGCCCTTTCTGCATCTCCACATCCTTATCATAGCTCCCACTCCACCCCCACGCTAAATTTATTCCCGCGCGCTCATCCCTGTATCTCCCTCCTCCCAGCAACCCGCGCATCCCTCTCCACCGTAGCAACCCCTCCCGCGCTGCCTCCACTCACTGCGCAACTCTCCCTCTCCTTCCACATTCACAACTCCCCCTCCACTAGCTACCTCTCCATCTCCTTCTCCTGCCGCTTCCAGCGTCCCTCTCCTCCAATCCCTTCCCGCTCTACCATCACACTTGCGCCACCTCCTTCCAACTCCACGCCTTTCTCCTTACAACGCCATCATTCACCCTGCACTCCTACCTGCCCCACGCCTATCTTCCCTGCGTCCACCTGCTTCTCATTGCCTCTGCGTCAGCTCGCCCTTCCTCTACATGCTGTGCACTCAACCTCTCCCTTCATACCCACGTCTCCCCCTCCTCTTCTCACTCTTCCCACATTTCCACGCCAACCTTCATCCTACCCCCATCGCACTCCATGTTGCTGCCACCTCTCCTCCTCCCACCCATCTGCTCTGGCCGCTCCTCCTCCACGGGCCATTGAAACCCTAACCTAAAAACAAAAAAAAAAATTAAATATTAAACATTATAATATATTATTATATTTGTTTAAATATTTTAATTTTTTAAAAAAAATATATATATTAAACTATGTATAGTTTATATAAGACATAAATAATAATATTATTAATTAACTAATTAATAATTGTTATTATTCAAAAGAAATAATAATTATTATTGAAATAATAATTATTTAAAAAAAAGGGGGGGTTGTTTGACCTAATAACAAAGAAGTCAAGATTTTGTGATAATTATCGAAGAAAAGAGAAGAACAAATCAAGAAGAATACAAAGCAAATTCAAGTCGAAGAAGACATTAAAGACAAAGTCCAAGCAAGACACCTTATTATCAAAGAAATCGAAGAACACTTATCATCAAAGAAATCAAGTCAAGGACAATCATTTATCGTTGAAGAAGTCAAAGTAAAGGAAGGCTCATCAAGAAGTTGAGACACGTTAACGACAAAGAAGGCTCACCAAGTTTAAGAAAGACTCATCAAAGAAATCAAAGAAGATCATTCCACCGTCGAAGAAGACAGAAACCACGAAAGCCGATTTGCGAGAGAAATTAGAAGCCAAGTTAAAGCGCTATTGAAAAGACAATGAAGAATTACGAGACATTAATACACAATCAGAAATAAAGATTGAACTACATAAGATACAAGCATGGTTCAATGAACAAACAATGTCCAACCAGAAAAATCACATAGAGAAATTATGTGCGCAAATCAAGGAATTAAAAGATGAAAGTGATTTCAATCAGAGATTGAAAAATCAAGATATAAAGAAGGAAATAAATAATTACGAAGCAGAAATAATACGCTTGAACAAAATAGTTAGCAACAAAGATGAAGAACTAATGCAGTTACGACATAAATTAGAAAGTCAAGAATCAGAGGTCGGCCAGTATCGACAACAAATAAAAGTTCTTCAACAACAAAATGACGACTCTAAAAAGACACATAAGTTAGAGATCGCGAAGAGTAATAAAGCATTATCTAACAATGCTGAAGAAATTTTTAGACTAAGAAATCATAACAAGATACTAGTCACAAAAATTAAGAAGTTGAAAAATAGTCGGAAGATAGAACAATCTATGGACGACATTGAAAGGAAACTTCAAGACAAACAGGAAGAAAATAGTTGTATCAGAAGTTATAATGAAGATCTTAAGGAACAACTTAAGACATCTGAAGATGACAGAAAATTGCAAGTCGAATTGATTAAGAAGTTTCAAAATGATAATAGGCAGTTAGAAAACAAGTTGGAAAAGATACAGAACAAAAACTTAAATCCTCAAGAGACGAAAATACAACTTCGAACTCAAATCAATTCTCTAAAGGCAACATTCTTAAACGAAAGTGACATCGTGAAAGTTCCCTATCAACACCCCAACAATAAAAACCGATATTTGAAAAAGTGGGAAATGTCGAAAGATAATGGTACTAATGTGATCAAATCTCCTGACGACACATCAGTAGGGAATCCCATCAGTCCACAAAAAATCAATTTGGGATGGATTCATCCGTCGACGTATCGAAAGTTATGCTCTACAGTTAGCAGTTCGTATCGACATGTTTTGGCGGCCACGACATCGCAAAGAATAGTGCGACAAAATTATAAGGCTTTGAGGACAAAGCCTCTCTAAGAGAGTGGCAATGTTAAGATCCTAATGGACGGCCTTCACTAACACCTCGAGGTTTTGGTGTAACGGTTCGTAACATTTGCTATCAGAGCCTCCACCCAGGTTCAAGTCACAGAGTGGGTGGCAACGTCGGCATTGCAGTGTTCGCCCGAGGCTCATACGGCGCAAAGGGGACACCACCGTAGGAGCGCAGATCTAGCCCAGAGTCTGGACTATGGAGCATGGTGGGATGTTAAGATCCTAATGGACGGCCTTCACTAACACCTCGAGGTTTTGGTGTAACGGTTCGTATCAGGCAATGCTACAACAATAAAAAGTAATAAATAGGTAACTATTCCTAATAGTAGTTAATAATATTAAGATATAGTTTATGAAGAGAAGTGTCTCTTCAATATGTGATGGCCAAGCCATATTTAAGGCAATCATATCCTTTGTAATTTAATCATCATCGATTATATATTATTATTTTATCAAATGGAGTTATTTTCCATTGGAGGATTATTCGCTTGAATAATCACTGAGTATATCCGGACTCGGATATAGCAGGGCTCAGACTCTCTCTGATTATCCCTTTGTCCAACAACTCTTGGACCTGTCAATTGAGTTCCTGACCTTCTGCCAGACTCATTCTATGCGGTTCCTTGTTTTGAAACCTTGACCCTGGAATCAAGTCGATCTGATTGGATATGCTTCTCCTTGATGGCAATCCTGTCAGCACTCCGTCGATTACTATGCTTCTAAACCCATCGAGCATCCTTTTGACTTCGACCGGAATCTTCTTCATTGTTGAAATTTCGACACATGGCCCTTTCGGAATGATGGAAAAACATCCTGACTGCTTTTCCTCCTTCGCGAGGAATTCCTTAGCTGAGCACATCAGCACTCGCTTCTTGCAAAAGTTTCTCTCGCCATTCTTGCAGTTGGCTCAATCCTCCTGCTTTGGCTTCAAATTCCTTTGCACACCATTTTTCCACACTATGATGGTGCTGGCTTGACCATCATAGATCATATTCCGATCATATTTCCATGGTATCCTTAACAACACATGACATGCGTCCATTGGGATTACGTTTCATAGTACACTGTCTTCAAGCTTCCCAACCTTGAAGTTAACCAAGCACTATCTGGTCACCTTCACATGGTGTCCTTTCTGCAACCATGAGATCTTGTATGGAGTTGGATGTTCTCGACATCTCAAACCTGCTTTCTCGATGACCTCTATCAATACAAGATTCTATGTACTGCCACCATCAACTATGGTATTGCAATACCACTCGCTGATCCGCACTTTGGTTCGAAAGATAGCCTTTCACTGTGTTGGCTCTTTCTCTTCACGTCGGTCATCCTGAACCAATGTTCTCCTGACTGTCAGGTTTCGACTTTTCTTCTTACCATCTTCACCACTGTCGGATGTCAACTCTTCCCTCTCATCGCATTGCTCATTTCTTCGACGTTTGGGTTTCGACTCCTCTGTAGCATGTAGGTTCTCTAGGCATTCATATGCCTTGTGTCTGAATCCTCAACACTTGTAACAAACCACAGCTTGTCTGTCAGCTCCTTTTCTATCCGATGGACCACTTCGACCATATGCACCTTGACTGCGGGTCTCTTGACCATCGCATCGGTTTTCTTGTGCTTTCTCTCTAGTCGATGTCCTTTCCACACATCGGTTGTCTTCGTCGGCTTCTCTCCTGGTTCTGCTACTTTGGCCTTTCATGGAAATAGTCTTCGCACCCTGACCAGTCATCCTCCCTCTAGTTGATATGGATTTCCTCGATAGTGTCTCTTTTTCCTTCAGGGATAATTGGTAGGCTTCACCGACCGCTCTGAATCTTGACATACTCAATTCATCTTGTATAGAATATTTCAATATTGCGACAGCTTCTTCACCTTTGTCGGTCTGCCTTGACCTTATCGACACTCTATAGAACTCTTCCGTGTATTCCTTCATGGTCATCTCTTTTTGTCGAAAGTTCTGTAACTTCCTGAACAAGGAAATCACATAGTCACATGGCAAGAACTTCCCTTTTAGCTTGGCAACCATCCTATCCCAAGACATGATTTTCTTCTTGCCTTTCTTGACTATGTTAGCCTGTACGTTGTCCCACAACAACAAGGCATGACCCTTCAACCTCAGACATGTAGTCTTAACCCGTTTAGTATCCTCGATCTACTCTATGTCGAAGTATTTCTCCATCTCTTTGAACCAGTCGATCCAATCTTTTGGATCAAGACTTCATGAGTAGGTATGCACATCTATCTTTGTCTGACCTCTCATCTCTGACAAAAGTTGAATCAGTTTGTCTTCTAGTTCTTATCCCACTGTTTCCCATGCTTCCACCTCTTCGACTTCCTCGTCATTGTGGTCTAACGTAGTAGGAACACAACCATGTCTTTGGATTTCTTTGATCTCTACGACTTCATTAGTCAAGATTCGTATGGTTCACATGCATTCGTCGAACATATCACGATCAACTGTGACTGCTGCGCCAAGTGCTCTTTGTCCAACTCATCGGACATTAACTCCTTTGTGAGCCATTTTCAAACTCAACTGAAACTCCCACTTGTCCAATCTCAACTGGACTTTAACAAGTCGTGCACAACTCTAACCAACCATAGCTAGAGCTATAAACACTCTCAACACCGGATTCACTTCCGACAGTGATACACTGACTCTCTCTTGGTCACAGGATGCTTCAACTCAACTAGATTCTCTTCTGGGATCTGATACCAACTGACACAAGTCAGGTTGGTATTGCAAATTCAATCGGACTCAGTTTTGGGCTTTGATACCAACTGACGCAAGGCAGGTTGGCTAGACCCTCTTCCTTAACAAGTTACACACAACACATGCATTCACACAAACTAGATGTAAACAGGATGCCAGAAGATGGATTCTATTACTTCAATCAGATATGGTTACAATGCGAAATGCAAGGAATGTAAACAACTAAATATGGTGAGCCTTAGCCTATTACAATGTACAGAAGTAATTGTGTGCTCTCTCAGTGTGTCGATCTTGACTCTCTCCTGGTTCGCTGCAAAACTCTGAGCTATGGCCTCGATCTTCCCTACGCTTGGTAGATGTGTTACTATTCTCTCCAATCTAAAAATCCTCTCCCAAGAGACTGTGAGTGACTCTGCGTGACTGATCCAACTGATCCAAGTCCCCGACCTTCTACTGTGGTACTGCTCTCCCCGAGACACGCTTCCTCTATCCACTGATCTTCTTTGATCATGCAGACCTGCAGTTGTCAATGTTGTTGTCGTGCTACACAACCTCAACCTATGGCGACACCTAGCATGGCTTCAACCACCTTCAATAACTTCTCATAACCTCCTTAGAAACCCCGAACAGCTTCCAAGTACCCTTCTTGACTTTATGTGTGTCCTTCTGACACTGCTACAATATTCGGTCCTAACACTGAACTCTATCAAACTATCCTCTGTCATACTTTGACATATCCGTCGGATTTACTCTGCTTGTGTGATTTCCAGTTCGCCCCTTCCTCCTTGATTGGCCTTCAACTCAACCTGTCGATGTTACAGTTCGACAACATGTGAAACCTCAATGTCTTCGCTGCAACTCTGTCGTCTACCGACTTTAAGCATGTCTACTCTCGACTTCTTTTCTCCTATCGATGCACCTCGATAGATCCTACACGACTTATTTACTACGATGACCAATCTTCACTTCCACACCAGTGGTTGTTGGCTCTCCCTTTGGTCAGCCTTCTGTCGATCATCTTCGACTCCTCTCCCTAGGTCCCGATGCTCCCACATCAAAATGTTTCGAGGAGTTTACTTTACAACTCCAAATATTCACAATGATGCAAATTTGACCATCACCATAATTCACCATGACCTTACTCATTGTCTTGCTGATATTCCTGAAGTTCTATATCTACAATTGGACAACACAAGCCGAGAAAGAAAAAAATCAGGTTATGTTTGGTTATCTAAGCATGCTTGTTGAATTGGGAATTTTTAAAAAGGTAAAAGTTGGTTTACTTCTTGTTGGGGATATGCATGATCATATTGATCAAATGTTCATCCATTTTGCAAGGACACTGAGGAGGAAGAAATTAGGGAGCCTACCATCCTTGATTGAAATTATAAGAAAAGCATACCATCTAGAGCCTATTGTACAAAAAATTGAAGAAACTGTTGGCATGCGAAGATTTATGTTTGGATCGCATGGTGAAGAAAGGTGCATTGAAAAACTTAACGACATTAGCTTTCAGCATCAATTTCATTTAAAAAATATTGATGGAAAAACACTACTGTGGGGCAAGAAGTACTCAAGTAGCACAGAATGGGGGCCTTAATCAAGTTTGTGATTTCTGAAATTCATCCCAAATCGTCAAATGTATGCTTCAAATTTATTATTAATGCAATCATCTGCAGAGATTCATAATGCAAGGCGACATAGTAGAGATGTTGATTCTTCTCAATGCTTGGAAGAAATCAAAAAGTCTATCAAAGATACATATGAGTAGTTTGATGTTGTTGATTTTGTTTGGTAGGATTATTTTTTCATTGAGTAGAGTCAAATCATTTCAAACTCTACAAATGGAGATATATATTTGAAGTCTCCATTTTCTTGGCCATAAAGTTTATCAAATGAAAATGACGTAACAAATTTTGAACCTGGAGGTATTGAGTTTTCTCAAGTAGAGGAAAGAGAAATGTATATGGCTTTAGAAGATCATCTGCAAAGTGTCGAGAGATGGAAGACCTTTATAGGGGCTCAGGACAAGATATCAAGGAGGGTTGCATGATTGCAGTTTTGGCTATAGATGATGCACGTCATTATCCATTCTGGATTGAAAAATCTATGAAGGTCAATAGATAAAATGAAGAAGTAGTAACAGTAGAAGTACATTGGTATGCAATAGATACACAACCATTTAATGGTGTGTATAAGGAAGAGATGGTGGTTGAGAAAAAGGTTTGTAGAAAGAGAAAAATAAATTGTCAAAAAATAAATCGCTGCCGCATTTACATCTTGAAATTAGAGGAAGTTGATATACTGGTTTATGATTTCAAGTTGACAAAGAAAGATACTCTTCGCTCTAAGACTATATATATTATCAAGAAGTTGCAAGATGAGAGTCTGTTAAAACAAGCCGTAGATCCCAAAGGAATATGACATCTAAAATGATGGGCATAGATGTAGACTCAAATGGTGTACCCATTGATAATAGAGATTAATATGGTTCATCTACATATTCATCTAGTCCTTCATATGAAGAAAATATAGATTCTGATGGGGTGTTAGAATCCATGGATGAATTTGAATAATTTCACATGAAGCATTTTAGATGGTTTTTTTTTAGTATGATGTTTGTAATTGAAACTCTAAAGGATTTTTTGAATATTTATATGAATCATTTTTTCCTGTATTGTCTGATATATTATTTCATTATGAATCGAATCATAATTTATTTGTTTTTATATGGTTAGAGTGGTGAATTATTTATGATTTTTTTTTGTTTAATGTGCAAGTTTCAAAAAAGTTGTAATTTATCTCTTGAAGAATTTCTTTTTCCAATTTAGGGGTTGATTTTAAAGTTTTTGTAAACAACATTATGGGATGTTTAGGCCATGGCTCTATTTTTTACCCTGAAAAAAAAAACGTGTATACTGGTATCAACACTTTTCTATTCAGGGGGTGTTTTTGGTGTTCTTTTGCAAAAATCATCGTTTTTATGGCTAGAGTTCTCAGTCATAGTATAGAGTTATCGTTTCGTAGTATATGTGGTTTTGTTGGAATATGACCGTAAAATCCATTTTTGCAGGATATATCTATGCAGTTGTCGACCCGATGGATAGTGCAATTGGCACGAATTATTGGTTAGCACGATGCAGCTAGGGGAATCGAACCCTCCTCGCATCATTACATGATAGTGAAGGCATTACCTTTCTGACTGGCTCAATGGTTGTTCAAGGAGAATATATTATAGTAGATGGAAAGGGACCAAAGAGAAATGGCTACACATACATTGATTATAGACTAGGTTCACGAGTGTATCACTGTACACACTTGATCGTTGGTACAAACATCCAACTAAAAACAATGCCAATGAAGTCATCAAACAAGGTATGATACTTATTACCTCATGCAGAGCATGAGAGGTTGTTTGAGACAATAAAATACAGAGAGGATCGAGAAGGCCTAATTGATTGAGGTACATAGTATAGTCATGTGATTGTTTATTCATGCATGTCTAATGTTATTCATGTTAGATAATTTATTTGATATCATTATCTTATATCGTTTATTTAATGTTTGAGTTATGTTTAAGTTACTATTACAATACATTGATGTTTTACACCAATCACTCCAATTCAAGTTTCCATCTCTTTAGGAAAAATTCACATGAATAAAAATGAAAACTCATCTTAAAGTAAGTCTCTATCCTAAAATAGTTGTCTAAGTGCTATAATCCTTGCATGTGAAATCTCTCCGTCCATGTGATGAGGGACTCTGTGTGAGGGCCCCATCCCACTAGTGAGCCAATCCTGACTATAGAACTTGGGGTTCAATGAGTGGGCCAAGCAATGCAAAGGTGTTTAATTCTTATCCCAACTGAAGATAAGAATCGCCTGAATCATGGACCATAAGTTCTCTGCCGATTTCCCATACTCGAGACACTCATTCTCCATGTCAATGGACATCATGAGGATGATGAATGAGGAAGAAAATCGAGTATCTGCAATATTCAGCAATGAAAGTTGTGTGTACTCTTTGTATATGGTGAGGGAATTTGTGTGGTTTTGTACAAAGCTACGGATATGGCGTGCATGCTCAATAAGGTTTCAAATCCATGTCACATCTGAATCAATGGATTTCAGTGCTAAATTCAAGGAATGGACAATGCAAAGTGTCCAAATAACCTATAAGATCAATAAAAGCATGTATAAATGACTCTACAACACTAACAACTCAAATGAACAGTGTCCAAAATGAACATACCTATGGATATTTAGCTTCCACAATCATGCCAACATCCTTGCAAACAGTTGCATTGTCCATGATGATTTGTACACAAGAATCAACACATACTTCTTCAATGGTTTATACAATCAATCTCAAACCATTTGCAGGATAATCCATGGATCTATACTTTGGAATACTCACATTATCTAAGGCTCTTGAATCACCCTCAACAACATCCTCCATTAAGGCATCACACCCCTCTAATGAATAAGTAGAACGTGCATGGATGAAGTCAATCTCATCATCACACCTCTCCTCTGCTATATAATTGTAAGTCTCATGGACAGAAGAAACAAATGATATAAATATCTTGGGAGGTACAATCACCCCTACATGCTCCTAAGCCACTAGATCAATAATGTTGACATTCACCCTGATCACAAGAGGAAATACTAAAAAACTAAAATGTAGCCCTGGAAATCCTAATGTGGACCTACAACCCTGGAGACCTAATCTGGAATACTTATCTATCCCTAGAGACATAACCTATCCCGTGAGACCTAATCTAGCCCTACAGAACCTAATCTAGCGTATAGACCATGATCTAGCCCTAGAAACCAGACAAAAACAAATTTATCCCTGGAAATCCTAATGTGGACCTACAAACCTAGAGACCTAATCTAGAATACTTATCTATCCCTAAAGATGTAACCTACACCCGGAGACCTAATCTAGACTTCTAGAACCTAATCTAGCTTATAGACCCTGATCTAGCTCTAGAAACCAGACAAAAACAAATCTAGCCCTCAAAAGCCTAATGTGGATCTACAATCCTGGAGACCTAATCTAAAATAATTATCTATCCCTAGAGACGTAACCTAGCCTCGAAGACCTAATCTAGCCCTATAGAACCTAATCTAGCCCTAAAAACCATACACAAACAAATCTAGCCCTGGAAATCCTAATGTGGAACTACCATCCTGAAGACCTAATCTATAATAATTATCTATCCCTAGAGATGTAACCTAGCCCCGGAGACTTAATCTATCCCTATAGAACCTAATCTAGCTTATTGACCCCCTTTTGCAAGATTGACATGGCCTTCATTGAGAAAAACCCTAGTTCTGGAGATGGCACAATAGAACCATTTCTAGTCATTGAAGGCACGGTGTGGGGGGTCCCCCAGTTAGAACCTAGCATCCTGAATCCACTAGAATTGACGTCTTTGGGATCGGAGTCACAATTTTGGTCCTACGAGAATTTTTGTTAAGCACCCCGTGGCCATTCAGGGACACTTTGAAGTTTTGTTCTGGGGGCACAAAACCCAAACTACCGAGCAGAGTTGTGTTCATTAGCTCCCACATGTGCACATGGAAATTGTGGACATGTTCACAATGGCCATGCACGCCGGGGAGCCTTCAGATGCGAATTGTCTCCCTTGAGAAAAATTGCAATGGCCTCAACTGAGAAAAAACCTAGTTCCATAGATGGCACAATAACACCATTTCTGGGCATTGGAGGCACGGTATGGTGGGTCCCCCATCTAGAACTTGATGTTCGGAATCCACTAGAATCGACGGCTTTACGATCGGAGTTACGGTTTTGGTGCTATGGTCATTTTGGTCAGGAACCACATGGCCATTCAAGGACACTTTGAGGATTTGCACCGGGGGCATGGAATCCAAACCGACGAGCAAACTTGGGTTCCGTTAGCCTGTTGATGTATTTGTAACTTTGGAATGTATTTCACATATGTATATTGTACTCATATACAGATGGTATTATTCTTCTATATGGAAGTGTTGTCATTTGTATTGACAAGTGTCGCAAGTGTTGCAACTTGCATGTGATGGGTTATTAGACCACCAAGTGTGGGGTCATCCCTGAGTTAAGTTAACCATGGGTTGTTAGATTTTCTTAGACAAGTTGGCCCTACTAGTTTATTAGGCAAGTCAAGTCATGTATAAATAGAGTGCGGGAGGCACTCTATTTGATCATGCACTTATTCACTTATACACTCATTAGAGAGTGGTACACAAGTGAGGAAGGAGGAGAAGCTGCTAGGAGGACTATCTCTTGTACTTGGGCTGTATCATTTCTCTTTCTATCTCTGAGGAAGTTATTGGGGTTTTTCACCTTGTTGGTTTTCTCCAAGGAAACTCTGTGTGTCTATTGTCTATTGTGATTTCTTCTTGTGATTGATATGTTGTACACGTTATTCTCTCAGATAAGATCGTAGATATTATTGAATTAATGCTTAAAATCTAACATTGTATCATAAGTAACTTGAGAAGAAGACACTATGTAGTTGCAGAAGCTAGGGATTCTTGTTTTTTGGGTTTCTCTCAACAGAGCTTGAAAGGCAGGAGGCTAGATTGACTCTCCTCAGCAAGGCGCATCTTTCTGTCCAATCAGAATTCAATTCTGAGCACTTTCAATTTTTGACCTAAAAATTAGTGTTCTGCAAAAATTGGAATTTCTGAATTCTGAGACCATAGCTAGAAGCTCCTTGGAAAAATCGAAGTTTAGAGCTTTGGATCAAACTTTTTGGTTGGGTGAAGCTTCGGGAAACTCAAACACTAATTCAGGGTCCTGCTTAGTGAATCCATAAGTTTCAAAAGCAATTTTGAGGGGTGAAAGTTTGCATTTTTCAAATTCTGAGCATACAATCTTGATCAACTCATCAAGGTGCATATTGCTATCCTTTCAAAAGCTTTAAATTCAAAGTTTGAATTTTTAGGGTTTCTCTGACAAACCCTAATCCAGCACTAGATCTATTTTTCAGCAAATCAACTAGTAAGATCTAAATCTTTTCTATTTCCATTTGAAGTACTCTTTAAGATGTCTCACCACACCAAGGTTGAGGATAAGCTTGAAGGGGATGATAAGTTTCGAGCATTGAAGTATAGGATTGGGTTAATCCTGGAAGAAAATGAATTGGACACCTACATAAGTGAAGAAGTCCCTGTCCCAGAGGGAGATGAGGCTAAGGCCTTACACAAAAGGAACTTGGTCAAGGCTAAGAGGATCATTGTTGATTTTATCAAAGACTGTCTCATACCACATGTTTTATCTCTAAAGACACCCAAGGAGATGTTTGATTCCTTGACCAAGCTATTTGAAGGGAAGAACATAAATCAAAAGATGACCTTGAGGAATCAATTGAAGAATATCAATATCCAAAATGCGGAGACTATGCAATCTTATTTCTTAAGGGTATCCCAGATAAAAGAACAACTTGAAGCTGTGGGAGAAGATATAGAAAATGGAGAAGTGGTAATGACCACTCTTAATGGACTTCCTAGGTCATGGGATTCCCTCATCCAAAGAATTTGTGCTATCACTTATCACTTTCAGTAGACTACGGGAAGAATGCTCACAGGAAGAAGCTTGGATTATAGCTTGAGAAGAGAAGATGGGGAATGAAGACCAAGCTCTCATAGCACACTCCAAGAGACATGGTGACAAGAAGACTCACCACCATGATAAGAAAGAAAGACATCACCATCATAAGGGTGATTTCAAGAAAAACATGTCCACTATCCATTGCTATACTTGTGATGAAAGGGGACACATTTCCATAAATTATCCTAAGAAAAAAAAGAAGATCTACAAGAAAAGACATCATGCTCATGCTACTAAGGATGTTGAACCTCCTAGGAAGAAGTCTAGAGAAGAAAGTGAAGACTCTTCAAGTGATGAAGAGTATGTTCTAATTTCTACTCACACTGGTACCATTATCCATGGAAGCAATGATTGGATTATAGATAGTGGGGCTTCCAAACATATGATAGGATTCAAAGAATCCTTTATGAATCTATCTGAACATGAATCACCACACAAGGTGAAACTTGGAGATGACTACCAATATCCCATAAAAGGAAGTGGTGAATCCTCCTATGAGCTAGACTCTGGAAAGTCTATGAAGATGAAAAATCTACTATATGTTCCAGGTCTCAAGAAGAACCTACTCTCCATATCTGGATTGGATGCAAAAGGCATGAGGGTTGCATTTGTAGATGGCCAAGTCCTAATTTGGCCAAAGGGTAAGAATATAGATGATGCAGTGGTGATTGGAGAGCAAGAGGGAGGATTATACAAACTGAAGGGCCAACCAGAACAAGCCTTGGTTCATGACTCAGTAGAGCCAAGTGAACTTTGGCATAGAAGGCTTGCACACATGCACTATAGGGCAATTCCGATTGTAAGAAAAGTAGTGGAAGGTCTTCCTGAAATCCAAACAAAACATGAAGGAATTTGCAAAGGTTTTGCAAAGCGAAGAACACAAAGAAGACATTTCCAAGCAGTGAAAGTAAGGCAAAAGGAATCTTGGGAATCATCCACTCCAATGTATGTGGTCTGATGTCATCCAGTTCTCTGAGTGGGTATGTATACTATGTTTCCTTCATTGATGATTTATCGAGGATGACTTGGGTTTACTTCTTGAAAAACAAAGATGAAGTGTTTGACAAGTTCAAGGAATTTAAAGCCTTGATAGAAAATCAAACTAATAAGAAGATCAAGATCTTCAGATCCGATAATGGTGGAGAATTTACTTCAGGAGACTTCAAGAAGCTATGCAATGATTCAGGGATTAAGAGGGAGTTGACTACTCCTTACAATCCATATCAGAATGGGGTTGCAAAAAGGAAGAATAAAACAATCATGGAAGCAGCTAGGGCAATGCTTCATGACCAAGATTTACCTATGCACTTATGGGAAGAGGCAGCCAGGACAACTGTGTATGTGTAGAACAGAACACCACATAAGATAATTGACAACAAAACACCAGAAGAAGTGTTCATTAGTAAGAAACAAGAAGTCAGCCATTTCAAAATATTTGGTTGTCCAGTATATACTCACATCCCAAAAGAAAAGAGGACAAAGCTAGATCCTTCACGAAAGAAGGGCATATTCGTGGGTTGCAGTGAAAGCTCGAAGGCTTACAAAATCTACTTTCCAGGATTCAAGAAGATTGATATCAGCAGGGATGTAACATTTGATGAAGGCTCAACATACATCAAATCAAGGAAGACACTTGTTGAAGATAATGAAGAACCCAGAATATCCAGAACCCAAGACACCACCATGAATGAAGCAGTTCCTGAAGAAGATCGTGAAATGGAAGATCCACAAGAACCTGTAGATCCACCCCGTGATAAGAACTCTCACAAGAGGAAACCAGCATGGGCTAGAGAGCTCATCCAAGATGCAGAAAGATATGGAATTCCAGAAAAGGAACACAGAGAAAGGAAAAGGACAAGATCACATACTAGTTATGTTGCTTTGCTCCGTGACATTATGAATAAAGAACCTTACAGTTATGAAGAAGCAGTTGAAAAGAAAGAATGGAAGGATGCCATGGTCGAAGAGTATCAGTCAATCATGAAGAATGATGTTTGGGATGTGGTCCCAAGACCAGATGGGAAGTCTGTTGTGACTTCTAAATGTATCTATAAGATCAAGCATGCTGTAGATGGTAGCATAGAGAAATATAAAGCAAGGTTTGTAGCTTGTGGCTTCTCCCAGAAAGAAGAGATTTATTATGAAGAGACTTTTTCTCCTTTGGCCAGATACACTTCCATTAGACCAGTACTTGCTCTGGTTGTAGTGATGAAATGGAAGGTACACTAGATGGATGTCAAGACATCCTTCTTGAATGGTGTAGTTGAAGAGAAAGTGTATGTGGAGCAGCCACTCTGATTTGAGACACATGACATAGAGAATCATGTGTGCAAACTGAAGAAAGCCCTGAGTGGTTTGAAACAGGCACCCAGGACCTGGTACGACAGGAAAGATGGATTCCTATGTAGTTTGGGATTTACCAAGAGCAAAGAGGATTCCAACCTTTACTACAAGGTTGAGGAAGGCAATCCAGTGATACTACTATTGTATGTGGATGACCTGTTTGTTACAGGTGAGGATAGATTGATTGCCGATATGAAGAGGAAGCTTGCTGTCGAGTTCGATATGAAGGACTTGGGTATGATGCACTACTTGCTAGGCATGGAGGTGTGGCAGAGAGTGGATGGAATATTCTTTGGACAAGGGAAGTATGTAGTAGAGATCCTGAAGAGGTTCGGGGTGATGGACTGTGTTAAGTCAGTAATTTTTTCTCCATTTTTGATTTATTTTCTCCAGTTTTGGTTTGTTTTTCAATCTAGTTTTGGTTTGTTTTTCAATCTACCTCGGTTAAATTTTTGGTTTTAAGTTTTAGTTTTAGTCTCCTTAGAAACTCTATGGGTGATTGAATAAGTTTGGAGCCATTCTTTTTAGATTTTATTTGATTTTTGTTGATCTTTTATATTTTAAAGGGGGTTAAAGAAGGTCATATTTTCAAAAGTTGATTCATTAATGTGTTTAGAGACCAGTTAGACTTGTTTCTTACACCAAGTAACTTTTAAAACCTCCGACAAATTAGCAGAAAGTTGAAAAACTGCGAAATTCTGGCATGACAGCTATTCCTGTAGCGCTAGACAAAATTTGAACAAAGGGCGCGCTACAAGAATATCGCGTTTTTCCTGTTTTGAGTGATTGAAGTCAAATGCAGACCGCGAGCTGATGGAGAGGAATTTTTGAAAACTGAAGGAGGTTTTTGTTCCTAAGATACCCATCTACAAAAACCTCTCTCAATTTTGCAACATCTATCAAGGATTGAAAGATTCAGTTTAATCTTTGCAGCCTATTTTCCAGGGATTTTAAAGATTTAATATTTTCCTGTTTTAGTGTTCATCTTGCAGGGCAGATTCTGATTGACTGGAGATGAATTTTTAAAAACCCAGAGAATTTTTTGTCCATCACGGACCCATTTACAGAAACCTCTCTCAGGTTTTACACAGGTGTCACCAATTGAGAGATATGGAAGCTTCTTTGACACCTATTTTCTAGAAATTCGCCATATTTGCCAGGAATCCGATTTAGCATTTTTAGTTAATTAGTTGAGTTAGTTAGTTAATGTAACTGCTCAGTGGTTTCAATTTCGACCCAATGAAGGGGAAATAGAACCACTTATTTGTAATTATAAAAGAGGGACAAAGGGTCATTGAGAGGGTTCTGATTTTGGAGAGCATCAGGAGGTCTGCTAGCTGCTTGTACTTTCAGACTTATTCAGTGATAGGTACTGTAAACTCTTATATACATTTATTGATGAAACTATGAATATATGACTCTTTCCCCTTCATTTGATCTGTGTTGGCTTCATTTTGAACTTATTTAGTTTCATGAATGACAAATTCATTGCTGGTAATGTGTAATTTCTAGTGGTGCTTATCCTTTATGTGTGAATTTCATTACAGTCTTTTGTTGGATTCCTGTGATATATATGCATCTTCATCGATATATGTGTATGATTTAGTTGTTGCTTATCTGCTGAATGTATTCCCTCTATGCTCTTGAAATTTATGACCAAAAACACACAAAACAAAACCCTAAACCCTAGTTTGAATTGAATTTTATTCTTGAGATTGTGTTTGCTTGTTACCCTAGCCTTAGTAACAATTTCTGACACAAACATCTTTGGCGCCGTTGCTGGGGACGAAGCTGAAGCATATCTTCCCTCGGATACTTATCATTTTTCTGGTTTAAGAGGTGGACTTGAACCAACACTTTTTCAATGGCTATTTTCACCAAAAAGAAGTCACAGTGGCTTCTAAAGGGATTGGGACCAGGAATAGGCCTGTTTCTCCATTGAAACTGGGTGTGACAGACCCTGAGCAGATTTTGAAAACAGCAAATAAACTCAGAAAATCTCAATCTTTTCCAGCTTCCTGTGACCCTGACCAGTTGGGCATATCATTAAGTTCAGCTGAAACTTTACCTTGGATAAAACCTACCATCCTTGAAAGTACTTTCCAGGTCTTTACTAATCCCCAAAGTTTTTTGAAAGCTAAGATTTCTTCCCCTGATAAAATACCTATCTTTTAGCTGAAAGTAGGAAAGAACCCTTTTCAGAAAAGTTCTAGTCAAGTTTCCACATCTTCACAATCAGTCAGTACAAAAATGGCAGGTCAAAACCCACCCATGGATATGATGGACCGCATGGTTGCAGCTAGGTATGCATCATTAGTTTTACCTCAGCCTCTACATGCATTGCCTGGAGGTGATTATCAGAAATATATGCCTAGATTCAATGGACAAGGGGAAGTCATTGCTGAGGAACATTGGGAGGCTTTCCTAAGCTATGCTGACAATCAGAACATTGAGATAAAAGATGTGTGGATGAGAGTATTTGTTCAGAGTCTTGATGGGGATGTAAGAAAATGGTTTAGAGATCTGCCTGCTAATTCAATTACCATCATTGAAGAACTCCATGATCTTTTCATGAGACAATGGGGAGACACAAAGGATCACACATACTATATAACTGAGTTTGGAGCTCTCAGAAGAAAGAAAGATGAGACTGTTGCAGATTTTTCAAAAAGGTTTAACAAGATGTATAGTAGAATTCCAGCAGAAATTAAACCTACAGAAACATCAGCTAAGCTAACCTATGCAAATGCTTTTGATCATGAATTTTCTTTGTTACTGAGAGAAAGAAGACCTATCACCCTACTGAACATGCAAGATGCAGCTTTGGAGGTAGAGTCTAATTTGCTAGCTTCAAACAGACTTAAGAAAGAAACAGCCCAGCAGTTGTATGAGAGAAAAGGAAAGAAAGAAGTTGTTACAGCAGGTTCTACTTCTCAGTCTGCTGAGACTAAGATAGATGAGATGGCTAAAATGGTTAAGATTCTTACTGCAAAATTGAATAAACTAGAGCTTGAGAAGAATGCTGTTAAACCTACTCCAGAAGCTGATCGAAATCCAAATAACCAAAATCAGTTTAGAAGGCAGTTTGCTCCTAGATTCATGCCAAGAGAGCGCAGGAATAATGATATCCAGCAAGAAAGGAGGGAAAATGAAGATCAAAAAGTACCCCCACCTTTTCAAAATAATTTGGTTGATGAAGAAGAAATTGATCAACAGCTGCTCTTTGAAGAAACTGAGACTGATCAGGACATGAACCATATTGGAGATAGAATGTTTACAGGTTTTGTTACTGAAGAAGATTTTCTGAATTCAGAATACTGCAATGCTGATATGTTTGAAACTGAAGATGATTTATGCATGGAAAATGCTGCTATAACTGCTGCTGTTCCTCAGAATGGACCACTTAAAAAGACCATAAATCTCAGATCAGGTCCAAAACAAGTGGCCCAAGCTCCGAAGAAGAAGGCAGCTGTTCCTGTTGCACCTGTTCCTGCTAAACAAATAGCTGATCCTGTTATTGAGAAAAAGCAGTCTACAGAAAAATCAAAGAAGAATGCTGAAGCTGAAGAGGTAAACAAATCTGTCCAGAATTTTAGCTTGGAGAATGAACTGGGGAAGTTAAAGATTCCTGTACCTTTGACTGAGTTAATAAAGAATCCATCATATAAGGATACAGTTCTGAAAGTGATGAATATACCCAGTAATCAGCTTGTTTCAGACACAGTTAACTTGCAGGAAGAAAACCCTAGAATTTTCATTGGATCAGCTCTTGCTGAAAAGACTGAGAATGAGGCTGGTGCTTCTCCTCCTTTCTATATAACCTTGACTGTACATGAGCATATGATTCATAATTGCCTGCTAGATTCAGGAGCATCCCATAACTTGAAGCCAAAAGCTGTGATGGAAGCCCTGGGCCTTAATGTCACCAAGCCTTACCATGATTTATATGCCTTTGACTCCCAAGCTGTAAAGTGTCTAGGAGTGATAAAAGACATTGTTGTCAACCTTACTCAGTTGCCCATGAAAAGTGTAATAATGGATGTTGTGGTAGCTGACATCACACCAAAATTTGGTTTGCTTCTGTCTAGGTCATGGGCTAAGAAGGTTGGGGGAACATTACAGATGGACCTCTCTTATGCCACCATTCCTGTTTTTGGTGGAGAAAATAGGAGACTTTACAGAGAGCTACAGCTTGCTTACATAGTTACAGATGATAAAAATCCTACAAATCACCCAATGTACTCTGTGGATAAAGACCTTGGTTCATGCATACTACAGTTTAGTGAAGAGGAGAATTCTGCTGGTCTGTTACAAGTACAAAAAGAACAGCATGTAAAACGCAGCAGAGAAGACGAAGATGTATTGTGGCAGTTGTACTTTGATGGATCCTCGTGCAAAGAAGTTGCTGGAGCTGCAGTTCTGCTCATTTCTCCTGGAGGTGAGACAGTCAAACTCATGTATACGCTGGAATTTGTCACTACTAACCACACTGCTGAGTATGAAGCACTTTTACTGGGATTGAAAGCTACAAAAGACTTAGGCATTCAACAAATTGCTGCATATGGCGACTCCGAGTTGGTTGTTCAACAGGTGAAGAACAACTATCAAGTAAAGCAGGGTTTGCTGAAGAGTTACAAAAATGAGGTATGGGATATGCTGGAAAATTACTTCATAGCATTTAATATTACTCATATTCCAAGGAATCATAATGAAACAACTGATTCATTGGCTCTAGCAACCTCATATTTCAGAATTCCTAAGACTACTCAGTTAAGGTATCCTATAGAAGTGAGGTACAGGCCTTGTGTACCTGATAATGTTAAGCATTGGAGGGTCTTCGAAGATGACATTGAAATCAAGAAATTTCTTGAGCTAATAGATGAGTTTGCAAATGCTCAGATTGATCAGGATGAAGGAAAAGATGAACCTTTAGCATTATCATTCAAAATTTCTCAGAATACTCCTTGCTATGATGAAGAGATTAGGGTTCCAAGACAAGAATTCTGTGATGAATTAGACTCTATCCCTTTTGGTTTTGATATTAAATTTGATGAAGGCCAAGTTGTTCAAAAATTTTCAGAAGTTGCTTACATTCATGGTTATGATAAATCTGCTGTTCAAAATCATTAAGAAGATGGTCTGATTTTTAATAAATATGATGATGAAATTGAAAAGAAAGACCCAGAAATCTGTGAGGAGTGTGACATGTCACAATCTGATCAGCAGATTCAAGAATACATTCAGTCTATTATCCTTGAACAGCAAAATCCAATGCCTGATAGTCATTTATTTGAAGACAGTGTGGAAAAGGAGGTTCAAAGTGCTGACATTATTGGTGATACTGTTCAAAAATTTACAGAGCAAATTCAGGCTGATCCTGATGTCTTTTATCGCCAATGCCTGATTGAAATTCATGGAACAAAATATTCTTTTGGACAGCTTGTCTTTTTCATAGAGCAGGAAGAAGTAACTTGTGGAAGTTTTATTGATCCAGTAGCAGATTATAAATCTGTCATTTTAGAGACATTATTTGATGAAAGTGAGTATAAGTGGTTAAATCTCTGCTCTTCATGTTTTCCAACATTTCTGATTATATATATATTTGGAGTTGGAAACAAGTTTTGGTGGGTTGACCAAATTTTTTCTTGGTTACATTGGAAATCGGATTTCAATTTGATTCAGTAAATGGAAGGTTCCTCAGAGAAAGAGATTTGATTTTCATTGTACATATATCAGTGTGTGAAGGATTGAATAAAGACTCCATATCCCAATGGAAGTTTTTCAGGCAGGCAGTTAGATTGAAGACAGAAGGCACTAGTCTACAGGTTCTTGAAGCCTCACAGGGAGGACTTCATCCCGCAGCTGGAGCCAGATGTTAAGTCAGTAAATTTTTCTCCATTTTTGATTTATTTTCTCCAGTTTTGGTTTGTTTTTCAATCTACCTCGGTTAAATTTTTGGTTTTAAGTTTTAGTTTTAGTCTCCTTAGAAACTCTATGGGTGATTTAATAAGTTTTGAGCCATTCTTTTTAGATTTTATTTGATTTTTGTTGATCTTTTATATTTTAAAGGGGGTTAAAGAAGGTCATATTTTCAAAAGTTGATTCATTAATGTGTTTAGAGACCAGTTAGACTTGTTTCTTACACCAAGTAACTTTTAAAACCTCCGACAAATTAGCAGAAAGTTGAAAAACTGCGAAATTCTGGCATGACAGCTATTCCTGTAGCGCTAGACAAAATTTGAACAAAGGGCGCGCTACAAGAATATCGCGTTTTTCCTGTTTTGAGTGATTGAAGTCAAATGCAGACCGCGAGTTGATGGAGAGGAATTTTTGAAAACTGAAGGAGGTTTTTGTTTCTAAGATACCCATCTACAAAAACCTCTCTCAATTTTGCAACATCTATCAAGGATTGAAAGATTCAGTTTAATCTTTGCAGCCTATTTTCCAGAGATTTTAAAGATTTAATATTTTCCTGTTTTAGTGTTCATCTTGCGGGGCAGATTCTGATTGACTGGAGATGAATTTTTAAAAACCCAGAGAGGGTTTTGTCCATCACGGACCCATTTACAAAACCCTCTCTCAGTTTTTACACAGGTGTCACCAATTGAGAGATATGGAAGCTTCTTTGACACCTATTTTCCAGAAATTCACCATATTTGCCAGGAATCCGATTTACTATTTTTAGTTAATTAGTTGAGTTAGTTAGTTAATGTAACTGCTCAGTGGTTTCAATTTCGACCCAATGAAGGGGAAATAGAACCACTTCTTTGTAATTATAAAAGAGGGACAAAGGGTCATTGAGAGGGTTCTGATTTTGGAGAGCATCAGGAGGTCTGCTAGCTGCTTGTACTTTCAGACTTATTCAGTGATAGGTACTGTAAACTCTTATATGCATTTATTGATGAAACTATGAATATATAACTCTTTCCCCTTCATTTGATCTGTGTTGGCTTCATTTTGAACTTATTTAGTTTCATGAATGACAAATTCATTGCTGGTAATGTGTAATTTCTAGTGGTGCTTGTCCTTTATGTGTGAATTTCATTACAGTCTTTTGTTGGATTCCTGTGATATATATGCATCTTCATCGATATATGTGTATGATTTAGTTGTTGCTTATCTGTTGAATGTATTCCCTTTATGCTCTTGAAATTTATGACCAAAAACACACAAAACAAAACCCTAAACCCTAGTTTGAATTGAATTTTATTCTTGAGATTGTGTTTGCTTGTTACCCTAGCCTTAGTAACAATTTCTGACACAAACAGACTGCAAGGCCATGGCCACAACTATGGCATCGAACCTGAAGCTTCTATGTGATGCTTCATTTGAGCCGGTTGATGCCATGATGTATCATTTGATGATTGGGTCCTTGATGTACTTGACGAATACGAGACCAGACATCTACTTTGCGGTGAACACCTTGAGCTAGTATTTGACAGATTCGAGACATGTTCACCTGATAGCTGCAAAGCATATTCTGAGCTACCTGAAGGGTACAGTTGACTATGGGTTCAAGTATGATGTGAATCAGAAGTTTAAACTGGAGGCTTATGTTGATTCGGATTGGGCAGGTAGTGCCATTGATTGGAATAGCACTTTAGGGTGTTGCTTCAATATGGGATCCGGTACGATCTCTTGGTTTAGCAGGAAGTAGTCCTGTGTGGCACTGAGTATAGCCGAAGCAGAGTATGTCGAAGATTGTTCGGCTAGTTGTGAGGCAATATGGATTAGGAAGCTATTGTCTGATTTGTTTGATCTCCAGTTGAGTGCTACTTGTATATATTATGACAGCCAAAGTTGTGTGAATTTTTTCGAGAACCCAGTGTTCCATGACAAGTCGAAGCACATTGAGAACAAGTATCACTATATTAGGGATATGGTGAGGAGAGGAGCAGTGAAGCTCCTATATGTTGCAACGAACGAGCAGATAGCCGATGTGTTGACCAAGCCGCTGGCCAGAGTGAAGTTTGAGTACTTTAGAGAGAGGCTTAGTGTACTTCAGATCGAGATTCCTTCCAAGGGGAAGTGATGAGTCCGGAGACATAGATGCACATGAGCCATTCCGACATGGTTGAAGTTTGTCTTTCCATGGTCGTTGATGTAAGGGCTGGAGCCATTCCTACATGGTTGAAGTTTCTATTGCCATGGTTGTTGATGTAAGGGTTGGAGCCATTCCGACATGGTTGAGGTTTGTCTTGCCATGGTCGTTGATGTAAGGGCTGGAGCCATTTCGACATGGTTGAAGTTTGTCTTGCCATGGTCGTTGATGTAAGGGCTGGAGCCATTTTGACATGGTTGAAGTTTTTCTTTCCATGGTCATTGATATGAGTGTTGATCCTTTCATGGATGGTTTACGTGTGTCTTCCCATGCCAGTGAGTGTAAGTGCTGTGTGATGTGCATCTAGGTTGTGCTCTGTGAACTATGAGGTGATCTAAAGATGATGATGTGACAGTAAGGTACACAGGTTTTGCAGAGGCATATAATCAGTCATGAGATGCTCTTGCAGGTTTTTCTACGGCATATGATCAGTCCTGAGAAATCTTGCAGGTTTTGCAAAGGTAGTGTAATCAGTCCTGAGGTGTACCTACTTATGGCTTGCTCGCAAAGATGATGAAGACCTAGATGAAGGATAGGCCTACATCCAACATGAAAAAGGGCTGGTTCTATAGAACTTCCTATGATGAGTAGATTAGAGATTGATTGAGATAGAAGTAGCAGTGACGATGATGATGATTCAGTGACGATGATCCAGAGAAGAAGACTTGTGCTAGCAGATCTGTGTCGAGAAATACCTTCCTAGTTAAGAGGGAGTGTTGATGTATTTGTAACTTCGGAAAGTATTTCACATATGTATATTGTACTCCTATAGAGATGGTATTATTCCTCTATACGGAAGTGTCGTCATTTGTATTGAGAAGTGTTGCAACTTGCATGTGCTGGGTTATTAGACCACCAAGTGTGGGGTCGGCCCTGAGTTAAGTTAAGCATGGGTTATTAGATTGTCTTAGACAAGTTGGCCCTGCTAGTTTATTAGGAAATTCAAGTCATGTATAAATAGAGTGCAGGAGGCACTCTATTTGATCATTCACTTATTCACTTATACACACTCAATGGAGAGTGGTGCACAAGTGAGGAATGAGGAGAAGCTGCTAGGAGGACTATATCTTGTACTTGTGTTGTATCATTGCTCTTTCTATCTCTGAGGAAGTTATTGGATTTTTTCACCTTATTGGTTTTCCCCAAGGAAATTATGTGTGTCTATTGTCTCTTTTGATTGTTTCTTGTGATTGATATGTTGTACATGTTATTCTCTCAGATAAGATCCTAGATCATATTGAATCGATGCTGAAAATCTAACATAGCTCACACATGTGCATGCTTTCATTTTGGATGTGTTCATGATGGCCACGCTCGGTCAGGATCCTTTGGATCATAAATGACCCCCTTGAATAATATTGGCATGGCCTTCCCTGAGAAAAACCCTAGTTACTAATATGGCACAATAACACTATTTATGGGATTTGGAGGCATGGTGGGGGGGGGGGGGCAGCTAGAACCCAGCATCCAGAATCCATCGGAATCGACGGCTTCACTATCATAGTCACGGTTTTGGTGCTACGAACATTTTGGTCAGGAACCTCATCGCCATTTAGGGACACTTTGAGGATTTTCTCTAGGGGAATGAAAATCAAATCGATGAGCATAGTTTGGTTTCTTCATCTCCCACACTTGCAAATGGAAATTGTAGACATGTTCATGATGTCCATGCACACTTGGGAGCTTTCAGATGAGAATTGAACCCCTTTGGCAAGATTGGCATGGCCTTCACTGAGAAAAACCTAGTTCTATAGATGGAACAATAGCACTGTTTTCGGTATTTAGAGGCATGGTGTGGGAGATCCCCCAGGTAGAACCCGGTGTCATGAATCCACCAAAATTGACGGCTTCATGATTGGAGTCACAATATTTGTGCTACAAGAATTTTTGTCAGGTACCCCCGTGGCCATTTAGGGACACTTTGAGGATTTGCTTCGGGGGCACAGAACCCAAACCGACGAGCGGAGTTGGGTTTTGTTAGCTCCCACATGTGCACATGGCAATTCTGTACATGTTCAATATGGGCACGCACACTTGGGATCTTTCAGATGAGAGTTGACCACCTTGAGAAAAATTGGAATGGCCTTCACTGAGAAAAAACCTAGTTCTGGAGATGGCACAATAACGTCAATTCCCAGCATTCGAGGCATAGTGTGGTGGGTTCCCCAGCTAGAACCCGATGTTCCAAATCCATCAGAATTGATGGATTTGAGATCAAAGTCACGGTTTTGGTTCTATGGGAATTTAGGTCAAGCACCCCGTGGTCATTCAGGGACACTTTGAGGATTTGCTCTAGGGGTACAGAACCCAAACCAGCAAGCGGATTTGGGTTCCTTCAGCTCCCACATGTGAACATCACCATTGTGTATGTGTTTATGATGGCACATATGCTCGGGAGCCTTCAGATGAGAATTGACCACCTTGAGAAAAATTGGAATGGCCTTCACTAAGAAAAACCCTAGTTCCGTATATGGCACAATAGCATCATTTCTAGGAGTTGGAGTCATGGTGTGGGGGGTCCCCCAGCTATAACACGATGTCCCAAATCCACCGGAATCGATGGCTTCACGATCGGAGTCACGGTTTTGGTGCTATGGGAATTTTGGTTAGGAAACCCGTGGCCTTTCAGGGACAGTTTGAGGATTTTCTCTGGGGGCACGAAACCCGAAATGGCTAGCAGAGTTGGGTTCCGTTAGCTCCCACACATGCACATGGCCATTGTGGATGTGTTCACGATGGCCATGCACACCCGAGAGCCTTCAAATGAGAACTGACCCCCTTGAGCAAAATTGGAATCACCTTCACTTAACAAAACCCTAGTTCCATAGATAGCACAATAGCACCATTTCCAAGCATTCAAGGCATGGTGTGGGGGGTCCCCCAGCTAGAAACTAGCGTCCTGAATCCACCAAAATTGATGGCTTCACGATCGGAGTCACGGTTTTGGTGCTATAGAATGTTTGGTCAGGAACCCCATTGTCATTCAGGGACATTTTGAGGATTTACTCTGGGGACATGGAACCCAAACCGACGAGCGGAGTTGGGTTTCGTCATCTCCCACATGTGCACATGACCATTGTGGACGTTTTCACGATGGCCACACACACCTGGGAGCCTTCAGATCATAAATGACCCTCTCTATCAATATTGGCATGGCCTTCACTGAGAAAAACCCTAGTTCCTGAGGGGGCCCCAATGGAAACTCGATGTACAGAATCCACCAAAATCAATGCCTTCATGATCAGAGTCATGGTTTTGGTGCTACGGGCATTTTGTTCAGGCACCTCATTGCCATTCAGGGACACTTTGAGCATTTTCCCCAGGGGCAAGGAACCCAAACCAACGAGCGCACTTGGGTTCCATCAACTCCCACACATGCACATGGCCATTGTGGACATGTTCATGATGGCCACGCATTCCCGGGATCCTTTGGATGAGAAATGACCCCCTTGAGAAATATTGGCATGGTCTTCACTGAGAAAAACCCTAGTTACTGAGAGGTCACAATAGAACCGTTTCCGAGCATTTGAGACATGTGGGGGGGGGGGGTAGCTAAAACCCAGTGTTCTGAATCCATCAGAATCAATGGATTTGTGATCAGACTCACGGTTTTGTTGCTACGGGAATTTTTTCTAGGTACCACGTGGCCATTCAAGGACACTTAGAGGATTTTCTCTGGGGGCATGGAACCCAAACCAACGAGAAGACTTGTATTATTTCATCTCCCACATGTGCATATGGCCATCATGGATGTGTTCACGATGGCCACGCACGCCTGGGATCGTTGGGATGAAAAATGACCCCCTTGAGCAAGATTGGCATGTGTATGTGTGTGTGTGTGTGTACATGTCCTTTATGGATCGAAGTGTTTGTTTATTTGTTTTGATGAATGGTTATGATGATGATGACTATGATTATGATGAATATGATGATCTTGATGATGATTTGTCCTCTATATATAATTGGATCTTATTGCTAATAATTAAATAAAACATCGTTCATACTAGGATTGAACCACATTCTATGCAAAAATTCATAACATCATCTCATAAACTATGATAATATACAACATAACACAATTAATATTTGTATGCAAAAAATAAAGTAGTCAAATGCAAAATGATTCCATGATCAAAATCACAGATGGAAGCAAGTTCAAATACATAATTAACAGTTTCATCAAATTATTAGTAAAACAAAATACACAGTGTCTCCAAATACAATCTCAGTTCTCATGCATGACTATGAGGATGTCTCCAAATACAATCTTGGGTCTCCTAAGACACTACTATTCCCCTTGAGGCATATTTAAGCTCTCAACATATATTTTTGGTGCACTAGTATATGCTAGGTCAAACGACATTGATTTTCATATTTAGAACATGGCTAGGGCCTTGGACTCATCCTTGGTATAGAAAACCTCGCCATGGAATCCATATTCATTGGTGGGACAAATACTCCCTTTATAGGGATTCTATTTTTTTCTAGGAATATTTGCATTGTCCATGAGCCCTAAAATCATCTTTTAGGCCTTTAAATGCTAATGTTAACCCCAAACCACATTCAAGTCCCTATGACCCATTTGTGGTGCAAAAAAAGTTATAAAGGTGTCTATATTAGACTCACATGCAAAAAAAAAATCTTATATAGGGCTTGCATTGATTTTTTGGACCTTATGTGTGCCTCATGAACCTAAATGCTTATTTTAGGACCTAAAGGCTAATACAACCATTTTCATCATTATATTGTAGCTAGGGCCCATCCTTTAGATGATAAATTTTGTAATGGTGCCCATATTACACACATGCCCATCCCTTAGATGATAAATTTCATAATGGTGCCCTAAAATGTCATTTGTAAAACCTTGTTGGAACTCATATTACACCCATAGAACAAAATTTTTATTTGCAAGGCATATGTATTGGCTTGGCACCATGTGCATGGCCCGTGAAGCCTGAAACCATGCTTTAGACCCCATGACACTAGTGGTCCCTAAGACCCATAAATTATGGGAAAAACCTTGTATTTACACCAATATTACACCCATGGAACAAAGGTTCTGCATATAGGGTATGTGTGGTGTTTTGGGACCCAATGCATGGTTCATTAACCATAAAATAAAATTTTAGGGACTTAAGATGTTGGTGTTCTAGATTACCAAGTACAGGTGGCCCCAATACCCATATATGGTGCCTAGATCCTCATAATGATGTCAATATTACATTGATCATCCAAATTTTCCCTTTATAAACCATGTGCATGGCAATGAACCCTAAAAGACTATTTTGGGACCTAGGGCATTTTTTTCATCACCAAAACATGGTATTGGAAATGACACATGTCCTTGGTATGAGAAAACTCATAATGTTTCCCATATTTAATTCAAGAGTCAAATATTTCCTTTATGGGTCCTACGTGGTGAATTAATATCCTACACATGTCCCAGGAACCATGACAACATCATTTGTGACCTGATATGTTGGTTCTCCTCATCAACTATGATCAAGGTCTTAAGACCCATATGTTGTGTACAAAACATCATAATGATGTTCATATCTTCGAAAAAAAAATTTAATGTTTGTTTGCCATCTCCACGGTGCCCATTGTTGTCTAAATTTCCATCATCATCACTACCATGGTGGCCACTGGTGTCTTCATCATCATCACCACTGCCACCACCACCACCAACACCGTTGTCATCATCATCAATCTGCAAAAATTATGCAAGAAATTACTCTCTCCAAAAAAATCAATGTCTCTTACTAGGGGAAACCCTAGTTTTCAATTTTTCAAACAAGACGAGATTCAGGAAATAGGCTTAGAGGAGATAGGAACTCCTAGCATTAATATGATGTCCTGATTCCACTGGAATCTATGACTTCGTGATCGGAGTCACATTTTTGGTGCTATGGGAATTTTTGTTAGGCACCCCATGGCCATTCAGGAACACTTTGAGGATTTTCTCCGAGGGCACGGGACCCAAACAGGGATAATTTTGAGGACCCATACTTATTTAAAAGTGTATACACCTTGGCGAATCTTACCAATTCTTAAAATGTCAACTATAAAATATTTGGCAATATTTTTCTAAAATTATTTCAATTTATTAGGATTTTATATATTTTATATAATAATTTGGCAATTTTTAGAGTGAAAAAAATTTACCCCATCAAAATTGGGTGAAATGGCGCTTCAAAAAATGCAAATTGGCAAATCGTTTTTTGGAAAAAAACATGGAAAAATAGCCCATGGGCTAAATTTCGCCCCTAAAATCATCCTTGGACCCAAACTAGCGAGCGGACTTGGATTATTTTAGCTTCCACACGTGCATGTGGTCATTATGGATGTGTTCACGATGGCCACAGACTCCTGAGAGCCTTCGGAGGAGAATTGACCCCCTTGAGCAAGATTGGCATGGCCTTCACTGAGCAAAACCCTAGTTATAGAGTTGGCACAATATCATTGTTTTCAGGAGTTGGAGGAATGGTATATGGGGGGGGGAGCTGAAACCCGACGCTCCAGATCCATCTGAATCGATGGATTTGTGGTCAGAGTCATGGTTTTGTTGCTATAGGCATTTTGTTCAGGGACCCTGTGGCCATTTAGGGACAATTTGAGGATTTGCTCTAGGGGCATCGAACCCAAACCGGAAAGCAGGCTTGGGTTTCGTCATATCCCACACATGCATATGGCCATTTTGGATGTGGTCAGGATGGCCACGCTCTCCCAGGAGCCTTTGGATGATAAATGACCCTCTTTAGCAATATTGGCATGGCCTTCACTGAACAAAACCCTAGTTCCTGAGATGGCACAATAGCACCATTTCTGAGTATTTGAGGCACGTTTGGGGGGGTCTCCTAGCTGAAAACCGGGGTCCCGAATCCATCAAAATTGACGGATTCATGATCGGAGTCATGGTTTTGGTGCTACGAGCATTTTGGTCAGGAACCCACTGGCCATTTAGGGACACTTTGAGGATTTACTTCGGGGGCACGGAACCCAAACCAGCAATCAGACTTGGGTTCCGTCAACTCCCACACGTACATGTGGCCATTATGGATGTGTTCACGATATCCATGGTTGTTTGGGATCCTTTAGATCATAAATGACCCCCTTGAGCAAGATTGGCATGGCCTTCACTGAGTAAAACCCTAGTTACTAAGATGGCACAATAGCACTGTTTCCAAGCCTTCGTGACATGGTTTGGGGGGGCCCTAGATGAAACCTGAGGTTCTGAATACATCGGAGTCAATGGATTCGCTATCGAAGTCACGGATTTGGTGCTACGGGAATTTTTGTCAATCACCCCATGGCCATTCAGGGACACTTTGAGGATTTGCTCCAAGGGCACATAACCAAACCAGCGAGAGAAATTGGGTTCCTTCAGCTACCACACATGCATGTGGACATTTTTTATGTGCTCATGATGGCGATGCATGCCTGGGATCCTTCGGATGAGAATTGACCCCTTGATCAAAATTGGAATGGCCTTCATTGAACAAAACCCTAGTTTAAGAGATCGCACAATAACACCATTTTTGAGAGTTGGAGGCATGGTGTGGGGGGTCCCCTAGCTGAAAATAGGGACCACGAATCAGTTGGAATCAACGGATTCATGCTCAGATTCATGGATTTGGTGCTACGAGCATTTTTTTAGGCACCCCGTGGTGATTCAGGGACATTTTGAGGATCTTCTCTGGGGGCACGAAACCCAAACCAGCGAGTGGACATGGGTTCCATTAGATCCCACACATGCATGTGGCCATGCCTACATAGGAAGAGTGTCTCAGGGAATATAGTAGACCTCAAGATGAGAAACAGTAAGGTAGAAGACTAGTGCGCAAGCGTTATCACTTAGATTTTACCCTTTGGTTGTAGAAGGATAAACCCCAAGGAAACTATTTCAAACCAATCTTCAGGAGGAAAATTAGTCGTTTCCCTACCAGAGAGGGATCTCTCAAAATATAATAAATCGCTAAAGATATATAAAAAATAACTGGGTTTTTAGAATGAATGCTTGGTTGAAAAGTAAACAAGAAACATTGGGCATTGAGTCAAACTTTAGGTGTTATTGTACCATCAAATAAACAACAATAAAGATTTTCACAGAGGAAAGGTAACTGTCATATTATTGTCAAAGAATTTCGCAGGTGATTTAGAAAGAAAGAAAGACAGTCCATCAATAATGGGCATCAGATTTTAGATGAATCCACTATCAACTTTAGAGAAAGGAATGGATACACTGATGCGATAAATCAAGGCATAAACATGCGAATCCCAATTTATTTCAACGTTCATCTAAGTATAGAAGACATAACATAATGGAAGTATAACAAAGAAGGTTGAACATGCACATATAAGAAGAGATGAAAACAGACTGTAATAATGATCAACACAGGAATCTATGATTCTGTAAAAGATATGTCATTCACTATACGGTTTCTTTATTTAAAAATATATATCTACTCGGTACAAATTTCTTGTATCTTAAAAAGTTTCCAACCCTGTCAACAATAACTTTCATTATTTCTTATACAAAACCTTTCGAAGAAATACCTAACTGCTTCTTTTAACTAAAACTGAATAGTCTTAACTAATTCTGCCAAATGTCACTTAAATCAAAATTTATCCAAAATTATTACAAATTTAAAATTCTCAAAGTCTTTAGATCTTTTAGTAAATTGCTCAACAAACATCTTTCAAGGACGTAGAGTATATTTCATCTTCCCATACTTTTCCACATAGTTCCATTGGTCAGCCGTGATAGTTTTGTACAATATCATTTCTTTAGCCAAGACTTTTAGCTCTACACTTTCTTCACTTGACATAGGAAAGACTTCCTCGCTTAGATTTTTCATCATAGTCATGATTTCAAAATCTTCTGCCAACTTCTCCAATAGAATTTTACCTATAAGAACATGGGTTAATTTCTAAAAATTTTCATGATTCATGCTTATTGCAAATAGCAAATTTTTGTATTCATTATGGGAAATTAATTCGTCTTCTTCATTCCAAAAGGAAGGTAATCCTTTTTGGAAAACTTTTTCAAACTTTATTTTAAATTCTGTGACTTGTCCCTTCATTCCTACGCAGCGAGCTTCAACGCTTTCTACATGAGTGTATTTTCCCAATGATCCAGATGGATATCGGTGGCGACCCACCTCTTCCAACTGGCTCAAAACAATCTTCTGGCACTTTTGGTAATTTGCTATTTTTAGCATTTTTTCGGATCCCAAACTTCCGGAGCCATTTTGAGGCCCTAAAAGACCTTTTTTGGCGATTTGGAGGGCCAAATGGTTGCCTTTGACATGCATTTGTCCCATTCGAAAGTTGTAAATCTCGGATAGACCTTTCCAACGGGCTACCGAGCGCCCCAAACGGAGATCGTATGCAAAAGTTATGACCCCGGGAAGTTGACTATTCAACTAACCACCTTGGGGCTGCAAACTTTATGAAGGTTCATCTTCTAGGGTTAGGTTTTTGGATGCTTGGGATTCTTTCCCTCAATCTAGGATAGACCTTTCCAATGGGCTACCGAGCGCCCCAAACGGAGATCGTATGCAAAAGTTATGACCTCGGGAAGTTGACTGTTCAACTAACCACCTTGGGGCCGCAAATGTTATGACAGTTCATCTTCTAGGGTTAGGTTTTTGTATGTTTGGGATTCTTTCCCTCATACTTATGATAAATAGGCCCTTTCGGCCTCTCTTTGTATTCATCTTATCATGAATGAGCATAGCGGCCACATCTCTTCTCAGAGATAGCTACCACAAATCCAGCTATTGTATTTTATAGTTTGTTCTATTTCTGCTATTTAATAGAATATGTGTTTACTGTATCACTATGTTCTTTGCAATATATCTGTGTATATGATTCTGTATATGCTATCTTATTTTGTTCCTGCATAAATCTGGATCAATGGTATCAGAGCGGTTTGCTCTTTGCTTGTTTCTCGGTGCATGTCCCCGACGAGGTCAGGATACAGAGAGTTGGGTCTCGAACTAGTTTCACTTGGGGAAGACCACTCTCGCCGCCCCAAACGGCCTCCCATGGCGGAAGAAAAGAGAGACAATGAAGCAGTAGATCCTATCAAGTTGTTTCTTGAGGAATCCCTCGTGTGACAGAGGAACGAGATGATGGATAATTTCGCCTAGATCCTTCGACGCATGCCGACGGCAATAGATACACCTTCGACAAGCAGTCGTTTCGGAGATGTGACTCCCTTCAAGGTACAAGTTAACTTTGATATCCCTTTATTTGAAGGCCAGATCGATGCCGATGCCATAGATAAAAGGTTGAATCTACTAGAAGGGTATTTCTCTGTCCACAATTTTTTCGACAGGGAAAAGATCATCTTTGCGCTCCTCAAGGCCGTCCCCCATGTCAAAAGTTGGTGAGAAACTTATTCTGAGCAAAACTCATCAAACGAGTCTAGATTGTTTGAATATTCCAATCCCACTTGGGCCTCTATTATAAATGTCATCAAGGAACAATATTACCCTGTTGGAAACTATGATGAACAGTACACAAAATGGGCCATTCTGTACCAAGAGAGGGACCAAACGGTGTCGAAGTACACCAAAACATTTCATACCTTGCATACAAAACTAGGTATCAAGGACTCCGAGCAACACCTAGTAGTGAAATATTGCAGTGGCCTACACCGGTACATACGAACAGAGATGGATTTCCTGGAAATCTCTTCACTCGGATCCGCCTATCGATATGCTGTCAAAATTGAGCAAAAATCTCAGCAAAAGAACAAGCATGCATTCGGACCTGTGCAGAAGCAAGGCAAGGGAAACTTTGGCTCGTAGAACATAGGGCATGGAAAGGACAACCAGTCCCAACCACAAGCAAAGAAGGGTAAAAAAAAGACCAAGAAGGACACTGGGAAGTGATGCGAGTTCCACAAAAGCCCTTGGCACAACATTGATGAATGTCACTCAAAACAGTCATTGGTGGCTGAGATCAAAGCTTCAAAATCAGATCCCAGTTTCGATTCTGACTCAGAACCTAATTTCACAGCCGTGTGGAAAGGGAAGCAGATCATTGATGCAGAACCCAATGCCGTTGTTGCCACCACACAGATTCAACTCGAGGAACCTGAAGAGTCGAAGGCAGAGGAGCGCCTTTTCCACTCACAAATGTGGGTGAAGGGAATTCCCCTACACTTTGTTGTGGATAGCGGCAACCAGAAGAACCTGATCTCAACAGAAGTCATCAAGAGACTAGAGCTACCAATAACACCACACCCACAACCATACACCATTGGATGGATAAGCCAAGGATGAGGGATCTACGTCAGTCACCAATGTCACCTACCATACGGCATCAAGCCCTTCAAAGATGAGGTATTGTGTGATGTGGCCCCACTTGAAGTATGTGATGTTCTTTTAGGATAGCCATACATGTGGAAGTGTCATGCTGTATATGAATCACGACCTCGAAGTGTCATTGTCACTTTGGGAGGACAACTCTACCAGATACCAGAGATAGTTGCACCTACCCCAACCAAGCAGGGAAGGAAGATTATCTCCCTCACTGGGAAATTTTCCCTACTCGCAATTGCCACTAAAGGTGGACATCAGATCGCAGAGAAATCAACAACCTCTGCACATTATCCCTCTACTCAGCAGAAACAAGAAGAACACAACTTCATTGCAGGATTGCCTATTTGAGTGCCTCTGCAGTGCAAGGCCACGCATTCAAGGTGCTCCTCCAAAAAAAATCCATCCAAACCAGTGAAGACCAAGGATACCACAACAACCAAAACTGTTAAACAGCTCCAGCACATCCAACAACAACAATTACAACCCTCTGAATATTTCAAAGAAAGACAACCTTTCCGCTTAAGCAAACGCCGCACCAAGAGCTCAACTCAACACACAGTTCGACAGATAAGGGATTTGACGCAATGGAGACCATTGCTTCCTAAGGAGGGAATATTGATCCAGTTGGATATTGGTGGCGACCCACCTCTTCCAACTGGCTCAAAACAGTCTTCTGGCACTTTTGGTAATTTGCTATTTTTAGCAGTTTTTCGGATCCTAAACTTCCGGAGCCGTTTTGAGGCCCTAAACAACCTTTTTTGGCAATTTGGGGGGCCAAATGGTTTCCATCAGCATGCATTTGGCCCTGGTCAAAATTTGTAAATATCGGATAGACCTTCCAATGGGCTACCGAGCGCCCCAAATGGAGATCGTATGCAAAAGTTATGACCCCAGGAAGTTGACTGTTCAACTAAGCACCTTAGGGCCGCAAACTTTATGACGGTTCATCTTCTAGGGTTAGGTTTTTGGATGTTTGGGATTCTTTCCCTCATACTTATTATAAATAGGCCCTTTCGGCTTCTCTTTGTATTCATCTTGGCACGAATGGGCATAGCGGCTACATCTCTTCTCAGAGATAGCTACCACCATTCTAGCTATTGTATTTTACAGTCTGTTCTATTTCCGCTATTTAATAGAATATGTGTTTACTGTATCATTGTGTTCTTTGCAATATATCTGTGTATATGATTCTGTATATGCTATCTTATTTCGTTCCTGCATAAATCCGGATCACCCAATGTCCTCCTTACCCAAGCAATCACTGAAATCCTTTTTCTGATATCCATTGTATTTAACTCTTCTTCTGATAAAACTCTCAGGAAGTCCATGGCATTTCGAGCTGTTTCTTTCGACCTTTTATTTAGATTTTATCTCACTGCTGTACAATTTTTTAAGGCTTCCTTTATTGTTTTTTTCTTTTTCTTTTATGAAATTCAAATAAGGTCTGAGATTAGTAGTTTTCTCAATAATTATACCCTAGATCATATGTTTACAACCTTGCATTGGGACTTGTCCAATCACCTGAGAAATGAACCTTTGATTTGTATCAACCAATTCTTTGTTTTTGTTCTGTAATCCCTTTATTTCCTCATCTTTTTTCTGGTTTTGCTCTTCTAGCTTCTGTTTTTCTTCTTTCAATTCCTTGATTTCTACATATTTAAGACCGATTTGAGACATAGACTGCACTATATCAGGTATATTAGTATCTTCACTTGTCTGACTGACAATTGGTTTTTGTTGAGCTAACACCATCAATTTTGCTTTCAAATTTTCAATTTCACCTTTCAAACTTATTTTATCTTTTTCCCATTCAGCCTCCTTTTTAGTCAATTTCAATAACTCTGCTTTATTATCACTGACTTCTTCAGACAAAGCTTCTTTTTCCTGTTCTAGCTGTCTCTTCAGGGGCCTGAATCAACTGGGTATTTGGAATTTTCATTTTTTTCTATAATGCATGAATCAAATTATCTTTTTTCTATCAACAATTGTTTACTTGCTTTACCTCCACCATCGCTTTCAACTAAGTCAAATTTTAATTTTTTGACTTTTTGTTGGAAAGCTTTATTCTCTAGTCTTTCATGTTTTAATTGACTCTCCATTTTTCTTATAATACCTTCCAATTTGTCAACTCTTAAAACTGCATGTACAAAATCTTCATATATCACTTCTCCTATCTGTTTGTGCAATTGGATTTTATCTGACACTGTTATCTTTTTCAAATTAACTTTCATCTCAGTCAATTTGTCCTCAGTTGATACTACCAGATTTAAATTGTTCTCGTTGATGTCCTTGCTGGCCACTAAAGTAACATCTGAATTTGACAAGTCTCTAACTTTTGGTAACAAACTATAAACAAGTTTAGAAGAAGCTTGTTTATTTAGTCCATATTGTTTAAACATTTCCACTCTGGACTGAAATCTATTTGTGTCCATCTTTATCTTCCTGAAAATTATATTCTTGTACCTGTGCTTCTAGGATTGAAATCTTTTCTTTTTCACCAATTTCATAATTTGTCAAAACAGCCAATTCTTGTTGTGTCTCGACCAATTTCTGAGTCTCAACTTTAAATCTCTTTTCTCCTTCTCTTTCTTCATCATGCTCATTTATTATTTCCTACAAACTCCTATTTTCTCCAATTTCTGGAGCTTTTGGTGTAATGCCAACTTCTATTGCTGATTCTATCAAAATGAGATCTTCTACCCGTATGCTTGACATTGTTTCTTCTTCTGGTTCATATTGCAACAAATTTCTTCCCTTTAATTATCCTTCTACCTCTTTATGTTCAAAATATTTTATGTTATTTAGCTTCCTCCTTTCAGAAATAATATGAAGTGGATCATATTCCATTGTTGTATCTTTTTTGAATTCCATAACCTCCAACAATCTCTTTACATCCAAAATGACATCTTTGTTGTTCACAATAAATGGACCTACTGTCCATGGATATTTTAAATCAGCTCCTTTTTTGAACTTCAAAAAGTGTTCATCTTCTAAAATCAGCTTCTGTCTAACAAATTCTAAAGTAAAAATTCTAAAAGTTAAAAAGGAAGGTAGTATGTAAGGTTCATGTACAAAACTGTACAACCTAATCGCTGTAGAATCCTTTAATAAAAACCAGTCTCTTACTGCTACCTCCTTTTTCAACTACATCATGGACTTCATTTCGGGTAAAACTCTTAGAAATTCTTCCCCAAAAGTCATTCTGTACAACTCAGATAGAATAAAATTCATATAATTGAACATGTTATCCTCCAAAGTTCCTGCATAAACCTCTAGTGTAAAATGTAATTCTTCCCAACTACTAAACATGACCATTTTCATCAACAGTGCTTGAAACCTGAAATATCTTGTATTGGAGAAACCTGCTAACTGTGAATGAATATTCTCTGCTAAAAATTCTTCAAACTTGAGACTCGGCACTGACTCATACTCGACTCCGGGAAAATCGACAGTCATTCTGAACAATAAACTCAACTGTAGCTCAATTACCAACACATCATTTTCAAGACCTAAAAACTGGGTTATCAATGAAAGGACTAACTGAGTGTTGTCATTGAAGAAATTAACGTCAAGAGGGTATGGGGTGTTTTCAATTTCTATATCAGCTTTAAGACATGTAATCAGAAAATCTTGCCGATTTTCAGGAGGAATTTGATGATATAGGGCAACGATCGACTCTTCGGAAAAAATTTCAGACTCAGCAGCTTGAGACACGGGAATTTGGAAGGAAGTGCTCATAACAGAGGGATTTATAGAACAAACAATTTTGGTTTTTTGAGCATTCATGATAACTTGCTGTGGTTTGGAATAATTGAACACGCATCAGGATACAAATTCAAGAAAGGGCATAATTTGGTCGAGGCAGAATAAGATAAAAGATAACTGGAACACTCTATGCAAATCTATGCCTTATGTAAGTAGATTCTTCAATCTTATTCTAATTTCAGAGACAGGAAACCTAATTTCTATATCAAATACATTGAAATCCTTATCTTCCAAGGCACTCCTAACCCTAACCGTGTTTGAACTTGAATATTCTTCCATTTTCTTACACAAAACACGTTTATCTCACTGATGGAACTAGTTAAAAGGGCCTACCTGTCGCTAGCAACCTATGAGAATGTCATTTCGCCTGCTTTGTCTTCCACTTGTCCAGAAGCTTCTAACTCTGACAGGTTCTGGAACAAATGTCAACTTTACATGCCGACTGTTATATATATATAACATTCTTTCTCTTATACTTTGGTCTCCTTTTCCAGCTACCGGTCTTTTCATCCGTTGATCTCCCGTGCATTAATCCTGGCCATCAGATTTGGTGTTCTTTTAATTGATTTGACACCCTTCTCCATCCGCCATTGCATAATTGTTTATGTTTTGAATCTCTATCGTCCATTTATTAGCACTGTATCTCTTCAAAGTACTGTCGCAAGCTCCAAAGCGGTTTCTATTACCACTTATTCCCCTTGCGACAAAACCTGGAACTGACACTTGTTAAGTGGTATTGTTTGTCGCAACCACCTACATCTTCTATATTCCATGCATTTTTTCTATGCGTTGATCATCAAGAACCGTCAATCTATCATGCAATGATCTGGACCATTACATGTTTCATTGTACTTGCACCTTTTCGAAACTTTGACTTTTAACCATAGGATATTCCTGAGTTCATCTTAGTGGTCCACGTGGTTTGCAACACACCTCTTCACTTTGGCGGTATCGCATTCCATCCAGTTGGTTTTGCATACCACTTTTCTTGCTTGCGGAGCACTATTCAGACACTTCTTGTCCACTGGTATTACTCATCATGACCACTTATCTCCTCTCTACTCCGCACAGTTTGGCAATGCGACAACCAATGAGAGCCGTTGATATCTTATTCGCACCCGATCAACTACACAACATGTGCCATTTTTAACATTCACATAATTTATTTTCAGACTATAGACTTTGGGTTCCCTTTTGATCACTTTGGTCATATTTTAACACTTTTTTGGGAATTTTTTCAAGGGTTATTATACTTAGTGTTTCCAAATCAATTATTTCTCCTACCTTAGCACCTAGCTATGAAAATAAAAACATATTCAATATTTCTCCAGGGAATTTCTTAGCTCTCCATCCATTGCACCTTAGTACTTATGTTGTAAAAACTAGGTGCTAATAGCAGGCACATAGGAGGGATCGCTCGTCACTCATTGCTCATTCATTATAGCATTAAGTTGAAGACTGAGAGGACAAGAGGGTCACAAACAAAGAAAACACACCATTTTACCTATGTATATTGTAAGGCTAAGGCCGAATAGTTAGTTGTTTACATTTCCTTGCATTTGGAATTGTAACTGTAATTCAATTGAAGTAATAGAAGCTAGCTTCTGGCATCCTGTTTTACACAGAGTCTCTGTGAAAGCCGTGTGTGTGGTGTTTTATTTTTAAGAAAGAAGGTCTGACTGACATGACCTGCACCAGTTGGCATCAAAGCAGGAAAGAGACGGTAATATTAGAGCTCGAAATTAGAGTCTGGTTGAGTTGAAGCATCCTGTGAGCATGAGAGCGCCAATGGGTATCACTGAATCCAATGTTGAGTGCGTAGAATAGCTCTAGCTGCGGTTACGTAGAGTTGTGCATGACCTATGAAAGTCCAGTTGTGATTGGACGAGTGGGAGCTTCAACTGCAGTTGAAAATGTCTCACAAAGGTGTTAATGTCTGAGGAGTTGGATGAAGAGCGCTTGGCACTACAGTCATGGTTGATCGTGAAATATTTGAGGAGTGCATGCAAACAATGCAAAGTTTGACTAGTGAATTCGTAACGATCAAAGAAATCCAGAGGTGTGGATGCATTCTTGATGCGTTAGACCACAGTGACGAGGAGGTCAAAAAAGTGGAAGCACGGGAAACAGTAGGAGAAGAACCAGAAGATAAACTCATCAAGATTATGACGGAGATGAGAGTTCGGACAAATATAGATGTACGTACCTACTCAGGAAGTCTAGATCTAGAAGAGTTGATAGACTGGTTCAGAGAAATGGAGAAATACTTCGACATAGAGCAGATCGAGGATCCTAAACAGGTTAAGACTGCATCTCTAAGGTTGAAGGGTCATGCCTCATTATGGTGGGACAATGTAGAGGATGACTATTGGCTTAAATAACTATCTTGAGGTTTCCAATGTATACCCAGGTTTTCGCGGTTCAAGGAACCAACAAAACCCCTTTTCACTGGCCCTTTTGGAAACAGTTTGCGAACAGACTGAGGTCTTACCCGAGGCAAAGTTATGGGGGAGCTACAGAATCAGGTTTCCACATCTACGTGATGACTTGTTCAAACATACCTAACAAGCAACACACTGCGGGGCTTGAATTGCGGACTGAGGGTTGCTTGACGATCGCCTTTGTCGCGGAAAAAAATTCTACAAGTTAAGATGCTTGCACAACCAGCGCATCCACGGACTGTGTGGCTCAAATAGCTTTCAATCGACAAGACAACGCAATTGACTTATACGCTTCCTCTTTAGACTTAACCACTATTGATGACTTTACTTCTTTCCTTATTCATTCGTCTACTGCCTTAGATTGTTTAGTCTTACGAATTATGCAATGGGGAAAAATACACTACGCTGCGCACTTCTAGTGTTGTGCTTCAAGGGAGTTGCATGACGTGAACTCTCCTAATTAGGTGCTTATCTAAATGAATTATGCATTCGTTACCTCAGACATACTATACATTCAACATTCATCCATACATGTGATACTTAACATATTATTCCCATCTCATTCTCATGGTGAATACATATAAAAGCATAAACATATCAACTGATAAATGAGAATTCAAGCAGTCATTGTAAGCAAACAGACAAGTGTGAAACACATAAACAATCACACTGCACAAGATTTAATGTGGTTCACCCCCAGGATGGGAGATACGTCCACAAGAACTGTTGTTGTATTAGTATTTGGGAAGGGTACAACAGTTCCAGTCTGCGCACACAGCTACAGACTCTCTTCTCTCTCAGTAGACCTCTGCACACATAGCTTGGAGAATCTTTACAAAAATGTCTCTCAACAGATATCTATCCAGTCTTTACACTTAGAATATTTTTCAATACTAAACAATCAATAACCCGAGAGATTAACCCTTTCCCTTACAGAATATGCCCATTTTATTGATCATGGCCATAGGTCATGTCTTTATAATAGGTAGGTGAAACCCTAAGGGTTTCCAAAACTGTCATGGTTTTCAGCTAACTGGACTTGCTGGCTTCTGGTAGCGAATCTTTCATCGTGGCTATCCTCTGCGCATGGTCACATCGCTATCAAACCCCCTGTCGCACGCACACCAACAGGTCACTTTCACCGAGCCGTTCCTCCTCTAACAGCCTTATGTAATCGATTCATGTAGTGGTTCCTTGCATATGTGACCAGTTGCTTTCCTCCGCTTTACTCCTTATCCATCTCCTGGTAATCATGGAGCATCTTTACCAAAACTAGACCATCGATGGTCTAACCGGAATATGTTCCGTCTTCCATCCAACCTTCTTCCTTTCCGGATCTCCGTAGATCAGGATCCTCATAATGTTGTACTTCACAGCTCTTCTGATGCTGCGTTGCACTCAACTTCACAGCTTCCCAACATTGACTTGTTCAAAAGTCTCCAAATTTACTGTGTTTCACTTTGCAGTGCCAAAGCTTGACTTTGCACAAAATTTCCCCACTTGGGCTAGGCCCAACAGGCCCCTAGAACTTACATGTGGCTCGTCCTCAAGCCACCTTGAAATTCTACTTCTCTAGGCTGCTCTTATTCCGGCGGAGCTAATTTAGCAAAAAATTCTTGATAGGTTGTGCTCAGCTTAGCAACCATATACTTAGCATCCTGTTCCATAGTTCTGATGGTGTCTAACACATCAGCATCTATATTATCATCAGTTTTCTCTTTGACTGACTCATGTGCATTGTGTAGTTCTATCAGCTTCGCTTCTATCTTTTGTGATATTTCATGAGCTTTTGTTTGGAGGGACTACACTTTGTCTACAGCTTCGGCCTCCGTGTCCCTCAACTCTTGAACTTGTTTCTTTAGTTCTTTGACTTCTGAATATCTACAAAGGCGCTCTCTTAGTAGTAGATCCTTGACATCTACGTCCAGCAATTCGAAAGCTGCCTGCTTATCCTTCAGGGTGTTCTTGACTTCTAGCAGCTCTGGGTTCTCTTACAACATAGTAAATGTTCTTATTGCTTCGTCAAACAGAGCTTGGCACTTAGCCACTTCACTAGCTATACTCTCCTCAGTAGCTTTTGCCTCCTTTTCTCTGAGTTGTTGCTAATTAGGCTGAGTCTACACTTCCAACGTAGCAATATGTGCTTAATAACTGATCTCCATATCCTTCATCTCCACCTTAAGATCGTGTTGATTCCCCAAAAATCCTAGCATCAATCAGCAAGGGATTCTCCCCGGTAAGCAAGCCCAATTAGATCGCTCACCGTTTGGTATAGGGGAATCCATCTGGTTAACGACCCGGCTACCGTGTAAGATTTAAAGATTTGTCTTATTCTCACTGGTTGCTGCCTGATCCACCGTTTATGTATTTTATTTTTAAGGATGATATGCAAGTGCTGTAATCTAAATGCATGCAATTAAACAAACCTGATCTAAAACTGTTTAAGCAAATTTAATCTATCCTTGCAAGGAGCAAACTGAAAGAATGAGTAATATACTAGAAATTCAACTAAGGAATTTAAAGATAGTTGTTCCAATTAATAGATGCACTTACAGCAGAGAATAAAGATTATCAAAGATAGCTTTGACAGAAATAAAAATTTCATTACTCATTTAGCACAGACATTCTACAAAGGAAAATGAAATCATTCATAACATAGAAATAATTCAAATTAGTTAAGAACGATCTCATAGTAAATGTATGAACAATGCAGAAAGAATTCGACAAACATTCAACACATTTCCAAAGCAAAATGCAATGTAGCTTTTCCAAAGAAAAATAGAACTTTCTTCATTCATGTATCAAAGTAATTCACGTACCAAATTTGGTCTGTCTTTTCACCTGCCAAAAGTCCTTTCTCATCTCTTCTATCTCTATATTTATAGATTTTACAAAATTTGTCTCTTCCCAAAACCTAACCCTAGGGAGACCCAAAAGTTTGTCTTCTAGTGCCTAAAGAGACAAAAACAATTTCCAATTGTTTTACAAAACATTTATAAAATAAAATAATTCCAACTATCTTTTACAAAATTTACAATAAAACAAATTAAAGCCCAGATGATCATGCCACTTCAGCCGGTCTTTCTATTTATGCTAAGGCACCCACTTCAACATGCATGTTTGCTTTAGCTACTTTGCTTGCTTCAAATTTTTTGTCCTTTTCTTTAATATAGATGGCCCATAATTTGGTTAATTTCTTGAATAATGGTATTTCCACATGCAGAAACCATCATTCTCGGCGCTATTTCGTGCTAATGACAATCTGATTTGATGCTTACTGCTCCTGCTAGGGTCACCTGAGCGATATCTTCTAGGAAGTCAGCATGGATGGAGGTCTTCCCAATGAACTGGTGGATATCTTCTGGAGTTAGGACCTCTATCTTCTTCAAGTATTCTAATTCTGCATCTAGATCACCTTGCAGGTCTGCCAAGCATTGATCCCTTTCAAGAAACTCATAAATGGTTTGTGGCAAAACCATGTGACATTTTTCATGGGTATCCTCGATTTTTTAGTAGAAAGCATGACAATTATTGACGGTTTTTCAGATTTCAGCACTTAACTTTGCACCACAATCTCTACCAAACTCAAGGATTCCTGCACCCAAGTCTAATTCATCAGTGGTCTTAGCACGCAAATTTTTCGGCAAACTAGATTTACCTTTCCTCCCTTCAAAATGTTTATACATCTCTTCCAAGTGATGTGCATATTTCTTCTTCAGCTTCAACGCCTCGACTTCAATGGTTGTCATCCTCATTATCATTCCTTTTACCTTGCATATTTCCTTCGCGATCAGCACTAGCGATTGATAAATCTTTCCTCGTATGTCGCAGTCTTGCTCGTGAAACGAGGTCAGATCCTTCTTCTTCTCATTTTCAACCTCGAGCTGCTCTAATAGCTTCTCTTTTTCCCGCATCATCCTTTCAAGCTGAGGCTTAAAGGATTTATTTAGCTGTACGTTGTTCACTTCATGATTCTCCAGTTCTCCCTTGCAAGCTTCCAGGTCTTCCTTCTTGCTTTCTGAGATTGCTAACTGCAACTCTAGTGTGCTCTTTTCATTTCCGAGTTGTAGGATTTGCAAAGTTGTTTCTTTCTTTTCCTCTTGAAGATCTTTGTACTTCAACCTTGACTCATTTCCTTTTAACACCTCTTTCTGCATGTTACTTTTTACTTTGAAACATAAATCCCTGTACTTCTTAGATTCTTTGTAAAATCTTAGTCATAGCAGAACCTAGCTACTATGGATTCCTCACTAGTGAAAGATTGCAACACATTTATAGGAATTAGGCACAAATCTGTAAAATGAGGAACACATTAACATATGAAATGGGTGAAATATTTGAATATTATTAACAGTCCAACCTCAAAATAGGTTAGGAACCTCCTTTTATACAAATAGGAACAATTCAAATCCATTTGGAGTGTTCACACTGGTCTAGCTTAGAAATAGCTCAATCCCCCCTAGGTTGACCGAAAATGTCCCAAACCATCCTAAACTGATTCGAGCATGCCATGTGGACATTGGGAATGACTAGATAGGCCCATGTGACCTCACACATGTGGAGAATCGGATTGGTTAGAGGTTAGGCAGCTAGAATTGGCCAAAAATGGCCAAAAGAGGCAAGTTTGTCCACATACTGAGCATGTGCGCCATTGGTCAAACAGAATCCCACAAAATAGGGGATAAGAGTGCCCTAGGCATGCTGGATACAATAAATGACTGGGAGGGTGCCCCAAATAGCTAGTTTGACTTGGTACATGCACAGTTTTGTCCACATTGCCAACTAGTTCAAGCTAAATGACCATTTACCCACTAACCAACTTAGGGATGCAATTATTAAATTGTTTAGCACTAATTAACCATCATTTGATAAATGATTAATTTACCTAGGTGTAATATTGTTATAACACCCCCCCTTAAGCTATACTTAGTGAAAATATCAAAAATAAGGCCTTGGCAACTAGGCTCAAGTCACCTTTTACATCATAAAAATTTATTTGTCCATGTAACCAAGGTAAGGAGGAAAACGACATGGGAAATAAAACCTCCCCTCTAAAATGGACATGTGGCATATATAAGAATACACCAATCATCACCATGCATCACTCACCCCAAGAAAATATCTAAGGTAAGTGAAGGTCTTCTGGGTAAAACACTTGGTGAAAATATCAGCAGTTTGCTCACCGGAAGGGTAGTACTACAATGCTATGATACGGTCATGCACCAAACCCCGAATGTAATGCATGTGTATATCTATGTGCTTGGTCCTTTTCCTTTGAACTGGATCAGTAGAAATCTTGATTGTACTTTGATTATCACACCAAAGAATAGTGGGTGAATCAAGAACAATCCCGAACTCTGCAAGAATACCTTGCAACTAAACACATTGTGTGGCTGCATTTACTGCTCCCCTGTACTCGGCCTCAGCTGAAGATAAGGAAATAGTATGTTCTTTCTTGCTTGACCAGCAAATAGTTCCATGTGCAAGCATAAAGACATAACCGGAAGTTGATTTCCGATCAATACAATCACCATCCCAATCAGAATCAATAAATCCTACTAGTTCAAGAGATGAACCAACAGCATAATGGATACCAAAGTGCTTAGTACCCTGAACATAATGGAGGATCCTCTTGGCTTCCCTCCAATGAACCTCATGAGGCTCTTGCATGTGCCTAGCAACAGCCCCAACATCATATGACAAATCTGGTCTAGAATGAGTAAGATATAGCAAGCTTTGAACAAGCTGCCTATACAACGAGTTGTCAACTAGTGGAGAAGAACCCCACTCATTTATCTTAACTCCAGATAGGAATGGGAACTTTGCTAGTTTACATTCATCCATCTTAAATTTCTGCAGCAAATATGAAGCATAACTTGCTTGGGTGACTGAAATTCCATTCACAGTTTGCTCAATTTCCAAGCCTAGAAATTGCCTCAACAAGCCTAGATCGGTCATTGCAAATGCACTGTGTAATGAAGCTTTTAATGAGCCCAAATCTTTGGTGCTTCTACCTGTTATCAAAATATCATATACATACAGTACTATGATCAATATCAAATCACTAATATGCTGCATATACACATTTGGATCAGACTTACACCTCTCAAACCCCAAAGATAGCAGAAAATTGTCCATTTTTGCATACCATGCTCTAGGAGCTTGCTTGAGCCCATAGAGTGACTTGTTCAACCTGCACAGAAGTGTATGATCGGAAATAAATCCCTCAGGCTGTTGCATATATATCTCCTCATTCAACTCCCCATGAAGAAAGGCACTCTTCACATCCATGTGATGAACTTCCCATCGCTTGGAAACCCCAATGGCCGAAACTAGTCTTATGGAGTCCATCTTTGCCACCGGTGCAAATGTCTCTGTATGGTCCACTCCTTGGACCTAAGAGTAACCCTTAGCCACCAAACTGGACTTATACTTTATATTAGATCCATCAGATCCAACTTTGGTTCTATAAACCCATTTGCATTGCACTAGTTTCCTCTTGGGAGGAAGAGGGACCAAATACCAAGTTTTGTTCTCATGGAGGGAGTTCGTCTCTTCTTGCATGGATTTTTTCAATCTTGGATCTTTATAAGCCTCTGAATATGAATTAGGATCAGACCCAACCATCAAATAACATGCATTACTCAGATCACAACCACAGCATGCAAAAGAATTGTGAAACTGAGATCTAGTTTTCCTAGCATCTTGAGGATCACCCGCAAGCTCACCAGCAGCTTGTATTGTTTTCTCATCCCACTTGGGCCTTGAGGGAGGATCATGATCAGCATCCATATCATCATCATCTTCATATATATCAGAATCAGAAATATCAGAGGAAAAACCACTACTTACATCATCATCAAGAAGAGGATATGTGCATTCCCCATCACATTGTTCTGTAGCTTTCATGAGTTCTTCTTCTTAGAATTGGACACTTCTTTCGATGAAAGTTTTGAGAGTGGATCGATCAAAATTTTGTATCCCTTAGAATCCTCTACATACCCAAACATGATTGACTCCTTTCTTTAAGGCTGCAAGGCCTTTCTCTTCTCTAGAGGAATTCTAGCCAAAGCCTTTGAGCCAAAAATTCCGAAATGAGACACATTTGGTTTGTGGCCCATCCAAGCCTCATATGGAGTCATGCCTTCCAAGGATTTATGTGGTGCTCTATTATGAACATATGCAGCACAATTCATAGCTTCATCCCATAGATTTGGAGACAAATACTTAGCCTCCATCATGCAAGTTACCATCTCCTTCAGTGCTCTATTCTTGCGCTCTGCAACACCATTTTGCTAAGGTGTGTAGGGCACAAAATGTTTCATTTGGATGCCATTTTATTCACAGATCTGCTGCATGTCCTTATTGACATACTCCCTTCCATTATCAATCCTCAAGACCTTCATTGATCTCCCACTAAAGTTATCCACCATGTTCTTGAAAACTTTGAAACATTGGAAAACTTCATATTTTTGCTTGAGAAAATACAACCAACAATACCTTGAGTAGTCATCGATGAAGGTGAGCACATATTTGATGCAACCATAGGAGGGAGTGGGGAGTGGACCAATCATATCAGAATGTATGAAACTAAGAGGTTCAACAGCTCTCCTTGCCTTCCCTTTCTCATACTTCTTCTCAGCATGTTTCCCAACAATGCACCCTTTGCAAGTGCCATTGGAAAATCTGATTTGTGGAAGCCCTTCAACCATTTCTTCTTTGCTCAATGCTTGGAGATATCTGTAGTTGAGATACCCATATCTCTCATGCCATAGCTTGCTGACCTCATTGCTATGTGACAGAAGTGCATTTGAGGAAGAGAACCCAATAAAATGTGAGAACTTGTACATCTTCATATCATGGTCTGCAACACCCATTGCAACAATTTTTCCGGTGGAAATTTCTGATATCTCCACATCATTCTGAGTAAAGATAACTCTCTTGGATGCACCAGTGTGTGTCATCTGATATACAGAGAGTAGGTTGGCTGCAAGATCAGGTACATACAACACATTGCTGAAATACCCATTCTCCATAGAGATGTTTCCAATGCCATGAGTAGGGATTTCTGAGTCATCTCCCATGAAAATGGAGGGACCACTGTAAGGAGCAAGAGTTGAGAATGAATCTCTCGAAGAAGCCATGTGCCTTGAGGCACCTGAATCAATGATGAACAAGGATGACTGAGATGTACTAGCCACCAAATCATGACACCTCTCCTTGTCTTCAAAAACACCCTCTTTCTTCTTGGAATTTTCAGGAAGAGGAAAGTTATTTTTCTGTAGGAGATGGGTCATCATGTCTATCATTTTCTTCATGCATGAGCTCTATGGATGAAATCCCCTTTGACAATAGCTGCACTTAGTCTTCTCCTTCTTCTTTCCTTTGTCTTTGACAGGATTCAAACCCCCATCATTCGATTTGGGTCTCTCATCCTTCTTCTTCTTCTCTTGTAGTTTCGGCCCCTTGGGTTTTTGCTTGCCTCTTCCATTTTTTTAATCTCCAACTGCAAGTACTTGGTCTTTTTGCTTGATGGTGCCTATCAAGACCAACTTGTCTTGCTCTTGGGTTAGCATCTCCATGAAATCAGCCAAAGATGGCATCTTCCAATTTCTAACTGTGAGCCTTGTGGAGTTGAAGGAAGACACAAAAACTGAGTAGTCAGGACCTAGTTTGGAGAGAATGGACAACACCAACTGTTCTTCTTTCTTGTGTACGCCACATTGTCAAATATGCAAGACCAAGCTATTGAACTTCGTGAAGAAATCCTGGATGGAATCAAAATTCCCTAGGCTCAGTGAAACAAGCTCATTTTCGAGCTGGTGGCCTCTCATCTCATCAGTCTTTCCAAACAAAGACTCAAGCTTGAGCCAAACTTCATTTGGAGTAGCTAGACTTTCTACATGAAACAGGAGGTCTCTTGAAATGCTAAGACAAAGGAGGCCAAATGCCTCATCCATTCTATTGAAAAACTTGGATTTCTCCATAGCTGAGTTTGGCTCCTGTTATCTCCCAAATTGACCACCGTCTTTTTGGGTGATAGAATAGGTAAAAAATTTATTTCTGTGAGTCTTGGGTTTCAAATTCGAAAAATTTAAGCTTTCGGCAGTTAACTAAGTCTGTGGAAGTGTGCTTAACTGCCGAAAAGGGTCAGTTTCCGCAGCTAAAGTGGTCTATCAGAATGAACTTAGCTGCCGAAAATGTTTCCACATGCAAATTTAAAATCCTTATGCGTCAAATGTTCATCCAAAAGGACTGAATTATGATTTTCATTTAAAGGCTATTCTTTTTGATTCTGCATGGAAGGACACGTGGAGGGTTATGTAATCAACCTCAGGATTGAAAGGCATATTTTCAGCCTTGATATAAGCAGTGCTACAGGTGGCAAAGAGAGTCAGTCTTCCCAGCTTTCAAGCATCTTTTTGAGGCAGTAGTTCTAGGATCGAGTGCCACATCTTCAATGTCAAGTCTATTCCTGAATTTCAGCCAGAATCTCAGTCCAACTCAAAGCAACTCATACTTATGAATCCTATCCTGAGTCTCGAGTTTATGATTTGCTCAGCAGTTGTCAATTCTCTGTTTTGCATGTTGGTTCACTGATTGAACCATTAATAAAGACAAGTCAAGTGATAATTTGGAGGAATTTTCTGCTGAAATCACGTGATCTTGCGGGGACATTTCGACAGCCTTCCCGAACTCCAAATTCAAATCCGAAAGCACCAATGGATAGCTTATGATCTGTAGATCAAAATCGACTATTCGAACATGCAAAACGGACATCGGACGGTTGAGAAAATCGATTTTTTTTCCAAAGGCAGTTTTTTCAGGAATCCTACAGGTTTCGGCAGCTTAGGGGAGCCTCCAAGAGCTCATTAGCTGCCGAAAAGGATGACTTTCGGCAGCTAACGTGTGAAACTGGCAGAAGGCTTAGCTGCCGAAAGCCTGTTTTCACAGATCGCTTAAGATTTCGCCCAGATCTCGGATTTGTTCGTTGAAATGGCAGAAGGCTGATCAAAATGAATGAATTATAAATTGTTTTATCAATATCTTAAAGGGTTTTGAACAAGATTAAAGTCAAGTGGGTGTTTTGGCTAGTTTTAACATTGTTTTGAAGAAACAGTTCAAGAGATCAAGTGCCACATCAGCTAGGTCGAATCTACACGTACCTTATCAAAGCCACCGAGCCTTGGAAGGCTATTTCATTTCACCAACCATCAATCTGTTGAAAGAGATCTCCATATTAGAATTTCCTTGATTTTAGGGATTAGTCCCTATCTTTTTGCTTTTTACTATCAGTTAGTGTTTTAGTTAATTAAACAGATCCATGCTTTTAGGATCTGGGAACTGCTTTGTAAAGGCTATAAAGCCTGAAAACTAAGACGATTCAATGGTTCGAGCTTGGAGAGACTTTGCCATATGTTTTGGTTGCTTGTTATAATAAAAAATCACAGTTTCCTCTTGTTGTTGTGATCAGATATTTTCATCCACCATTGTTCTGCACTTTGTTCAAATTAGCTTAGCCTGTGCTCATGATTTGGATTGAGGAACTTCCTATTGCTGTGTGTGACCCGATATTATGCATGTACTTGGTTGCATAAACCCTGCATGTTAATATACTTGGTTGTCTTAGCAATATTCTACATACCATTTCTGTTATTTATCATCTGATTTACAGTTTCTAAGAGCACTGGCTCATTTAACTATTTGATAAGCAACCTTTCCATCGAGCTATTGTGGTATCCCATCGATCCATTTACTGAAAAGGGTATTGAATTCTTAAGTTACCAAGCATACTTAGCCATAACCACTAAGTAGTTTCTTGGAGAGGTAACAAATTGGCGTCGTTGCCATGGAATGGAGAGTGAAGCAAGCTTCCCTGGGAGACGACATAGTTTCAGCTTTTGATGATAGACAAAGGTTGAGCATTATATTGGTTGTAAACATCTATCTGGCGACTCCACGTTCAAAGACTCCACTGGGGAGGATCCTGTTGATAAAATATGAAGAAGCTCAAATCAAAGTCCAGGTATCAGTTCATTATTTTGCTTCATGAACTGTTGTTGTTCTTTATTACCTCTTTCATTCTTTTCCCTTCGCGTGTAAAGAGAATTATTTTCTGTTTTGTATATTCAGAAAATCATCATCCTTCTTGTATATATTCATCTTTAGAAGAGGAAAGCCTACAGCCCTGCATTGTAGATGTAGATTCGGTAGCTTTACCTCAGCCCATTCACAAAGATGACCACTGTATTTCGTTGCCTTCAGAATCTGATCAGCCATGTGACCTTGAAAGTATAGAAATTGTTTCAGACCCTATACAGATCTCAGCCCCTCTTGTTATAATTTCTGTACCTTGTCATGAACCCGTTAACTCTCATGATCAGCCCACAGCCTTTGAAGTTAAGATCCGGATGAAGATGTTTAAGCCTTTAAAGCTGCCCCTTCTTCTTCATCCTTATCCCGATGATTGTTATGAATATCTCCCTTGGTTTTCTGGAGAAAATCAAACTTCAGCTGAGGAACACGTGGAATCCTTTTTGGATTTTGTTGATCGTTTTCAGCTTACCCATGAAGATGTGGTCATGAGATATTTCTCCAAGTCTCTGATCAAAGATGCTGCTATATGGTTTAAAAGTCTGAAGGCTGATTCAATTGGCTCTTGGACCGAGTTCTCTAATGCTTTCTTGAAGTATTGGGGCAAGTACAAATCTTTTGATTCTTACCTTGCTGACTTTTATGCTTTGAAGAGAGAGCAGAATCAAACTTTGCATATTTTCAATCGAAAGTTTAGCCGCATATATTATGACATGCCTTTGGAGATCCGGCCTACAGAAACATCTCCTATGATACATTATGTTATGTGTCTTCATTCAGAACTTGCCCTTCTTCTGCTGGAAAGGGAGTCTTCATCATTAACCCAGTTGTTTGAAGATGCACAAAAGGTAGAGGAGAACATCCGTGCATCCAGGTGGATCAGAATGCAGGCTGACTCTGAAAATATGCAAACATATGAGCAAGAAGATAGTCAGGACATTTCAGATTCCGAGTATGAAAGCAGTGGGTATGAAATAGATTTGTACCAGCAGCCCGAAGGTGAGTACATTTCAGATTTCGAGTATGAAAGCAGTGGGTATGAAACAGATTTGGACCAGCAGCCTGAGGGTGAGTACATTTCAGATTCAGAATCAGTTTCTTCAGTATGTGCAGAGTATTCCAGAGACAGGTATGACTATGAAGTTTATGACCAGTTTGCAAATCAAGAAGTGCCTATGTTAATTGATGATTATATAGGTAACTACATATTTTCAGCTGATCCAAACTCATATGATATAAAACCTATTATGTCACCATCTTGTGTACATTTGTCTGAGGAAGAAGTTATCATCTTTAGTGATCAATCACTGATTTCGAGAAGACAAGAAGATGATCAGTCCTCTTGTAGAGAAACAATCATGGCTGAGCATGAGGCTGCCATAGATGTGCAATTGTTTTCCGAGGAGCATGTTACTTATCTTCCTTCTAAGGATCCAGTGGCAGCTTTCATGGACCTATGCTTTTCAGAGAACTTGGAGATTTCAGATTTCCTTAGCTTGCCAGTGTTTCCGGGTAAGTATGGTTTCCTAAAAGAACTCTTATTACTGTTGATTCATGGAAAATATCAGTTGTTGAGCAGTGATAGAGATAAAGTTTCTTCAGTCTTGAAATTGCTTGGATGGCTACTATGGAAATCAGCATTCACTTAACAAATGGTACAGCTGGTTAGTGTAGGAGTAGGAAATAAGCTCGCTGCCCGAGCATTTCTTTCTTCCAGTTTGCAGCAGAAATAATAGTTAACTTGGTTGAATAAAGGCAGGGTACAGGCAGACTACAGCAGGTTTGCAGAGGGAACAGTGGCACAGGCTTAATGACTCCATGCCCAATGCCAAAGGCAGCTTGATGACTCCATGCCCAACGCGAAAGGAAACCAGATGACTCCATGCCCAATGAAACACTAGAGTTTAAAGTTCTGTTTGAGTTTTCTCCAGGAAAGGCATTTGGTTCTGGGATTCTTGAAACCTCACTGGGAGGATTCCATCCCCGAGTAGGAGCCGGATGTTATCTCCCAAATTGACCACCGTCTTTTTGGGTGATAGAATAGGTAAAAAAATTATTTCTGTGAGTCTTGGGTTTCAAATTCAAAAAAGTTAAGCTTTCGGCAGTTAACTAAGTCTGTGGAAGTGTGCTTAACTGCCGAAAAGGGTCAGTTTCCGCAGCTAAAGTGGTCTATCAGAATGAACTTAGCTGCCGAAAATGTTTCCACATGCAAATTTAAAATCCTTATGCGTCAAATGTTCATCCAAAAGGACTGAATTATGATTTTCATTTAAAGGCTATTCTTTTTGATTTTGCATGGAAGGACACGTGGAGGGTTATGTAATCAACCTCAGGATTGAAAGGCATATTTTCAGCCTTGATATAAGTAGTGCTACAGGTGGCAAAGAGAGTCAGTCTTCCCAGCTTTCAAGCATCTTTTTGAGGCAGCAGTTCTAGGATCGAGTGCCACATCTTCAATGTCAAGTCTATTCCTGAATTTCAGCCAGAATCTCAGTCCAACTCAAAGCAACTCATACTTATGAATCCTATCCTGAGTCTCGAGTTTATGATTTTCTCAGTAGTTGTCAATTCTCTGTTTTGCATGTTGGTTCATTGATTGAACCATTAATAAAGACAAGTCAAGTGATAATTTGGAGGAATTTTCTGCTGAAATCACGTGATCTTGCGGGCCCATTTCGACAGCCTTCCCAAACTCCAAATTCAAATCCGAAAGCACCAATGGATAGCTTATGATCTGTAGATCAAAATCGACTATTCGAACATGCAAAACGGACATCGGACAGTTGAGAAAATCGATTTTTTTTCCAAAGGCAGTTTTTTCAGGAATCCTACAGGTTTCGGCAGCTTAGGGGAGCCTCCAAGAGCTCATTAGCTGCCGAAAAGGATGACTTTCGGCAGCTAACGTGTGAAACTGGCAGAAGGCTTAGCTGCTGAAAGCCTGTTTTCACAGATCGCTTAAGATTTCGCCCAGATCTCGGATTTGTTCGTTGAAATGGCAGAAGGCTGATCAAAATGAATGAATTATAAATTGTTTTATCAATATCTTAAAGGGTTTTGAACAAGATTAAAGTCAAGTGGGTGTTTTGGCTAGTTTTAACATTTTTTTGAAGAAACAGTTCAAGAGATCAAGTGCCACATCAGCTAGGTCGAATCTACACGTACCTTATCAAAGCCACCGAGCCTTGGAAGGCTGTTTCATTTCACCAACCATCAAGCTGTTGAAAGAGATCTCCATATCAGAATTTCCTTGATTTTAGGGATTAGTCCCTATCTTTTTGCTTTTTACTATCAGTTAGTGTTTTAGTTAATTAAACAGATCCATGCTTTTAGGATCTGGGAACTGCTTTGTAAAGGCTATAAAGCCTGAAAACTAAGACGATTCAATGGTTCGAGCTTGGAGAGACTTTGTCATATGTTTTGGTTGCTTGTTATAATAAAAAATCACAGTTTCCTCTTGTTGTTGTGATCAGATATTTTCATCCACCATTGTTCTGCACTCTGTTCAAATTAGCTTAGCCTGTGCTCATGATTTGGATTGAGGAACTTCCTATTGCTGTGTGTGACCCGATATTATGCATGTACTTGGTTGCATAAACCCTGCATGTTAATATACTTGGTTGTCTCAGCAATATTCTACATACCATTTCTGTTATTTATCATCTGATTTACAGTTTCTAAGAGCACTGGCTCATTTAACTATTTGATAAGCAACCTTTCCATCGAGCTATTGTGGTATCCCATCGATCCATTTACTGAAAAGGGTATTGAATTCTTAAGTTACCAAGCATACTTAGCCATAACCACTAAGTAGTTTCTTGGAGAGCTAACAGCTCCACCTCAGTTCCCATCGTAATTCTGTAGAGACCCTTATATCTCAAAAAAATCACCATCTCTCCCTTCCAATCGAAGTAGTTGAAGGGAGTAAGCACAATTGGGTGAGATGGCTCCATTCTTCTTTGTTGCTCATGCACTTTCTGGCAATGTTGATCTTCAATACCTGCAAACAACTCTCAAATCACTCAAGAGGGATCTACACTAACAGATTCAAACCCTATTTGATAGTCGGTGCATTCGGGAGAGCATCACACCTGAGAAGAGCCACTATATTTCTCCAATGGACTCAATGCAATGGCTTCAGGAATTCTGTGGTTTCTCCACTGCTTCTGGCAAGCCACTAAAACAGTCTTGCTGGTTCGAATGGTAGCTCCAAGAGATCTAATACCATGTAAAATATTAGTCATAGCAGAACCTAGCTACTATGGATTCCTCACTAGTGAAAGATTGCAACACATTTACAGGAATTAGGAAGAAATCTGTAAAATGAAGAACAAATTAACACATGAAATGGGTGAAATATCTAAATATTATTAATAGTCCAACCTCAAAATAGGTTAGGAACCTCCTTTTATAAAAATAGGAACAATTCGAATACCTTTGGAGTGCTCACACTCATCTAGCTTAGAAATAGATCAATCCCCCGTAGGTTACCCCAAAATGTCCCAAACCATCCCAAACTTGTTTGAGCATGCCATGTGAACGTTGGGAATGACTAGACAGGCCTATGTGACCTCACACATGTGGAGAATCTGATTGGTTAGAGGTTAGACAGCTAAAATTGGCAAAAAATGGCCCAAAAAAGGCAAGTTTGTCCACATACTGAGCATGTGCACCCTTGGTCAAACAAAATCCCACAAAATAGGGGATAAGAGCACCCTAGGCATGTTGGCTAAAATAAATGACTGGGAGGGTGCCCCCAATAGCTAGTTTGACTTGGTACATGCACAGTTTTGTCCACATTCTCAACTGGTTCAAGCTAAATGACCATTTACCCATTAGCCAACTTAGGGATGCAATTATTAAACTATTTGGAACTAATTAACCATCATTTGATAAATGATTAATGTACCTAGGTGTAATATTGTTCTAACCTTCTTCAACTAGATGATCAACATTATCTTTACTTGCTTGAGCCGAAGCCACATTGCATACTGTTGTGAACAAAGGATCGCTATCAGTCCCTTTAACAAGTGGGGCTTCTGATACTTTGATTTCGAATCGTCCCCCTCCAATTTTCATCTTCTTCTCCGATCTTGCTACAATAACCTTCTTCCTTTTATCAAAGTAAATGGAATCCAGGTTGGTCACTTAGCGCTACTTTGAAGGAGTGTATGGGGTAAGTTCTAACTCTTCAGTTGTGAAAACCCCTTCATGAGCTATCCTTGATTGGTTTATTGTTGCTAGATCCATGTCCATGGCTTGCAGGCTAGACATGACTTGTTCCATAACTTTATTAGATTCTTCTACTTCCTCTCTTGCTTGCCTCTCTGCTTGCTCTGCTAGCTCTGATACCTCTCGTGCTTGCCTCTCTGCTAGTTCTGTTGCCTCTCTCTCTTCCCTCTCTTCTTTCTCTACTAGTTCTGTTTCCTCTTGTTCTATTTTCTCTCTCATCGCCTGCAACTTTTCGACTTCTTCTCTTTTGATTCCCTCGACCTCTTCTTGCTACAATTTGGTAGCCTCTTCTTTCCAGATCTTCTCCTCTTGATCTTTCCGAGCTTTTGCTTCTTGTGCTTGTTGAGCTCTAGTAGCTTCTGCATCTTGCTGCTGCTTGAGTTCTTGCTCCTTTTGGATTCTTTCTTGTTCATCTTTTTCCTACCTCCTGGATTCCTCTGATTGGGATGTTGTTGCCTCTTGTTCCCTCTAGATCAATCCAATAGGTCTAGGGTTGGAACTTGCTCCGCTTTTAGGGTGGTAACGTTTTCCCAACTTAGTCAAGTTTTCGGCACTCTGGAAAAATTATTCATCCCTGTCCCGAAGATGTGTGTAATCCAAAGTAGCTCTGACATTGGTGCAATGATCAGCGACTTTGCCACTAGGATCATGCCTGCTAAAAAACTTTGTGCTGAAATGAAAAGCTTCTAAGTCCTAGGTAAAGGTTTCACCCTCCTTTGCTTTCTAGAGACTATATGCAATGATGGTGAAGGGAATTGGTGGGTACATACCTTCCTTCTTCTCACTGAGAATCTTCCTAACTCCACTGATGAAGAGCTCCCTTACAGCCTCTTTGCGCACTACAAAGTCCGTGACATACTGAGGAAACAAAAAGGGATGTTTAGTTCCTCCGCTCATTCTGATATAGGTGCCGTCGAGGGGGAAGTAATAGTCCCCAAATCCTTCTAATGCCATGTGCTTTTGTTAAACTCCATTAATTGCCACCACCAACCCCAAGTTTTGATAAATAGCTGACTTCCCTATAGTGGCAAGAGCATTCATATCCAACAAGTAATGCAAACACCAAACACGATACAAAGGACCATGAGTAAGGTCTTGATCACTTAAACTTAATGGTAAGACATTATGTGGTGAAGGATCACAAGGGATTTAGCCTCCCACAAAGCATTTCTTTTGGCTAGAATCTTCCCATCGATCTTAAACACTAGAATTTCCTTGGTACAGGACTTACTAGATAAGATCATAGATAGGCACCCACATAAGCAGACCTGCAGACCAAGAAGAAGAGAAGATGCATTAGAAATAATGCTAAGTAAGTCCTGAGTCTCCATTCTTACTCCTACCTCTCGGCAGCCCTGTCAGGGTACCTTGCCCGTTTTAAAGAGACAAGTATCACATCGAGAGCATCAACCGCCACCAATAAAGGATCCCATCGACCTGAATTACTAGTGAAACTTTAATACATGTGCATACAAATTCTTATAACCATAAGGAGGAGAAATACATTTGTTACATTCAACACATATGTCCACAAGTGTTAATTCATACATCTCTTCATTTTAAAACACTTTTGCAAAGCAGTAGAATCTGAATTCAGCAGACACGGGTATTTAGGAAAAGAAATTGAAACCCTTAGATTCCGCAAACAGGTAGCAGTACATTTCTTGTTATTTTATTAGTGCTAAAGTTAATTTTGTAATCATTGACTCTGAAAATAGCTTATACTACATTAGTAGGAAATTTTAAATTTTTATGATTTTTGGGACATTACACCTGTTAAATCTTGAGATGTTTCTTTTAGTTTATTACTCATACTTTTGTTTTGCTCCTTGCAAGGATAGGTTAAAATAGCTAAAATAATTTAGATAAGATTTGTTTCACTGCATGCATTTAGTTTAGAAGCACTTGCATATCATCTTTTAAATAAAATATATAAACGGTGGATCGGGCCATACTTGATAAACTCTAAACAAATGTTTAATATTACACGGTAGCTGGAACCGTTAACCGGACGGATTCCACACACCAAACGGTGAGTGATCTAATTGGACTTGCTTACCGGGGAGGATCCCTAACTAATTGATGCTACGATTTTCGAGGCATCAACAAGTATGTTATGACTGTATAGATTTATTTGACGTGTTAATGCCTGGTTTTGGTAAAATTAGTCACATCATCTTAAATTTACAAACCTCACATTGAAGCTATAAGCTATTAATTGTTGTTGGGGTATTTAAAATCGAGTCCAAATTTTACCTTATAAAATTTGAAGTTGGTTTTTTCTAACAATTAGTGGGGTGCCAATTGAATCACATTGTAATCAACATTGAATCTTAACATTGGTTGGATATGCTATGCATACACAAATTGGCGACTGTAAATATTTTGTGGCTCTTGAGGTTGCCAATGGAACTGTGTGTTTTGATTGTATACATTTGTTTGAGCTTTAGAGTAGTAATGGCTATATTTTTTAACTCACATCGTCCTATTGATGTAAAGCCCCACATCTATGCTATGAATTATTGTTGGGAAATCTACATCTGATTCCAAACTCTGCAAATGTGATAAATCTAAAGTGGGCTTTCTATAGTGGCTTGTTGGTAGAAATTCAATCAACTTATATAAAACATAGAATCCTAACACCATAGTTGGATATCCTATGCATACAGAATCCAGGGATAGTAATTGCTAATTAGCTTGTGGTTCTTGAGGTTTGTAGTCGTTGTGTCTGTTACGAGTCCTCACTGTGTATACATTTGTTTGAACTTTTGAAGTGTTAATGCCTGGTTTAGGTATAGTTATTCACATTATCCTATTTTGACAAACCCCACATTGAAGCTATTGATTTCTATGGGGGCATCTATATTTACGTCCAAATTTCACCTATTGATAAATCTGAAGTGGGTTTTTTCTAGTGGCTACTGGGGTAGCAACTAAATGAAGTTGTGTTCAACATAGAATCATGAATACATGGCTTAATATGCTTATGCTTATAGAAACCTGGGACCCTAATCAGCTTTACATGCTTGAGGTTTCCAATGTTTGAGTCTGTTATGACTATGTCATTTGTTTGAAGTTTTAATTAGTGTTTTTGGTAAAATAAATCATGTCATCCTATTTATGCAAGCCCAATTACCCCACATTCAAGCTATTAGTTGTTGGGGTAGCTAGAGTTGACATCAAATTCTGCAATTTTAATAAATTTGAAGTGGCTTTCAACAATGGGTTATGGGTAGTAATTGAATTAAATTCTATAAAACATAGAATCCCAACACCATCGTTGAACATGCTATGCATATAGAACTTGGGGATAGTAATTAATTTGTATTTCTTGAGGTTTGCAATGGTTGTGCTACCTGTTATGTATGTATACATTAAATTGAAGTGCCAATAGTTGGTTTTGGTAAACTTAGTCAAGGCATCCTATTTTTAACAAGCTCCATATTGAAGCTATTGATTGTTGTTGGGGCATCTAAATTTGAGTCTAGTTTTTGTTTCCTTATAAATTTGAAGTGGGTTTCATCTAGTGGCTACTGGGTAGCAATTGAATCAAGTTGTGCATGACATTCAATGTTAACACCATGCCAAATATATTTATAAATTTATGCGTATAGAAACCTGGGACTTTAATTATCTTGGGGTTCTTGAGGTTGCCAATGGATGTGCTTGTAATGACAATGTGTACATTTGTTTGAAATTCGAAGTATTAATGGTTTTTTTGGCAAAACAAATGACCTAGTGATCATTCTATTTTTCCAAACCCCACATATAGTCTATCAATTTTTGTGGGGGCATCTAGATTTGAGTCCAAATTATGCAAATCTGACAAATCTGAAGTGGGATTGCTCTAGCAGTTTGGGCGTAGCAATTGAATCAAATTATATAAAACATTAAAACATAGCCATAACACCATGGTTGGATATGCTAGGCATATAGAAAATGGGAAAATAATTTGCTTGTGGTTATTGAGGTTGTCGATGGTTGTGTCTGTTATGACTATATACATTTGTATAAAAGTTTAATGGTTGGTTTTGGTAAATCAGTCATGTTATCCTAATTTGAAAAACCCCATTTCAATTCTATTTATTGTCGTGGGGGCATGTCTAGATTTGAGTCCAAATGTTTCCTTATAAATATGAAATGGGTTTCATCAAGAGGCTAGCAATTGTATCAAGTTGTGTACAACATAGAATCCTAACACCATGTCTAGATAATGCTATTGCTATTCGTAAAGGAACCTATGACTATAATTAGCTCTTGTTTCATGGGGTTGCCAATGGCTGTGTCTTTGCCTCTGTTATGTTTTCATATGCATTTGGTTGAAGTATCAATGGTTGTTTTTGGTAAATATCTCACAGAATCCTATTTATGCAAACCTTACATTTAAGCTATTAATTCATCTTCCCTGTCCCAGAAATATTTTCCCATCCTCCTTCCAAACCTTCATACCCAAAAATTAATGCATCAAGGCTATGTCTTTCATCTCAAACTCTGAAGCAAGATCTCTCTTGCAGATGCTTATGAGTTTATCTACTCCTGTAATAAACAAGTCATCCACATACAGTATTGGAATGAGTGGATCCTAACCAACCACAGTGACTTAGAGGTTGGGATCTGCCTCAATCTTTTGAAAACGCAACTGTTGCAATTAAGTATCTATCCTCGAATACCAAGCTCTCGGAGCTTGCTTCATGCCATACAATGCTTTCCTATCTGAAATGAATGATATATTCCATATGCTTTAATTTATAAAGATTAATTTTAATTAGCTTTCGTGCATAACTTTTGACTCCTTACCATGATTCAACATCTAGTTGACTAATTGTTATTTTAATTAGAATGCTAGTTTATTATGGATGAATGGTTGACAGCCTGGGTGGTGTCACAGCTTCCAGCTTGACACTCAATGGAGGCTTTTTTCAATATGGTCTTGGTCATACCAATAAGTTGGTCCCAAGCAAGTTGCAATAGATGAGTAGGATATGGTGTCACCTCATCATATGGTGTCATGCTATCTTGTCACCTATGTGGAAAACATCATTAAGGAGTCTGTATTATTGATCTAATTTCTTTCTGCTATTGAATTTGTTATTCACTGGTCTATACTAATGGTTGATTTATGAAATTAGTGTTAAGATAAGAAAGCCCTGCTTCTCACTTAGTGATTGAGGATCATACAGGTCAATATAGCTTTAAAAACCTAAGTTGTTGTTATACATCCATAGGATTTTAATTCTTCCTTTTATACATAAACCCACAACTTGAAAACTAAGTACAAGTTGGAGCAAGAAGGCTCACTTTGTTGAATTACTAACTGTAACAATATATTGTTGAGACAGTGATACAAAAACCACCTTCAACAATCCGCTCTTAGATCCCTTTCAATATGGAAGGTTAAGAGCCCAAGATCGTCCTTATTTTACCTTCTGATAAACATTTCTAACCTTTAAGACAACTTTATGTGCTTTATGTTTGTTGTTTGCTTTGATTTTTGTTGTTTTATAACCTGTTATAGTAAATTTGGAATTTTTCCCTTTGTCATTTTTATTGTTGTTAATATAAGAAATCCCTACCTATCACTTAGCAATTCAGGATCACGGGTCAGTAGAGCTCTCAAAACCTAAGTTGTTGTTAGACATCCATAGGATCTTAAGTCCTCTTTTAATAAGTATACCTGCAGGTTGAGAACCCAATTACAGGAATGGAATGATATTAGAATGCATGAACTTATATCCCTCAATGCTTTCATAGATATTAGAATGCATGAAGGGGATACTTGGAATAGAATGAGTGTTTTTGTAAAGCTAGGGTTTTTATTATGTAGGATATCCAAGCCTCTTGTTACTTAAAATCCTATGGATGTCTAACAACAACTTAGGTTTTTTAAGCTATATTGACCTATGGGTTCCCTCTACATTCCTATGGGGATTACTCTCACCTATCACATGAAAAAAAACTTTGTATATGAGGCTCTCATTGGTTCGCAGGGATGAGTGGTGAGAAAGGCCCCTATAGTGATTAGTGATTTCAGCTTCAGTTACATAAAATGAAAGGGGAACAAATACTAAGAGATTGTTGAAAGAAAATATTTCTAACTCAATACAAGAGAGCACCTTAATCATCCTCATATGCAATGTGCATCCATTGATTCTGTCACTAGTGATTTTCTTAACCAATGCATACTACGTTAATCTTTCTACCACAATAAATCATGCCTTTCAATCTTCCTTAAGAGATATATTGGATTGCAAAATATGAGCCATGATACCATAATGGTCGCTTAACTCCGTGCACATGCTTTCAATCTATGAAATTCCCACATCAATAGCACCCATGCAGACCTTTGATACTTGGATGATCCATCAACATCCAGCACTATGTGATCATGCATTCAACACAAATGGCATTTGGCACTTTACTAGCAATTGGATGACCGAGCACTTGTATGTCTGGTATAATCGGTATGGCATCCACCGAGCTATCATGTAAATCAAATTAATGTTGGCGCTAATATTTTTATGAGGAATTATGATCTCCAATTCCAATTCGCTCTATGTATTTGGTCATTTCCGAAACCATATCCTGACATGTTGGAAGTTGGAAATGGAAAATTGAGCACCAAGGAATACCAATCATACTTTAGCATATGGGCTTTAATGAAGCTAAGAAAGGGGGTATAGTGTAAGATGTCACAATCTATATTAGAAAATGACATAAATTAACAATAGATTATTATACATCTCTTTGATAACAACTAAACACAAAAGAAGGCTAAAATGAAACAAACGGAATTGGAAAAAGAACAGAGACAAAGAAAAACAAAGAAGACATAGCAAAATTGATGGAGAGTCAATGAATTCATTTCTTTTTCTATGTAAATGTGTACTAGTTACAAGTAATAATTTGACTATCTATTTCTAATAGCATGTACTTTCATTGTCTCCTGTTGGATGATAAACAAATCTGATATCCTACAGGAAACCTTGCTGATTGGATGCGATGTAAGGTATGCAACTCCACAAACTATAGATATTATAGGAAACAAAGAAGTTATCAATGTCAACCAAGGTCAGATTTATAAAATTGCAAGAATATTTTTTAATTATATGTTTCAAGATTGAGTTTGCTAATTGACATCTACAACTTTTATGGGATTTGTGTAGATCCACCAGGAATTTAGGGAAAGAAATTTAGCAAGCAGGGAAACATTGAGGTATAAATGTTTTTATATGTTAAATATTTAGTTTCTATGAATATTAATTCAATATCCAAATTCTGTAAATTTCATACCCTTTGTATTGATGTGTAACATGTATGTACAATTTCAAAATTTGTATGATGTCTCTTATTCCTTTTATTTTCAACCTTCGTTTCATAAGTCGGGCATATTTTATTTCTATATACATTTCAACATATAAATGATTGCAAATTTGGGATGGGCCACTATCGAACCATAGAATTGCAGTAATCCTATGGAAGATAGTGGTTCACAAGCATCTATAACTACCAAATGGTCTAACATTGGCCTTCCCTCTAATGCAGTTGCTCAAGCTAGAGACTTGTGGGATGTATGACTACTTCCTCTTATTTTTCATTATATTTCTCTTTTCACATCATTATCATAATTACCACAAATAATTTTTTGTTTTAGGATTTCTAAACATATTTCTATGGGGTTTCACATAATTTTTTGTATACCACCTAAGACAACTGGTTACATACACCTTCTTGGATGCTTTGTAAAGAACAAACCTTCATCTTCCTAGACACACAATACTCTAATCAATATCTCAACTTGGTTATAAATATTCATAAAGCTTGAACCCAGCAATTGCTAGAGAGTCTAGGGAAAATATGTGAAACAGTGTTAAGCCAAAGTTGTTGATGGGAGAATTGTGTGTCAGAGAACCTAAAGGATTAATCTCTAGATCAAGTTAGTAAATACTAGAAGGTGATTTTGAGGGTAGAGTGTAGATGTATGGTTAGGGACTAGCCTGATATTGACTTCTTCCCATTTTGACATTGAAACACTCATACCACCGATCAAGTTTAAAGGGCAGCCTCACATTAACTGTTGCTTCACATGCTTGCAAAATGTACATTCTGAACCCTACTTTGGGTAAACCCTCACTAAAACAATTGATTCTTTTGAGCACGAAGTAGAACGAAACTGTAATTTAAGCTGTTACTTATGCAAACAGAAATATAGGTTATGTAATTTTTCCAGGCCATAATTTAATGCACAACCAACATCAGATGCATGAGATTTCTTATTCCTAAAGGAATATTGTAATTGAAAGATGTCAAATTATTCCTATAACTGAAAATGATAGTTGGATGATCTGCATTTAGATGAGAATAAATAATAAAGAGAAATGCTTAATCACCCAACTTCATTTCTTATAAGGCTCAATCAAGTGAAATATGATGCTCAATTTGTATTTCATACAAGAAATGGCAAATCTATTTAAATATGATATTGGAAAGACACAATTACTGATAATGGATACTCTATTGAATATTTTGATTTGAAAATTGGGATTTTTGTTAAATATATCTGTAACAGTTATGGTGTTCCCTATACACTTCAAATATTTAAAATTATTTGAAATTGGTGGTTCACACCTTTGATATATCATTCAATTTTGAAAACTGTTAATATTTCAACAACTCTGAAAATTGATTTCAACCATGGACAATATTGACTCCAATATATCATTCAAGTTGGAAAACTGTTGAAAGTTCATCAATGGGCAATATTAGAAAGTTCCAAAATAAGCATTGTTGAACATTGGAGATGAGCTAACTTATCACGTTATCATTTGTAAGTCCAATAATTTATTAACATGTGACTCATCTTCCCTTATCATGAATAAATTCACCATTTTGGTAGTTTCATGCACAACCGATTTCAACATGGATCACGAGGACACTATTTAAAAAGCTAATGTCCAAAGTTCCAAACTAAACTTTCTCGTTGTCATTGAACATGGGAGCAAATTCAGTTGATCATATTATTATTTGTAAGGTTAATTATGATGGAAATGCCAAATAAAGCATTAAGTAAATCATTAATGTGTAATTAATCTTCTGAAAGCATGCATTAGCATTTCTTGTTTGCTTATTTAAAATTATACTTTATTATAACTACCTAAGGAGAGGTCAATTTTATTTTATTTTTATAATTTATTTAATTTGTATTGTGGTTTTTAAAGTATGTATATTTTCATTTATTAATTTTAAATTGGTGAAAAAAAGAAAATTTAATTTAATTTATCAAATTTGAAAAAAAAAGTTAATTAATTGAAAACATGGATTTAATAATAATAATAATAATAATAATGATCTTATTTTATCTGCTCAGTGATTTTATTGCTAAATTCTCTACCCCAAAATTTGAACTTCTTAACTCTTAGGAAGAAACATATTCTTAACCCTCGGTCAAATTGTAGCTCCAATAGTGTGTGGCTTAAATTTAAACATTGTAATATTGGAGTTACATGTCCTTGATGTAAGATATTTAAGTTTGTTTTTTTGATAGTTAACTAACACATTTGTGTTCTTATATGTGATAGGAAATTAAGTTGGGACTTATCTATTCATATATAGTGTACTAGTATCAAAGGTTGAATAACTAATTTAATAAGACACCCACTACGTAGAGATGGGGTCATTAAAAAGTTAAAACTCAAGTATACAAAATTGCTTTGATTTCTAGCTTTGATATCTTGGAAATTTTTAATGGTTTATTTATTTGGAGCATTTGGAGCATTTTTTCAAGTTTGAAAATTTGTGTTTATTTTGGTTATAGATTTTGTTAATCCCTTGAATGCTTCTAATTCTCATTTGATACTTGATTGTAGTTAGATCCCTTTGTAGTAGCTTGATTGGTTTCAATTGACTTCCATTATCCATGGGATTTGGGTTTATTTTACTTTTTGTAAGCTATTCAGGAAACCTTCTATTAATCAAATAGTAATAAAGTACAAAATTGTTGGTTTGTCTTCCCCTGAGGAGGAGGAGGTCACTCAGGCTGTGAGCTAAGTATCATAAATTATGTCCAAGAATATTCTTAAAAACTTACAACAAAATACTAAGAGACCTTCCCTTTGATGGGAAACTGGGTTGTCAAGAGAACAATAAATGCAGTGAAACATTTCATGTTCTATCAAAATTATCCAGAATACCCTAGCATCTTTATTATAATCTGAATAACTAACAATAGATATACAAAAAGAGAGACCTAGACCTCAATGCAAAACATCTAGTACCAAATTTAGTGAGGTTGGAGAGCCTTGGTGGAGCTTCCTACTTCAATCTTCTTATCTTGTTTCTTTTCCCTTTGCATAAGATGATACACAATCCCTTTCACAATTGTAATATCATATCCAACTGACAGTGAACAACTTCTAAGTTTTCATGGATTCAACCAATTAAATTTAGAATATCCTCCTCCTAGAACTCTTGCCCCAACATTACCTAGGCAAGAACCATTTTAACTACCCAATAAGAGTTAGGTTGGGAGTTGGGGTGATGTTGTTCCTCTATCGCCCGAGATTCCATAGATTTGATATCTTGTTCAATGTTAGCTAGCACATCCAAATTGTGAGTAGGTCGATCCTAGTTGTCGTCCATCTCTGGCATCTTCTCTGTTGAAATATTGTAACTTCTAAGAATAATATATTTGTACTTTATTATTCTGGAGATGTTCCATTCCTCTGAGGAGACCCTATTGTATATCCGGAGAGGTTTATTCCTCTAAGAGAGTGTGGTAACTAGGGTTATTAGATATCCCATGTGAGGATGGCTTTGAGTTAGCTGTTTAGGGGTTATTAGACTCTATCAGGAGAGGTCAGCCCCATTAGGGTGAAAAGTCAGTTAGAACACAAGTATAAATAGAGGAGCTGTGTTCCTCATTTATACCATTCATTCACTCACTTGTGATTGGCGCATAGGAGAGAGAGAGATCTACATAGGAGGAGAAGGAGCTCTTGTTTGGGTACTAAATCTTTTATTGGTTGATTATCTATATTGAGGAAAGCTTTGATGGGTTTTCTTCCCCATGAGGGTTTCCTAGGGTAAATATTTATCTATCTTGTGATTGTGCTTCTTTCAGTGATATTGCTTGTGAAATTAGGCTAAACTTAACATGGTATCAGAGCTAGCCTAAATAGGACATATTTCACAAGGTGAAAATACCTCTCTCTCCTCCTCCGGTGAAAATTAGGGTTTCCACAAAAGTTGGAATTTTTGGAATCTGATTGCATGGTTGGATAGCCCTCCTCAAAATCAAAGTTTTGAGCCCTAGATCGAACTTTTTGAGTGGATAGAACTCCGGGAAAGTCAAACCCTAGTTTGGGGTTTGGACCAAAAAATCCGTAAACCAAAAAAAGTGCGCACCTATGCACCAATGAACCAGAAAAGCTACCTGTGCACCAGTAAACCAAAAAAGTGAAGACCAAAAAACCAGAAATTCTGTTGCAGATCCGGAAGGTGAAAAGTTGAAGTTTCCAGAAGTAGAGTACACCAGTAATCTCAAATCAATCAAGCTCATCTCCTAGTAAATATTATTCTATCCTTTGAGAAACTTCAATCTCTGTGACCCCCTGGATAAGATGGCTCCAAGCACTAAGCTTGAAGACAAGCTAGAGGGTATAGAGAATTTCCGGGCATGGAATTATAGGATTAGTCTCATTCTTGAAGAGAATGATCTTGTCCAATATATCAAAGATGAGATTGCAGAACCTGAAGAAGATGAAGCCAAAGAGAAGTATAAGAAGGAGTTGATTAGGGAAAAAAGAATCATTGTTGATTCTATCAAGGACCACTTGATTCCCCAAGTGGCATCCAAGAAGACCCCAAAGGAAATGTATGATTCCCTAGGCAGAATGTATGAAGGTAGGAACATCAACAGAAAGATGAATTTGAGAACTCAATTGAAGAATACCAAAATGAATAAAGGAGAATCTATTCAAGATTATTTCACAAGGGTTTCCCAATTCAAGGAACAATTAGAAGCCATTGGAGACACCCTTGATGAATATGAACTAGTCATGACTGCACTCAATGGTCTCACTAGACCTTGGGAGTCATTCATCTAAACTATGTGTGCAAGAAAAGAAAGTATGAAGTTTGATGTGGTATGAGAGGATTCCATTCAAGAAGAGGCTAAGGTAGCCAATAGAGAAGCCCTACTCAAAGAAGATGACCAAGCCTTGGACACTCACACCAGAAGAAGAAGGAGTCACTTCAACTCCATGAAGAATGGCCATAGGAAATCTCATCCTCCACATAGATTTCAAAAGAAAGAAGGAGTAAGCTCAGAAAGAGATCTCTCCTCAGTTAAATGTTTTAGTTGTCACAAACTAGGACACTTTGTTGAAATTGTCCCTCAAGGAAGAAAAGGAATCTTCACAAAATACATCATGCACATCTAGCAGAAGATGATAGTGAAGAAGAAGAAGAGGAAAGGCCTAAAAGGAAAAAAGCTAAAGTAGTAGAAGAAGCTGCAGAAGAGTATGTTCTATTTTCTGCACTCTCTGGGTCAGTAACACCTAGAGAAGATACATGGCTCATTGATAGTGGTGCCTCAAAGCACATGACAGGACAAAATAAAACTCTATCAAATCTGTAAGAAAAGACCTCTCCCCAAAAGGTATGCTTGGGAGATGACTGCCAATATCCCATCAAGGGAATTGGTGAAGCAAGCTACAAGCTTGATTCTGGAACTCCACTAAAAATGAAGGAAATTCTATATGTACCAGGTTTGAAGAAGAACTTACTTTCTATCTCATCATTAGATAAGAAAGGTTATAGGGATGCATTCATAGATGGAAAAGTGTTCATGTGGTCCAAAGGAAAATAAATTAAGGATGCAATATTTATTGGTGAAGAGGAAGGAGGACTATATAAACTCAAGGGCCTTCCAGAAGCTGCCCTTGTTCATGAGGCCACTAGCCCTAGTGAGCTATGGCATAGGAGGCTTGCTCGCATCAACTACAAAGCATTACCCCATGTGAGCAAGGTAGTTATAGGACTACTAGATTTGAAAATTGATCAGAAAGGAACATGCAAAGGATGTGCAAAAGGGAAGAATATCAAGAACCCATTTCCAAAGAGTGAGACAAAGACTAAGAGTACTTTGGAATTAATTCACTCATATTTATGTGGACCAATGCCATCCACATCCTTGAGTGGGTATGAATATTACCTTACATTTTTTTATGACTACTCAAGAAAGACTTGGATATATTTCCTAAAGGGAAAAGATGAAGTCTTCGAAAAGTTCAAGGAATTTAAATCCTTGATAGAAAACCATTCAGAAAAGAAAATCAAGATACTCAGGACAGATAATGGTGGAGAATACACTTCAAAATATTTTGAAATCTTTTTTAAAGAAGCTGGGATTAAGAGGGAACTAACCACTCCCTACAATCCTCAATAAAATGGTGTTGCATAGAGAAACAATAGAACCATTATGGAAGTAGTAAAAACAATGATACATGATCAAGACCTACCTATGTATCTATGGGTTGAAGCAGCCAGGACAGTAGTCTATGTGCAAAATAGACTATCTCATAGTGCTCTTGATTTCAAGACCCCAGAAGAAGTGTTCACGGGGAAGAAGCCTGAGGTAAGTCACCTCAAGATATTTGGATTCCCGGTATACATTCACATTCCAAAAGAAAAGAGGACCAAGCTAGACCCTTCTAGGAAGAAGGGAATATTTGTTGGATATTGTGAAGCATCCAAAGCATTCAGAATATACATCCCAAGATTCCATCATATGGAAATAAGTAGGGATGTGACATTTGATGAAGAGGCAGCTCTCAAGAGATCTAGGAAGTGCCAGTATGAAGAAGAATATGAAGAAGATGCACCTTCCAGAACTATAGACCCTATACCCATTCCTGAAGATGTAACACCTGAAGACCATGACATTATAGAACCTCAAGAACCCCCTACCATGAACATAGCACGAAAGATAAATCTGGCATGGGAAAGAGATATTATATTAGGAACAGAAAAGTATGGAGCTCCTAAAGGCTCTACCAGAGTGAGCAAAAAACCAAAGCCATTTTCCAACTATATGGATTTGATGTGTGATCTTGTGGATCAAGTACCCACCAGTTATGAAGAGGCATCTCATAAGAAAGAATGGGCAAAGACAATGACTGAGGAGTACCAGTCAATAATGAAGAATGATGTTTGGGATATAGTTCCCAAACCAAAAGACAAAAGTGTGGTATCCTCCAAATGGATATACAAAATAAATCATGCTGTAGATGGTAGCATTGAAAAATATAAGGCAAGGTTTGTGGCCAAAGGATTCTCTCAGAAAGAGGGAATTGACTATGAAGAGACATTTGCACCAGTTGCAAGGTACACTTCCATTAGAGCCATCATGGCACTTGCATCCATCATGAAGTGGGAATTACACCAGATGGATGTAAAGACAACCTTCCTGAATGGTGTGATTGAGGAGGAAGTGTACATAGAACAACCACAAGGATTTGAGGTGGAATATGGAAGAACCCATGTGTGCAAACTGAAGAAGGATTTGTATAGGTTGAAGCAAGCTCCCAGAGCTTGGTATGGAAGAATTGATAGTTTCTTGACAAGCTTGGGCTTTACCAAAAGTAAAGCTGACCCTAACCTTTATCTAAAGGTTATGGATGATGAATCTGTTGTATTGTTGCTTTATGCGGATGATCTATTTCTGACTGGAAATAAGAAACATATTGTCGAATGCAAGAAGAAGCTCTCTACAGAGTTTGAGATGAAAGATCTTGGATTAATGCATTACTTCCTAGGTCTGGAAATATGCCAAAAAAAAACCAAAAGGGATATTTCTTAAACAAGGAAAGGATGCAGTGAAAATCCTGAAAAAGATTCGACGTGTTGGAATGCAAATCTAGGGCCACTCCCATGGATTCCAACTAGAAGTTGTTAGCTGATGACTCTTTAGAGTTAGTGGATGTAACTCTGTACAGACAGATTATTGGGTGAATACCAGGCCAGATATATGCTTTGTGGTGAACACCTTGAGTTGGTATCTAGTGGAACCTAGACGCGTTCACCTGATAGCTACAAAGCATGTGATGATGTACCTAAAGGGTACGATAAATTTTGGTCTATGTTATCATGGAGATCATGACTTCAGATTGTATGGCTACACAGATGTTGATTGGGCAAGAAGTGTATCAGATAGGAAGAGTACATCAGGTTGATGTTATTGTCTAGGATCTACCATGATCTCGTGGTTTAGCAAGAAGCAGTCAAGTGTGGCTGTCAACATAGCTGAAGCAGAATACATTGTTGCTTGCTCTGTTAGTTATGAAGAGATATGGATTTAGAAGCTATTATCAAGATTATTTGACTTAGAGATGGAGCTCACTGTGATCATGTGTGACAACTAGATTTGTATCAAGATGACAGAGAATCTAGTATTCCATGATAAGTCAAAGCACATAGAGATCCGATATGTTTATATACAGGATATGGTGCAGAAAGGAGCTATCAAGATCGAGTATGTGAGAACTGACAAACAAGTTGCTGATATCTTGACCAAACCTCTGTCTAGAGTAAAGTTTGAGCATTTTCGAGACAAGATTGGTGCAGTTCAGAAGGACCCTCCCCGAAAGGGGGAGTGATGTGGTGACTGATGATGAGATTTCCTACATCGATAGTAAGGTTGATGATGTGGATACCTGTATTGATGAGAATACTGATGAGGTCACCTATGTATGGTCCTTAGACTTTGTGGATGAGGGGAGTGCATCGTCCATAGACATGAGAGGTGTCTTAAATGGACCAGGATTGATCATCCTGTAAGTAGATTTGGACTGCATCGTCCATAGACATGAGAGGTGTCTTAAATGGATCAGGATTGATCATCCTGTAAGTAGATATGGACTACATCGTCCATAGACATGGGAGATGTCTTAAATGAATCAGGATTGATCACCCTTAGACAGTGATCTCGTAATTCTGAAAGGAAGGATTGTCCATGATCTTGTAATTCCGAATGGAAGGAGCACCAGAGTTGATGGACTGGAATCTTGTAATTCCGAAAGGAAGGATTGTCCATGATCCCGTAATTCCGAAAGGAAGGATTATCCATGATCCCGTAATTTTGAAAGGAAGGATCACCAGAGTTGATGGACTGGAATCCCATAATTCTGAAAGGAAGGATTGTCCATGATCCCGTAATTTCGAAAGGAAGGATCACCAGAGTTGATGGACCAAAATCCTGTAGTTCTGAAAGGAAGGATCACCAGAGTTGATGGACCAAAATCCCGTAGTTCCGAAAGGAAGGATTGTCCAAGATCCCGAAATTCTGAAAGGAAGGATCATGTGTATTGCAGAGATGTTGCTGATCGCATTAATCTAGATGACGATGCTGTTGATCGTGATGATCTAGATGACGATGCTGCTGATCGTGATGATCTAGATGACGATGCTGCTGATCGTGATGATCTAGATGACGATGCTGCTGATCGTGATGACCTAGATGATGATGATGTTGATCGTGATGATCTAGATGAAGATGTTGCTGATCGTGATGATCTAGATGATGATGATGCTAGTTGTGATGACCTAGATGATGATGTTGTTGATCGTGATGATCTAGATGATGATGCTACTGATTGTGATGACCTAGATGACGATGCTGCTGATCGTAATGATCTAGATGACGATGTTGTTGATCGCAATGACTTAGATGACGATGCTACTGATCATGATCATCTAGATGACAATGTTGCTGATCGTGATGATCTAGATGATGATGATGATGATCGAGAGATCCAAATGTTGATGTTGTTAATTGAGAGGATCCAGATGTTGATCTAGATGATGATTTTACTTTAGTATTTCAAGTGCTACAGAAGATGAAGACTTAGTACTGAAGATGTTGATGTTCCAGTATCGAAGATATTGAAGATATTCCGGTAACTGTTTGAGTTATTGATGATGTATGAAGAAAGCTTCCAATGATTTATAGATGTATCATGTATCATGTATCATGTAGTTGATGACTCCTTGCTCCTGCAGATGTTGTTATAATATCCTTCTCGTTAAGGGGGAGTGTTGAAATATTGTAACTTCTAATATTATTATATTTGTACTTTATTATTCCAGAGATGTTCCATTCCTCCGAGAGACCCTATTGTATATCCGGAGAGGTTTATTCCTCCGAGAGAGTATGGTAACTAGGGTTATTAGATCTCCCATGTGAGGTCATCCCTCAGTTAGTTGTTTAGGGGTTATTAGACTCTCTTAGGAGAGTTCGGCCCCATTAGGGTGAAAAGTCAGTTAGAACACAAGTATAAATAGAGGAGGTGTGTTCCTCATTTATACCATTCATTCACTCACGTGTGATTGGCGGATAGGAGAGAGAGATATCTGCATAGGAGGAGAAGGAGCTCTTGTTTGGGTACTACATATTGTATTGGTTGATTATGTATATTGAGGAAAGATTTGCTGGGTTTTCTACCCCATGAGGGTTTCCCAAGGAAAATCTTTGTCTATCTTGTGATTGTGTTTCTTTTAGTGATCTTGCTTGTGGAATTAGGATAAACTTAAAATTCTCCTGGATCGACCTTTTCTACTATGCATGCTCTCACAGGGTGTCATTTCCAGGGGAAACATGATGAATGCTTCTAGAAACCAAACAAAGCTTCCAAAAAATAGACAGACTTATCGCAAAAACAATATAGAGAATGAAGGAAATAATGAACAGGAAGGAGGTTATCCCAGTTCCACTGAGAAGAAAGAGTATTTTGATGCATCATCTGATCGATCATATTTATACTACATCCATTGTCCCACTCGCTTTCATCTTCCACAAAATTCCTCCTTTTATTTATTTTCATATTCATCACCATATTTCACCACTTTTTCTCATTGTACTAAAAATATGTTGCAAAATTACCATTTGTATTCCCATGAATATCCATAATTGCAGTATCTATGTTTTCATACAACTCCAACACATACCCTGCTGATGGAGGATCGAGCTAAGGTAGTTTGGTTCAGCCACCAAACACCAATTTCCTTTTGATTCAAGTATGGAGATTCCATTAGCAATAATGACTATGTCCTTGACATAGTTGCCGCACATCGATTCACAATAAATTCCATAGCCATGCATCATCGAGGGAGGTTTTGTAAAAATATTGTGATGTATGTAGGCCCCTTGCCTCTTATGTCCTGATGATAACCACCTTCTCACTACTACGGATATCCATTTCATCACACATATCCCACATATCTTTTGGTTGACAAGGGGAGTCGAGGAAATCCATTTCCATCATCCTTCACCCATTTTCTCTGAGAGAAAATCCATTTACACCTTCCACCATAAATACCTTGTGCTTGGGGTAGCTACCACCTATCCGGAGGATGATGTGCCGCATAGGATCCTTGTCATTCTGCCACCTAATAGCCTCGAGGATGATCTTGTCAAGACTCTATGGTGCATTCTTACAACCTCTTGTCATGTTAAGTCAACTTCACATCATAATGGTGTTTGTCCCTCTGTCACTAGCTCAAATACATCCATATTTTCTTTGTCTTTTCGATCCATTTCCATGCATCTAGCACATAGGTTTTCGTGGGTCAAAGCATTGATTAGTTGAGTCCATAATTGAGATTTTTCTTTTACTCCCTCATTGTCTAAGAGGTAAACCAAGTTTTTTCTTGGCGACAAACATGAATGAAGACTATGGATTTTATGCAAGGGATATTGTTAGCAAATGTTTCCAGTATGTTTTCCAAATGCCAACTCTTTAAAATTTTTCAAGGAGTTGCTCCATTATGAATCTGGCTAGAAAAATCTAGAATAAGTCCGAAGTCCCCTTTAGCTATGAGTTTGGAGTAATGTAGGTCCCGATCAATTACTAGAACTTCGATAAGGGATTCAAGCTCTATTGCATTGTTTTTTTCTTTTCCAATGTATTCCATATAAATTTGCAGAATTTCCCCTCTTTCATTTTTGAAGACACCACCCAGACTTGTATAATCTGGTTTCCCTTTTGTTTTGCCATAAACGTTTAATTTGATGAATCCCGAAGGCATACGGTGCCAAGTGGAAAAGGTCAAAGGGGAGTGCCTGGGTTGAGATACCATATTGAACGAGTGGATCGATATCATGATCTAACTTTGATAGATAATCTTCTAATTTTGGTTGAACTCAAAGTATTTTCCATCCAATATTGGAAATGAAGAGTTTCATGGATGTGGATTTTGATTATGTCCAAGAGGATGTTGATGCCCCTTCTCTAATCCCAAAACATTATAGCATTCCTTTTCTTCCATAGTTCCTAGACAAGGAAAACTGGGTATAATTGCCACATTCTATTGAGAATTGCATTGTTGAAGGGTTTATTTTCCCATTGTAGAATGGTTTCATCCATATGAGCATGGGATCGATTGATTCTTCGGAAGAGAATTGTTCCTTTATCCCAAGGTTCTGAAGTAAAGTAGCAAGACTCTGGCAGGTGATTCATATTTTTTTTAGTAGTTGCATAGAGGGGGAATTGAGAGGGACCATTGAAGTTGCGCTTTTGAATATTGTCTGAGGTCAGCACCCAACGCTTAACCATAAGACATAGAAATGTGGTAATTTTGGGCCATAGTTCTCCTTTCCATATCTTAGACCATATGTGATTTCTATTGTCTCTTCCTTTGTGTCTTAAAATCTTGTAATTGCATGCCTAGACTACCTAATTTCCTGGCACCTCCAAATGCAAGAATATTTTTTCTAGGATAAAAATCTGCTCTTTCAAGGCCTTCATATGCAATTTGAATTGCAAGAGGAAGACTTTCTTCCTGAGTAAAATCTATTTTTTCCAGGATAAAAATCTTCTCTTTCAAGGCCTTCATATGCAATTTGAATTGCAAGAGGAAGACTTTCTTCCTAAGTAAAATCTATGTTATTTTTGGTGCTGTGTGGTTAGCCACTACATTGATTGAGGATTCTCTTTATTCTCTTGTTCTATGACATATGTTATGTTTAATATCACACATTGATTAGCCATATTGGTCTAAAAATTGCACCAATATTGGCCTTGTTGGCTCCATTCGAAGCTTATTTTTCCATAATTTGAAAGGGAACTATGTTTTTTATCAAGTGAACAGAAGAATGGATTTTACCAAAACCTAGTCTCTCAAGGTTGTCATATGTGGTTTGAATTACAAGAGGAAGACTTGCTATCTGGGTTCAATCTAATTGTTTTGGGTCTATTGTTGCTACTGAATGGCGCCACTGCACAGACCAAGACTCATGTACGTTCCTCTACATTCCTCATGTTCTATTACTTTTGTTATGTCTAACCTTGCACAAATATTTTCCATATTGGCTCTATGTGAAGCGTATTTTTCTATATTTTGTAAGGGAATTATGGTGTCTACAACACCCTCCTGCAATTTCGAGATGTGCCGACTTTGGCTTGTCCTTTCTCTCAAGCATGTGCAAGCTTCAAAGGCCTCTTTGAGCATCTATGTGAAAAAGAGATAGGATTTTTAGTTGCGTTGGGTGTAAATATCCGACATCAATGTTCCCTCACAAAACCCAAAGTCCTTCTAAAGGAAATGTGACCAAACTATTTATTCTATACTTGGCGGATGAAAGTTAGAGAGACAAGTGCGCATTTAGTGTAGGCTTTCCATAGTTGAGAGGAGTGAGCTGATGAGGAGGGTCACCATGACAAGATTTTATCATCATCTCCTTTGTGTGATTTACAATTTCTTCCACTCTCTTCACATCGACTATTCTTCTTTCATCCAAACAAAAAATTATTTGGAGTTTGGAGGTTTTCTCTGCACTATAATCTATTGTCCTCAATGAATGGTGTTTTGTACTTTAACTATATCTATTTTTGGTGCTATTTAAAAGCACAAAGAAACATAGAAATGGTCACCAATTCCATATCCATTGCAATGTTTTCTTTCCATTGCTTTGAATTGATACGTTTCCTTGGGATTTCAAATGGTTCAAACTAGCTTTTTTATCCAACCCAATTTCCTAGAATATTATTTCTCATTGAATTCTAGTCCAATGGGTTTTATGACCTATACATACTCCCATAATTTACATTTTAATTTTTTCTTCTTGATCATCTTACTCATGATGTCATTGTTAACCACTTGCATGAGTTCCTTAAATGGGATTCCCCCATTTGGCTGACCACCATTCTTCTATCTTTAACCACCAAGATTTGAGGGATTCTATGAACCCGATAACTAACATATTGATTGGTTGTTTCATATATTTTGTTGTCCCTAATTCAAACCATCTAAATGCACACAACCCTTATTATACTTGTAATAACAATCGCATCCATCTTTTCTCCTACAATCTCCATTGTATGTGAAATCTTCAAGGTTTGTGTGTATCCAACCATCATGGTAGTTCGAGAGATCACATCATCAAACATCTTGCATGCAAAGTATGATGACCACATTTTGTATATCCATCATAACATTCCACAACAATACATTTTATTAGGAATTTCTTAAAATGAATTGCATGCATCCCTGATCCAATGCTACATTGGAAAAATTCAAAAGGCCAACTTTTCCTGACTATAGAAATCACTTTCTCGCATTAAAATAATTTGAATTCAGAGAGGACACCATGCTCTCCTTAGAATTTTATGAAAGATTCACTAATACTTTACAAGGTTTTAAACTTTTATAATTCAATGAAAGATTCACCAATATTTTACTAAATTTTATAATTTTATGTAAGATTCGCCAATATTTGACAAGGTTTTATAATTCAATGAAAGATTCACCAAGATTTTACAATATTTTATTATTTTATGAAAGATTCGCCAATATTTTACCGGATTACATAATTTTATGAAAAAAATCGCCAAAAAATTATATATACATATTATATTCTTGATAAAATAGCCCGCAACGTTTCCTATGTATCATGGGGATTCGCCCAATGTTTATACATATAAATCTGGGGGGGTTCTTAAAATCATCACTGGGGATAGATGATCTGGTCCATGGTTATTTTTTCCCAACTTAACTAAACTTCAAAGGAAAATTCTTGGAACAAAAGTAACCATCTATAGGTGGATGACGTTTTATTAATATTAATAAAACGTCAACTAGCAAGCCATATTAATATTAATTAAGTTGACGTTTTATTAATTTTATCAATTTAATAATTATTTTCCAATGTTATATAAAAAATAATTTTTAATTTTAATTTTTTTTAAATAATAAAATGTGTTTTTAATTTTTGAAATTAAAAAATACTATTTTTTTTATTTTTTTATTAGTTCTAAAACTTGATTTGACAAAATAACTCTGCTGGGAGGTAACAATTAATTTTTAAAAAAATATTTGAAAAATATTTTATTCAAAAAAATATTCTCATATTAACACATACCCCTGGATAGTACATATACTAATTATTTCACCTCGGTGAATGAGCTAAGGTTCCTTACTACGTTCGTGGAGACTTATCTTACCACGACAATAAAGTACATTTCCCAATGTGTAGACTTATCTTATTTTATGTGGAGACTTATCTTACCACCACAATAAAGTGCATTTACCAATAGGGATCTCCGTATCCAAACGTCACTCGTAAAATTATATATTTTTCTCCCAACTTATTGGTCCTTCGGGCTTAAATCCTAATTTTATCCGTAGGCCTTTGAACTTGCAAAAATAAAATAAAATATACAGTTTTGTCATTACAAGTGTTCCCCTATGCTTCTCACTCTTTGACTCGTGAAAAACGGAAAGATACCGCTCGCAATTATGAAATGGACTATTTTCGATAATATTGACACTGCACCCTCTCAATATTTTTCCTACATTAGTAGTTGCGACACATTTAAGGAAATCTATACATATTGACAATGAGCATAGTAACTGCCATATAAGGATTTAGTGGAATTCATTATGTTGAGGGGCCCTCAGGCTTGGAATTTCAAAACTACTTTGTCCATCAAAAGGAAATGTTTGAAATTCCAAGCCTGAGAGCGATTTTGGTTTTTTCATGCCTTTCACTTTAGGTTTTATATAAATTCATAAGTATCAAATTTGATCAAATTTATTATAATTTTTTAACATTTTGTAAATTTTGATTATATATTAAAAAAATTATATATAAAATATATAATTTAAATACAAATTTATATTTAAAATAATAAAAAACTAAAAAAAAAAAATTACGTTATAAAACATTAAATTTTATTTTTTCATAAATAATATAATAATTTCTAAACACAATAATTTTTAATCATAAAAAATTGTATATTTAAAAAGAAAAAAAAAATAAAAAAAATTACATTCTAAAACATTAAAATTTTTTTTTTTTTTCATAACTTACAGTGATATAATAATCTGACTATTCTACACCCAATAATTTTTTATCATAAAATTTGTATTAAAAGTAAATAATTATAATCTAATTATAAATGTTTCAGAATTTTAAATGGACTGAGGTTGGATTTGTAGCCATTTCACCCAATAATTTTTAATCATAAAATTTGCATTAAAAATAAATAATTATAATCTAATTATAACAATATGTTTATTATTACTGGATAAGTCCTTATTACTATGGATGCTTCGGAATTTTAAATGAAGTGGGGTTGGATTTGTAGCCATTTCATCTCAAACCCTGGTAAATTGGTATGGGAATTCAAGAAGCCCAATTTCCCAATAAAAATTGAGCTGTAGAATTGGATGAAATTCATAAAAATATTGTTTTACCAGATGTAAAATCAAATTCAATTTCTTATATAATTAAATTAAGTTATCCAAATAATTATTTTTAAAAATATCACTTCAATATAAATTATAATACTTAAATCACATTTCCATTTCCATTTTTTTTGGTAGAAACATATTTTCGTTAACCAAGCTGAAAACTTAGAATAGCAAGGAGTTGTAGATTTCTTACTTAATTCACAAGATTTCAAGTTAACAAAGTTTATGAAAAGATTAATAACATAGTAATGGCCGCATTGCTTATTCTTGGCCGTTTTAAACACTAAATTAAACAGATCTTGCCGGAATCATGAGAGGTTTTGTCGTTTAGCGAAGCCATCTCTGGCAGAGTGGATAATGGATATTTGGTGATAGTAAAAAGAAGTATGGGTAATATCAGTTCAAAAAGTTTAAAAGATTTGTTTGGAAGTGTAAATAGCAATTTTCAAGATTTCACAATTTATGTAAAATCTATTTTTATATTTAAGGGAGAGCATATACCCAATCCCACTTACGAGAATCGACCCAGTTACCAAATTCCAAAGCATTAATTCCATTAACCCACCCTATGATACTAGCGTAGTCCTCCTCAAGTGTAAAACCCTTCCAAGTGCCAAAGTACTAAAATTTATGACGGGTTATGCACAAAATCGAACGTCAATTTGATGGTTTTCATTTTCTAATACACGTAGACGTTGACGTGTGACTATTAATATTACGTGTCAAATACGTTTAAAATTTAAAAGTACGTCCTGTAAGACGTCAAATTCCAGGCCTGGGGCCCTCAACTAGTTGTCAATTTAACTTTTTGTTTCTTAACGAACCCAATTTTGGTGTCCCACTTTCACACAATCCTTTTAGAGATTGAATCAATGAATAGAAATATAAAAAGTTGTCATGATAGGACAATGCATGTGACTATAGCTATTGCTATTGGTATGTCTACACCTAATAAAAACAACACTTCTTTTAAAGTCTTGTCATTGGGTTTTTATAGTTTTATGTCCAAAATTGGCAATGGTAGGATAGGATCTCCCAATATTTTATTCAATGAAATCAAATCTTATATCAAAGCCAAGATTATGAAACTATTTTTTTGATTCAAATTAATTATTAATAATTTTAAATTTTATTTTGTAATTCAAGATTATAATAATTGTTGAAACCAATAACACATAATGTTTAAACATTTTTATGAACTAATATATAACAATTGTTATAGTACATGGATAACGTATGATTGTTAGTATATATCTCCAATTGATAAAATTATAGAGATATAAGTTTTTTTTTGGTTAACCCTTTCACTATTAACCTCAGGCAGGAAGAGTTCGAGCTCCATAGACTGGAACGTGCAACTTGCTTAACAACTTGTATGCCTTAACAAGTAGACAATTGTTTGTACTTTGCATTAATGTGGTAAATCGAATAATGGAACAATTCAAATGTTCTATTTTATATTTGAAGCAATTTTGAACACAAAACTAAATTTTTCTAATAATTTTTTAGAATTTCTGCAAACAATTAAACAAATTATAAACTTTATTTTAGAGCAGGACTAACTGCTATTTTTACTTGTTTATTTCAATCATTTTCCATTCTTATATCCATTATATAATAGACTATGTGATGTGACCCGAACTATACCAATAATAATATTAATGTTAATAAATATCTCCAAAATACATTATCATAATATTACACATATCTCCAATATTAATAAATTGATAATGTTAATTAATTATAATATAATAATTAATTATTTATATAACAAATAATTATATAATATATTATTAATTAATTAATTAATTAATTAATAATATTATTAAATAAATAACAATATTAATTAATAAATTAACTAATATTATCATTCACTAAATTATTTTATAATTATTTTGTTTAATTACTTATTATAAAATAATAGTAGTGTTTAATTAAACAATATTATTAATCAAACAATTAAAATATAGATTTCATTATAACTCATGAAATAATATTAATCTATTAATAATATTAATTAAATAATCATTAATTAACTAATTAATTAATATTATTATTAACTAAATAACTATAATATAAATTAAATTATTTTTTAATTATTGTGTTTAATTAATTATTATAAAATAATAATAGTGTTTAATTAAACAATGTTATTAATCAAACAATTAAATTATGTATTTCATTAAAATTATTAAACAATATTATTTTATTAATATTTTGAAGATATGTATATGGACACACAGGTTACTAATATGTGTCCTATCTATACCTATCACGTATTCGAACACATTAATAATATTATTAATGCAGTTATTACTAGTATAATAGACTGTGATGTGATAGTACCCAAACTATACCAATAATAATGATTTAACTAAATATACTACTCTACATATGCTTTAATTCTACTGAATAGCAGAGAAACTCCACCATATCTAAATACCATCAAAACTTTTATATTAAACCTGTATATCCTTATCATAAATGCTAGCACAGCTTTTATATGCGGTCCTAAAGTTTCTCAGAAACATAAATAAAAATTATTTTATTATTCGACTCTAGCCTCCATGGAGAAGCCGAACTACCACAATCATGTTCCTCCACATAATTTCGTTTGATACGAATAGAGATTAACACGTTACGTGAAGGAAGGAGAAAGTTCCAGTGCCTCTATAGGAATTCAGAGCAAATTCATCCATTAAATAAAAGTTTTAACAGAAGAAAATAAAGATAATCAGCATACCATGAAGTAAGTGTAAGAATAAGCCTGACCCACACGAAAAGATTGTCCAAAATAATTCAAATACTGAAGAAAAATACATATGCATCATTGTACTAATTTCCAAGTACTGCAAATCAATAAACTCCATGAAATTTTCTGATGTAAGGTTCACTGTTAAATCCTTGATGTCTAACCAACACTGACGCAGGAAGCACAAGTATTTCGTTACGCCACTGACATTTTATTTATTCTAATTGTTTTATTCCATTGAATTCTCTTTCTTGCAGGAACTGTCAAATCAGAACACCCGAACCAGATTTCGACAATGCTTTGGCAGCAATCTCCTCGACAAATTCTTGAATATTTTTGTCTGAAGACCCGCCTTCCACCATTGCCTCCCTCGCTAATGTCTTCCACCGTAGAGCGTTCTTTCTCATCTCAACGCCTTGCTCAGTTTCCATGACTATTCTGATACATTTCTCCACTTCCTCCTTCCCTACCAGTCCATCTTTTGCACGTGCATTCACTCTCAATCCCGTCTTCCATTTCTCTGCAACGTATGTGGAATTAGTCATCTGATCGCTCCACTGAGGAACCGCCAACATGGGGACTCCCAAGCTGATGCTTTCCAGGGTCGAGTTCCATCCACAGTGTGTCATAAATGCACCCACGGATTCATGAGAAAGCACTTGCAGCTGTGGACACCATGGAACAACCAGTCCCTGTTCGGAGGTTTCGTTAAGGAATCCATCCGGCAAGTTTTTGTAACTGCTTGTGTCCCCTTCGGAAGGAGATGGCCGAATAACCCATATGAAGGAGCATCCACTGGATTTCAACCCAAGAGCTATCTCATGGGTTTGTTCTTTCGAAAGAACCGCAAGACTTCCGAAGGATATGTATACAACGCTTGCAGGTTCCTTCCTATCCAGCCAATCCGTGCAGTTTGCGGTTTTCCACAAATTTGCGCCCAAACCTGTGTCTCCTGGATTCCGTTTGTCCAGGAAGGCCGACGGTACGAGAGGACCGACGGCACGAATCGGAGCTATCGATTTTATTGAGTGTACTTCTTCCGATTCAAGTTCCTGAAACGAATTTCCCACTATCCACGTCGACTTTGGAAGAAACTTAAATTGTTCCACAGCTAGTCGCGACAGAGTTGGGTAGGGATTCGAAGGTAGCAGAAAAGATGGCAGATCAGAGAGACTCAGAAAGGATGGAAGTCCCGGTATTTCTATCGCTTTAACAGTCTTCTGATGCGTTTCATCCAACGCTGTTGCTGAACACACGAAGAAGATTGAGATAGAATTAGAAGCACTGACAGAGAGATCCTACAGTATAGACGTAGATGTAATTTTCGTAATGTAAATATTACCCAAATTTCCGAAAATAAAATGGTGATGAATGCAAAAAACTGCAGAAGACTGCGTCCAGAAGAAAGCCGAAGGAATATCAAACTTGTCTGCAACATCCGGAATCCAAGTAAGAAAGGAATCTTGAACGATGCAAGAAATCTGGTTGCCTCGAGAGTTGAGCCTCTCGATCAGATTTCCTAATGTCTCTCCTCCTGTCTTGCCTAACATGTTGAACACTAACTCTATGTCAGTCCGGTCGTCATCTGCAGAAAGTCCGTCTGAGATTGTCTCAAACCGAACCTCGTCACGCTTCTTTGAGGCTCCTACTACTTCGTCTTGAGCATGTAACATGCGCTGACGGCTTGCCTCGGTTGTCACAAATGTCACCTCCAGATTTTTAGAGGCGAGCCGCTGGGCAAACTGCATCATTGGATTTATATGACCCTGTGCTGGAAAGCTCACCACCAGAACGTGAAGCGTGCTATAATCGAATCCCCTTAAAGATGCCATTCTCCTAAATTCCAACGACTATTAGCGAAAGACTTCTACACAGTGTTGGTAATTATTCAACAATTCGATCTGTCGCAGCCACTCGACTCCTTGAACTAAACCTGCCCGTCCAACTTCGTCGGCCTGGACTTGATTTGAGGCTCCGTATCTATATATAAAATTGTATATGATATAATAGAGTTTTTTTTTTTTATGTTATTGAAAGGTATGCGAAGAATTTTTATTTATTTTTAAAGTAGGATGGAAACATGTTTTATGATAGCTACTTTGCACCTAGGAGTCAATCATAACTTTTTGCATCTACCAGTCAATCGGACCAGGTAGATCAAGAAGATTTAATTTGATAATGTTACTTCTTAAAAAAACCTAGATAACAACCAACCAAACAAATGTTTGCCATATACTTTTTGCAATTCTTGAAAGACATTGTTGTTTATCATATACTTTTAATAATTCTTCAAAGGCATTGCCACAAGATCTGGTTGATTTAATAACTTTTTTTTAAGGAAAAAAAAATCTCTTTTCTTATTCATGAGAATCAATTAGTATATATCCATCCACATATTTAGTATATATTCATCGCATCTTTTAGTTTTTCAAAAAAATAAAAATCTCATAAAAAATTATGAAATGGTCTTTTTAATCAGCTGAAAAAGACCTAAAAAGCTATTATACCTGAATAGATGGAATGAAATCTATCTAACCCAACTAAAAAAGACTACTTCATTTAATAACTCAAATATAACAAGTTTCACCATTTAAAATATAATTCCATTATAAAATATTTCGCTGAACCGTCGTTTGAGAAGACGATAAACATTATTACAAAAGCGCATACGTAATTTCACCGTCCCTTAGCACACTAAAACAAGATAAATCACAATCGGTGACTCGTCCCCGATTAACCACAAATTCAATCTCTTCTTAGTTTAGTTTTTGTAGGCGCTGTATCAGTGACTAAGCTAGTAAAATATAAAAATAAACATGGTTGGCTTTGGATTGTTGTATCAAATGGGTTAATGTTGTCGTATATATGCTGGGTGCATAATTTTTTTTTTTTTGTCATTGGTCAATGATGTTCCTTGAAATACAAATACAAGAGAATCTATATAGGTTCAACTCATTAATAATATGTATATAGGATATACACATTTAGATATTTATTTTATATTTTGAAAATAGTTTTATATATTTTAGTAATATAAAATTGTTGATAAATATTTATATATATATAGTATAATTATTTAATTTGCGGTATGTAAATGTTACCAATTGAGTGTTACTAATATATAGCTAGTATAATTATTTAATTTGTTGTCTTTCGAACGTTGTATCAAATGGGTTAATGTTGTCGTATATATGTATATATGCTGGGTGCATAATTTTTTATCATTGGTAAATGATGTTCCTTGGAATACAAATACAACGAAATCTATACAGGTTCAACCCATTAATAATATCCATGTTAGGATATAGACATTTAGATATGTATTGATATATTGAAATATGGTTTTATATATTTTAGTAATATAAAATTGTTGGTGGGTGTTTATATATATATATATATATATAGTTAGTACAAATAGTTAATTTGCGGTTTATAAATATTGATAGGTCATGAGTTGAGTGTTACGAATAAGTTATCTCTTACTTGTTTTCACCTTCTTTTGCTTAAAGGGTTGTTTACCATTAACTATCCGTTATATTAGCTAAGAGTTATTCATGCATCAACTACCAGTGATCCATGCATAGGTACTAGTTACTTTTGATATTCTTTTTTTATAATTATTTATTTCGAATTTGGAATCCTCATACAGCTAGAAAAGCATATATGCTAGTCCACCCTATATTTGAAAATATAAACACCTTCTTTTACTTAAAAGGTTGTCTACCACTAACTACATGTTATATTAGCTAAGAGTTATACATGCATCAACTACCACTCATCCATGTATTCTTTTGATATTCTTTTTTTATAATTATTTATTTCGAATTTGGAATCCTCATACAGCTAGAAAAGCATATATGCTAGTCCACCCTATATTTGAAAATATAAACACCTTCTTTTACTTAAAAGGTTGTCTACCACTAACTACATGTTATATTAGCTAAGAGTTATACATGCATCAACTACCACTCATCCATGTATTAGGTACCATCTAGTGAAACATATGCACATAAATAAATAAAAATTATTAAAGAAATAGATCATGGATGTGTTAATTATCATTCTTTTGATATTCTTTTTTTATAATTATTTATTTCAAATTTGAAATCATACAACGAAAAAAATATAGATGCTAGTCCACCCTATATTTTAAAATATAAACACATATCAATATACATAATTTATATTTTAATAAATATTAATTACCAAAATCATTAACATTATATATACTCAATTATATACCCACATCGTTTGATATAAATCTTAAATTATACCACATTAATTAATTTGCATTATATTTATAAAAATACAAAATTATCAATAAAAAGCCTAATAACTAGACTCATTAACATTGTATAGAGCCAAACGTATGGAGAGAAATAAAAAAATTGTATAGAGCACATATATATTCACATAGACATATATATGGCAAGAAACATAGTGATACAACAAACTCGGATTCTATTAAATGAATGAAATAGAACAAACTGTAAAATAAAACAACCAGAATGGTGGTAGTTATATCTCTCACAAGAGATGTGGTGCTACGCTCATTCGTGACAAGATGAATACAAGAAGAGGCCAAAAGAGCTTATTTATCATAAGCATGAGGGAAATAACCCTAAACATCCAAAAACCTAACCCTAGAAGATGAATCATCATAAATTTTGCGGCCCCAAGGTGGTTAGTTGAACAAAACTTCTCGGGTCATAACGTTTGCATACGATCTTCGTTTAGGATGCTCATAGCCTGTTAGAAAGGTTTATCCAAGTTCTACAACTTTCGATTAGGGGCCAATGCATACCATTGGAAATCATATAACCATGCCCCTAAATCTCCAAAAACATGGTTAAACTGCCAAATGAAAAACTGTTTAGAGTGGGTGGTCACCTATATCCATGTGAATTAACAACTCTCAACTCTTACCAGATATATCTTTTTATATTTTTTAACAATATACCTAACTTAAAATTTCAAGAAAAATCCCTATTATGTAAAGAGCCTACAAAATGACAACATTATGATTTGATAATAAAAAATTTAAATATTATTTTTTTTTTAAGAAAAAAATTTATTCTACTAAATTCTACTATAATAATAATAATAATAATAGTAATAATCAAGCTATACATCAATTTAATATATGAAACTACCTTGTTTGTGGGACAAAATGACCCCTTTGTGCCTATAACCTCTTGAAAGGAAACATATGTTCTTAATATTAAACCCAATCACAATAATCTCTTTATTATAAAAAATGTAAAATTTCATATAAATAAATTTTATAATTATAATTATATTTATTAATTTTTTATAATTTAATTTTTACACCCATAATTGTTTATATCTTAGAGTTTGGCACCGGTGGACTACCATCTATGCTTTTTCTAGATTGCATGATGATGAGACAAGTGTACTCTAGAGATTGATTTTATGGCATTGGTTCATAATTAACAATTATAAAAGAAAAAATAATATCTAAAATAATTTGTAGTTGATGCATACACCGATAATTGTTTATATCTTAGAGTTTGGGGTGGACTACTATCTATACTTTTCTTAGATTGAAGGAGAATGGGACAAGTGTAGTAGAATTTTATGGTTCATTCAAAATTCCAAATAAAAAATTATAAAAAAAAGAAATACAAAAAATAACTAGTAGTTGATGAATAGATCATTGGTAGCGAATGAATGAATAATAGGTACTTAAGACATACACGATAGGTGATTACAACTAAGCATAGAGACAAATAACATATAATTTATTCATAACACTGTGATCTATCAATATTCACCTACCACAAATTATGTAGCAATGCTACTATATACATGCACATAACTATATTGTATATTTTTATAATATTATTTTATAATATAAAAGAACGTAAATAAGATAAACTTCAAAGATTCCTCGGAAATCACAATCGGTGACTCATCCCCGATTAACCGTGATCGAAACTTGAATGATTTTAAAACAATAACCTGCTGATAATTGATTCATGTTCCCAACTTGCTTATTCCGGAAAAGCCGGAAGAGGGATCTATCTTATCAGTCTCTTCGTAGTTTGGTATTTGTAAGTGCCTGTATCAGTGACTAAGCTAGTACACTATAAAAATAATCATTGTTGTCTTCAGAATGTTGTATCAAATGGGTTAATGTTGTCATATTCATTGTTGTCGTTGTCTTTGGAATGTTGTATCAAATGGTTTAATGTTGTCATATATATGCTGGGTGCATATTTTTGTGTCATTTGGTAAATGACGTTTATTGAAATACAAGGAAACCATATATGTTCAACTCATTAATAATATGTGTAATGAGATATACAGATATATATTAATATCTTGAAATATAGGTTTATATATTTTAGTAATATAAAATTGTTGGTAGGTGGTTTTATATATATATGTAATTATTTTATTTGTGGTTTCTAAATCTTGATAAGTCACAAGTTAAGTGTTATGAATAAGTTATCTCTTACTTGTTCTCACCTTCTTTTTCTAAGGTTTTTTTTTGACATTTTGGGTGTATATATCACCAGTCTGAAAAGTTTGGTTTACATTTTCACTATTCAATAATGATGTCTTGCCAAAAAATTTACTCTTCAATAATTAAATTTTGTTAATTTTTTTTCAAAACAATATTTTTTTTCTTGACATTTTTACATTAAAATTAAAATTATCATTATTAATATCTATCATGGTCCATTAACTTGATTGGCTGAATTATTTTGGTGAGTAGGGTAAATGGTCTTTGGCTTTATTATAATCAAGTGATTCAATAAAAGTATGCACACTGTTATATGTAGTGGTGAGTAGATTTTTGTTTGGCATTTACTTTTAGTTATTCTAAGAAAATGAACATTGTTAAATTTAGATAAACAAACTTTGAACATAAATGGTAGAAAACTTTTGAGATAATAACAATGAAATAAGTTAATATATTTTTAGAACTTATGGAAAAAATAGAGGCTGTGTATAAACTGTAACATTATATATTACTGTAAAACTATTTGGTTATACATTACTACAAAGCTATTTGGATATATTTATCAATGTTAAAATTAGATAAACTTTGAACATAAAATGCTAGAAAAATTTCAAGATAATGGCTAAGAAATAAGTTGAAAAATAACATATTTATAAAATTTATGGAAATGCTATGTGAAATATTATAAATTATTGTAAAACTAATTAGATACATTTCTATTATTATTTCTGTGTTATTTGCAGAGCAAGGCCTTCACACTGGAATTTACAAGGCAGTTTTATAAAATGGAAATTAAAGGGAGACTGATAGGATGCAGGTCAAGAATCCTAAACTACTTGCTTTCAGGCCGTGGATGGATTATATTATTGGTTCACTCCACTTTTTATCTTTTATCATAGAATAAAGCATTGGTGGATCACCCCCTATCTATATCTTGGCAAGCCCGCTCGAGAGAGCTCCCACATTGGTTGGATTAGGGTTTTGGGCAGATGATACAAATAAAACCAGTCTCTATTATGATTAATGATTATGGTTATACTAGTATCACCATTGTTCCAACTTTTTTATGACTAATGGTTATGACTCTTCTCTATCTCACTATAACATAGCTTCATTCCATGTGATTAATGTGAATATTTATTATGTTAAGTACCTGCATAATTCTTTGTGCATCATAGGAGCAATTATCATTAGGAAAACCCCTACCTCCAATAAAACCAAGGAGGAAAGGGGAGGTTATAAACTCATATCAGGGTTATCGACCGACGACCATACAAAAGATCATGCCCACAAAATAGTGCCGCTTTGCCCCACTCATTTCGATGAAATTATAAAGGTGGAGATTTGGTGGTCTTACCTTTATATAACGCAGAAGTTTTCCATAAAAAAAACAAAAAAAAACTTATATTAAAAAAAGAATGTATAAAACAGAATATACATGGAGCTGTTCATGTTCATTGTTAATATAAAAAGAAAACCTATCTTCCAACCTTAAAAGCAATCAGATTGTTACAAGAGATGCCTATATCTGTAAATTGATACACATGTAATTAAAACCTAGTTTGTTAGATAGTTGCAACTTTGAAAGTCTCTCTAAATTAGATTATTATCACAGATTTTTATATATAATGATGAATATAGGCCTCTGCAAAATGTAGCTTTGTATTCTAGTTTTTCTTTGTATATTCAAGATTGTTTGTCTCTTAACACCTTATTTAGTGTTTGCTTTCATTTAAACTATGCATTTCTCATTGAAATTGAACCATAATAGAAAAATATGAGATTTTCATTTCAATTTCAACATCTAAATCTATATACATTACTCAAATCATGAGATAAAACACTAAATATCATGATTCAGGCTGCATATATGATATAGCTATTTAAAATTATAAAAACAAATATAACATTTCTTCAAAATTGTAGATTTCAAACAAATCTTTGAATCTAAACCTATCACTAAATATAATGCCAAAGATCATGCATGAATTACCTGTAGGCTGTGATAATGCTTTCCAAAGTTCTGTTTCCAAGACTTAGGCTCCCGCTGCACCAACTTCAAACTCCTAACTTCCAGGAACTTTCAACTTCCAGAATCCAAGTCATTTAGTTGATGTAGGCTTGTAGCAGTAGAATGCTAATGTAATCAATGATCATTGAGCACTGAAATTTGTAGTATGTTAATGTAGATGCTCATTGTAATAATACAAAATAAAAAAAAGTGATGGAAATGTCATTGAGTTAAATGAGTTTTTCTTTTTCTATGAAAAATCAATGCAACTTGCAATGGAAAGGAATAGAAATAGTACTAATTTAATATATTTTTCTATTTATTAAGTGAAATCATGGTTGGAAATTCTAATTTGGAAAATATAGTTTTACATAAGATCAAAGATATTAATAATACTAGTAAAATAATGATATTTTATAAATCTTGTTATTCTTAAAAAATAGTAAATATAATGGCATTTTAGAAATTTAATTACCCTTCAAAAATACATTTAAATGATAAATTTACCCTTCACAAAAGATGGTTAACGAAAATTTGTAACCGTATTTGACGGTCAAAATGCCTCATGACGGTCATTTTTCCTGTCAAATTCCATCTCTGAGTCCATCCATCCTAGACTAGGCTGGGATGGACCATGAGATTCGAGAAGGAACCATAGATTTTCCAGGGAAAAGGGGCGCAGTATCGTAGATTTTTCAGGGGAAAAGAGCGCAGGAATGATAGATTTCCCAGGGGAAAAGGCAAGCTGAGTCAACAATGACGTGACAACGGGAAAAATTCCGCAAAAAACCAAGCCAAGTCAACATTGATGTGACCGTGGGGAAAAATTTGGCAAAAAGGGCCCAATAATTAGATTTTGATATAAAATTCCATTGAATGTACATAGACAACTGGATAGTTCAGCGATTCTTTGGATGGATTTATGAAATTTGAAGGGTGGGGTGTTGATTTCAATTTGAAGGGCTGTATATTTGGATTTTAAAGGTTATATAAATAATTGTATTTAGGTTAACAAGTATAAATTAACTAAACATTTTAAAAAATGAAAAAATATGGAAGTATTATTGTGGATCTTGGAGAGTTGTAACACCAAACAATTGTATGTCAAATTATTGGGTGAAGGAAACAAGCAATTTAAAAAGTTGCCGTAAGTTATGCCCTTGAAGGTTAAAAATATAATTTTAATTTTTTTGGAAGGGCAATTTTAACTTTGCACATTGATTGATGATAGTAGAGATCCACTTTTGTAAATCTAAATTTAAGTTCAATCTATATTGGTTTTATACTAGCCATTGCCACAGAAGGGGCAAAGGAACTCCATAAATTAAAAAAAAAACATGGAAAGTAAAGTGAATGTGATGAAATGACAAAGAAAACAATAAAAAAAGAGTGTATGGAGAGCTTCCTCCTCATCATCGAAATGTCATGAAGAGAATAGTAAAATAGAAGGAAATTTTGGGTGGATCACTTCTTAAATGAGAAGATCTGAAGACAAATGTTTCACTATAGCTTGTGCAAATCAAGAAATGATAAATGAGGATGCAAATAAAGAGAATAGAGACAATTGTGTGTTGAAGGAAAAGAGAGTAGTGCACTTAATTATCTTCACTTTTTGTTATTCAATCTTGCACCCAACTTCTCTCAAATGTCATTGTTGTTGTTACACATCTTGATAAGATACAAAAAACAAATTTTGAAACTAAATTTGGTTTTAATGCAAGGTTATTTTCCTTCAAAATTAGTTCATGCAAAGTAACAATTCAACGTTGATTAAAGATTCTGGTAAAATTTATTGCAAAGCACCATTGACTATAGTTTAGATTTGAAAATTTATTGAGGGATGGGGACACAAACATAATTGAAATTTTTGATAATTGTGTTATGTCCATCCCATAGATAATCAAATATTCAAATGTTATATCAAGGGAGTTATTTTAAGATGCCACCTATAATTCAATCATAGCTATAACATGTATGCCCAACTTTCTTAGAACAAAGAGGAAGAAATCTCTGTATTCAACTTTCATTGCACTGAGTATCCCAAACAATCACTAATTGGATCAAAGTTTCTTTATTAACCAATAAGGATTTAGGGATGAACAAAATAAGAGAGTAAATAATTAAAAGGAGCTAGGAAAAACAAGTACATAATTAAAAAGAGAAGGGAATTTATTTAGAAGAATACTGTGGAGGCCCACGCACACACATATATATAATAATAATAATAATAATTTCATTGTGTTATGTGATTTTATAAAGCAAAGAAAATGATGGTGGACTCATTATATTTTATAAAATAATGAAAATAGTGGTTGATGCATTAACTACACACATGACTAAAAACAAGTTTATATTATTTGCAAAAATGGTTTTTGATGTACAATTGTAAACAAAAATGTTGCATCCATATGTTTATGGTTGGAACCAAATTCTAAACACTCTAATATGAATGGCAAGACAACATTTCCAAAAATTATAAAGCATTTGAGAAAGTCAAATAGAGTAAGGTATTTTGTATTCTGTGTGAGAAAGACTTTAACTATTAGAGATTAAAATGGAGATTTGTGAAGAGGAACATTTTTTCTTTATAAATTTTATTGGTTGTGTTGTATTATTTCTCTATTTAAATTTCATGTCAATTTTGAACATAATTTTTCTCTATATTTAAACATACAATATTTGTAAAAAGAATTCTTCAAAATTATATTAATAATTTCCAAAATCATACAATTTTTCAATTATTGATTTTTCAAAATTATAACATTTATTCAAATTCCTTATTAATATTTTATCTTTCAAAATTATAACAATTATTCTTTATATTTTTAATATTTATATTTTAAAAAATATATTTTTCACAATACCATTATTATAATCTTTAACTTGCTAACATAATATTAATTTATTTTTTCTAAATCATCGCCCTCCATCAAAATTACAATTACAATAACCATCCTTGATATTCCACTTTCAATTATATAAAAACCAAAATTTCAAAGTTCCACTATTTCAATTTTAATTTCTCATAAGAACATGGCCGGTGCGGATGCGTACATAATATTGCGGACAGACTGCATATCGTTAGGTTTGTTCAGAGGTAATAGGGCGATTATTGTAAAAGTATGTTTCTAAGTCGGAGTTCCCGAGGCTAGTCCCATCCAAGGCGGAGTTTTAAGGCAGTTCAAAATACGGGGACTGTATAGGCTATAGGGTTGTAGGCTTTTTTTTTTTTTCAAAATTCACAATTTTAATATATATCTATCTTAATTCCAAATATATTAATCATTTAAAATTATCAAATCTAGATGTATAACAATACATAAATTTTTGCATATTTCATTTAATATATAAATCTAATTATTCTTTTGGAGATGCATTAATTACTTTTGCAGGTGTCAATCTTAAACATTGACTTATAATGTTACGAGGTTTTTAAGCTTCAAATGTTGTTTTTTGATATTTCCAACTTTGAATTCATCTTATGATAATGTTGATCAACATTCTTTTTCTTTTACACTCTTTTATGAGTCATGACTTCCTTCTCTTCTCTATGTTTTTTGGAGTTGTTATCACAAGTTCTCACTCCGGCATTTTCATTCAAAGTTTTCACTAAACATTTTTTTGTTGGAATTGTTATCACAAAAAGTTCTTACTAAGGCATTTTCATTCAAAGTTTCACTAAACATTGTTATTGAAGCATAGCATATAAAACATTATTTCAAATTAATTCATTATGATATGTTTTAGTGTTTTAAAACAAAACAGATATTATATATATTTATTTATGTAATTTTTTAATAGAATTATAATCAAATTTATTTTTCTATTTTAATCTTTCTCTTAAATTCTTTTTAAGATTCTTAAAATATATAAAAATATAGAATTCTTAAAATCCATGAGATAAAAACATGATTGCATTTAGAGGCACTTTCTATAGCATAAAGTAGATGAGATTAAGAATTAAGAATTTAACTATATTCATTTACAGATTAAGAATAAGTATTTTACTTCATAATCAATGAATGAATGTAATGTTTCCTATTTGTAGGATTTCCAAATTGGAATAGTTGGCAGTGGATGATTGTGATGAAAAATATATTGGATAATGCAATTTTTACTTATTTGTAGGATTTATGTCTCGCATTTACATCAATATCTCGAATTAAGTTAAATAGTGTAAATTTAATTATTTAAATTGTCTGGATGAGATGACTTCAATGTGATAATTTCTTAACTTTAACTCTATCAGGTGGTGAGAGGTATAAAATCTCTTGAGATGTCAACATTTCCTCAAAATTAAAGCTCTAAAATGGATTTGCACAAACTCATATTTTTATAAATTTCTTTAAAAACATCCAAATCAAAACATGATAGATAGATTAGACTCATATTTTTTTATAGATAAATTAGATATTCATATTTTTTTATTATAAAACTTATTATAGTATACTATTTCCATTTTTTTTATTAAAATACTTATAAAATAATTTTTAAAAAAAGTGAAATATAAAATAAAATATAATGTTAATTAAGGTATTAAAATTTCTTGAAAGTCATATATTTATTGAAAACAAAAACATAACTTAATTTTGACTTTTTGCATATTTCACTTATAATGATTTGTGACTTGTAAGGGAAACACAAACATAATCTAACTTTGACTTTTTACACTATGCACACGATATTTAAGCTGCTTCTATTTGGAATTATAAACACATTAATTTATTTTGTTAAACTTGTGGTCTATAAATGGTTTTGAATTACATTAAATAAGTCATTTTTGTCATTAACTTGAAACTAAATGTTATGGAAGAAGTTGGGATAACCATTAAATGTTTGTCTTAATCATACTCATAGAAATGCAATTTTTGATTGACTAAAAATATTCCATCAAACAATTAAAATAACAATAATCCAAAATTTTTTAAATAAATGTGTGTATGAGAAATAAGTTTACAGGAATAATTTTAAATTGGCCTCTATAAAATAGAGTAATAATTCTCAATGATAATCATCACATTTTTTTTTTTACTTACACCTTCCTCTAGGTAACCAATTAAACAAATTCTATCTACCAAAAAAAAAAAATATTCCAACCATCATCTATCATGAAAAAAATTATGAAATCCATCTATAATATGGAGCAAATTTAATTCAACTTTCATTGAAAAGAGTTACTAAGAATAACACTCATAATCCAAGAGAAACAACATAGGCATAGTAACAATTTGTAACTTTGACCATATAACTTCATAAACCAATATTCATATATTTTTTTGTTAATATATATTTTAGTAACTTGTTGATTGTATTTGAAAATAAGTTTGTCGTCCATGAATGTGATACTTATTAAAAAACGACTCAAAATAGATAAATGCAATACATGAACTAAAATGAACTGCAAGAAATATAATAAGGAAAAGCTCTCAGTATTTCATGAGAAAAGTGCACTAATTGAAAGGGAATCTAAAACCACTAGGAATGACCTAGAATTGGATCCATAAAGAAATTGCAACTAAATGAAAGCCTAAAGGTGAGATTAGAGAAAATTTATAATCGATTTGGAATGCTTTATGTGTGTTGACCACCATTTCCAAGTTATTGAAAAAAACAAATTTTCGTTTGCTTAATTGTGAAAATTATTGAAAATGGTGGATTACACCATTAATTGCAGTTCATTTTTATGCCAACAACCATGTAAATGGGAGCAATACCATGTAGAAAACCACTCTATCCATCTTATAATATGGAAGTAAAAAATCCCGATTTTAATAATGAAAATTTGTCACATTTTTTAACATTATAGTTGGATACTCCGATCTCTTTCCAACTGGGTATCTTAATATTGCAACTAATGCAACCCAAATATGCAAATTCAAAATTCAGAAAACAAAATCCGGTTGGATTTATGAGAATATTCCACTTATAAAAGAGGTTGAGTTTGCTACAAGATGAACTTATTACATATAATTATACCAAATTCTGTGTCATGTCAACATCTGGGGGTCACCATTTAAAAAAAAATTGTATTACATTTGTATGGAGGTCACAACTTGTTTTCTAGGAGAGGTGCCATATTTGATGCAAGGAGATAAAGATGAATTTTTAAAAACTAATGGTTTCTGGTGCATGTTCAATGTTGATGTTTTAGTAGTATATGATGCATTTATTATTGTTTGTGATATTATAGATGTAGCTTCATGTGAATGAAGTGGATTCATAAACTGCTAAATTGAAGGAAATTATTAGTTTTCATTGTGGGTTCCAATGAACATTCATATTTGAGGCCTATGTTTACAAGGTGTACCATGTTCCTTAGTACAAAGGAACAATTAGAGATGGCGTGTTGATCAATATTATTCCAGTTGTCGAGTTCAGCTAGGTTAACTTCGATTAGTTCCTATTTTTAATGTTGCATAAACTATTTTTGTTTTATATGCCAGTGTTTGGGTCAAGGTTTCATCTTCCTACCAATCTACAAATAATCGTGTCTCCTTTTCATAACAACGAAGTTGATGAAAGGAGATGGATAGTTAACCACTTCTGAAGTGATCCTTTTTCATTATGAATATGAAGGGATACCCAAAGTGTTTGTCAATTTTGTAGTCCACCAAAGAATGTGGCCACATGTTCAAAAAATTGTTGTGGAATGTATGCCTCTAAAATGTTACAAATGTCAGGAGCTCTCCTATCTCAGAGTGCATCCATGGCTCGAATTAATACAAAGATACCTCCTGATTTATTGAGGAACTTACGATTATGCTCAGATAAGGAGGAAGTAGTTCAAGGATGGTCAAACACACCAAGAGGAAACAGATGGAAATGGATCATTGTTGCGGAAAATGGGGCTCTGGCTCGTCGGATTGACAGGAGATTTATGTGTAAGGATTTAATATTTGGAGTAGCAATAAGGCTTATAAATCCTAAGAAAAAGATCCATACTTGAATAATTGATGAATTGTAAGGATGATTCCATTATGTCTCAGCACAACACTATTGGAAGGCCAAGAAGTGTAGATTTGATCTAAAATGATGAATAGATGTAGTTCAGAATCCCGTGACCAAGTTGATTAGAGTGTTTCTATTGTGGGTAGTTTGAATATTAAGTTTTCACCTCTCTTGTGAATTTGTTGAGTTTATTTTATTGTAATTACTACCTAGCTCAAAGCAGTGCTTGACAGTGTTCACCATTATCTGTTCTGAAGCTATTAGTGGTGTGATAATTTTCTTTCTTGGCAAGTTTACAAGTTGAGGCATTTTCAACCAATCTATGCAATTTTAAGAAACCCTATACATGAATTGATGAGTTCTGCAATGATGGTGCAAACCCCCATATTTTTTTGTGTGATTTTTTTATATAATCATAGTGATTGAATACTCATTTCATGACAGCACATGATCCAAGTGAGTGAGAATGTTTGGTTGAGTAGATGATGTAGGGGATGCATGAGCTGTAGTGTTGGGTCATAATAGGTCTAGATCCTTGAATTTATGTGATTTTCAATGAGTACATTATATTTTTATACTAATTTTGTGTAATGTCGATGTATTTTCTGTGTCTATAACGAGCTGGACAATGTAAGGAGGAATCTTGGATTGATTAAGCTTGAGATTGGAAAAGCATAAATGATGAGATATTCTGCTTGATATCATCTATGTGTACTCGATTGGAAGTGTTGGTAGGAAAAGTCTTCTTATAGCAGGGGAGAGACTACCAACATACCGGGGTAAAAGATAGACATACAAGGTTCTGCAAGTACAATTATTAATCAAAGAGATTAAGGTTAGGAGAATGTGTACCTTATTCAGAAGGTCGATCCACTACAACAAATCTTGGAATTAGCGTCTGTTTTAGCTCCCTTTTTAGCGTCCACTATCACTTTTAGTGAATTTTTCATCATTTTTTGTACAAAGTGGATGATTTTCCACGAGATGGCACTTTTAATGGCGTTATTTGCGTCCTTTTTTGAAAGGGGATGCTAATTGGGATGCTAATTAGCAACCCAATTATCGTCCCAATTAGCATCCCAATTAGCATCCATAATAACATCCAATTTAATGACCAGAATAGCCTCCAAAATAATGTCCAAAATAGTGCCAGGTATAGAGTAAGTGATTGCGCCAGGAATTTTGAAAGGAATTACGCTAGGAATTTTGAAAGGAATTACACCATGAATTGCACCCGGAAAAATGCCTGATATAGTGCCAAGTATAGAGCCAAGCATATTGCCAGGCATAGTGCCTAGAATTGCTCAAGGAAGTTTGAAAGGAATTGCGCCAGAAAAAAGTGCCAGGAAAAATCCAATGTTGCACCAGGGATAATGCTAGGCATGTTGACAGAAGTAGCACCTAAATGGCCATTTTGGAAACTGAGAGACCCTAATTAATCGTAACTAAACCTAAGAAATCCTATGGTCCAAACGACATTATAGTGTGCCTAACGACATGCTAATGCATATATCGACAATTATAAATATGGCAATGATGATTTATACAATATTTAATAGGATGTTGATGACGACGATGATGTCAATGCTAATAATGATTATGCAGGTTATTATAGCATTATTTGATATTGATTGGTCCTAATGGAAACATAATTCACCTAATGGAAACATAATTCACCGTAATGGCATCAGAGTGACCATAATATCCCCTAGATGACCCTAATCGCATATGACTGTCCCTAACGACATTTGAGTGACCCTAATGAAACTTGAATCACCGTAAAAACATGAGGATGATCATGTTGATGATGATGATTATGATGATAATAATGAGGTTGAGATGAATGACTATGATCATGATGATATATGATCAGATGCCAAAGATGATGATGATGATGTTTATGTACTCATGTATGGTGTTGATGATGATGGTTATGATGGCGATGATATAATGTCAATGATCATGATTCATGTGATAGTACTTATGGATCTTTATTTATCATAGTGGTACCTAAATGACCGTAATCATGGAACTTTTGGATCTCGATTGATCCTAATGTGGGGTAAATTACCTTAATGTCACCTAAATTGCTCTAATGGCATTTTATTTTCACCAACAACATTTGATAGACTCTAATGGAATCTGATTGACCCTAACAACATGATGATGATGATGCATTATGATAATTATGATGGAGCTTATGGATATGATTTGATAATTATAAGACTATATCATACATTCTTGCAAGGAAGTAGGGTTACTTGCTCATTATTATCACAATTATATTGATGATGACAATGATGTACTTGATGATGATGTTGATGATGATGTCGATGTCAACAATGATTATGCATGTGGTAGCACTTCTAGATCCTGATTGATCCTAATGGAACCTAAATGTCTATAACAACATCTAAATGATCCTACTATCACCAAAATGACTGTAACGACATCTAAACGACCCTAACAATTACATGACATGAATACTAATGGTGATGAGTGATTATGAACACTAATGCCATATGACTTACCATAATGACAATTATGACAATGATTTTGTTGATGATGTACTTGATGGTGACAATAACGATGACAACGAGGATGATGTTGATGTACCATATGACATTGATGATGATGACGACATCAATGTTGATGTCCATGATGATGATGCATGTGATAATACTTCCAGACAATGATTGATGCTAATGCACCTAAATTTATGTAATCACATATGAGTGACATACTAATATCACCTAAATGATTCTAATGACATTCAACTGTTGTCGATGACATTTGAGTGATTGTAACAACATGACATGAATGCAAATGGTGATGACTGATGATGAACCATAGTGGCATATGTCTAATCCTATCAATGATGATGACAATGATGTACTCATTGATGAGGAAGGTGATGAACATGATGTTTTTGATGATGTACTTGTTGATGTTGATGATGATGACGATGGAAACAATGATGATGATGATGTTGATGCAATGTATGACGTACTTGAAGATGACATTCACTTGTCCTCGAAAACATTTGAGTGACATTAATGGAATTTGAGTGACTCTAAAAACATGACATGAATCCAAATGGAGATGAGTGACGATGAACCCTAATGCCATATGAGTGACCATAACGACGATGATAACAATGGTGTTGTTGTTGATGATGATGATGTTGACAATAAGGATGAGGATGATGATGATGTTGACAATAAGGATGAGTATGACGTATTTGATGATGAAATTCAGTTGTCCTTGACAAAAGTTGAGTGACCTTAATGGCATTTGAGAGACCCTTAAAGCATGGCATGCATCCAAACGACAAAGACTGATGATGAACCCTAATGGAATATGAGTGATCCCAACGATGATTTCCTTTGATATCTCTCTTACTACACCTAATGGAATATGAGTGACCATGTGTTCATGATTTCTTTCGATATCTCTCTTACTACCATTTGTAGAGTATTTCCATTACTCCATAAACCCTTAAAGCCTCAACATCACATATTCATGGCCAATTGAAATAAGATGAAGATCTTCCCTCAGCACATGGGGTTTTTGTTCATTTTATTTCCATATTCAATACCTTTTATCATTATTTATTTCATTTTTCATTTTATATTTGTTGTTGTGGATGTTTCTGAATATCATTATGCATAAAAGCAATGGATATGTGCTCATAACTTCTTATTTTGTTTGTCAAGAAATGGATCATATTTGTGAGGTTTGATTGGTAAGAAATGTACATTTACAGGGCCATTATATTTTATAGGATTCTATGGATATTTCTCTTTTTTTATTTGAATATAAATTAATTTGTTGCATTAATCATGTAAATGAACATGTGGTAACCTAGAATTCTTTTAACATGTTTCAGTGATAAGTTGGATGTGGTGAATTTATTGCAAAACATCACTACTATATATATAGATAACCACATTAATAGCCAAAACCCTCAAGATTATGTAAGGTGTTGTTGATGGCCATTTCATAGAGTTTGGAGCGAAAGGGATTACCAAGTGTTGTATGCACTCATTGCCAAGTTTATGAGTATAAGATAGTGCTTATCATGTCCAAGTGTTCATTGAGGGAACCCATCAACTGTCAAATGCGATTACATGGTGCCAAGTTGCAAAGAGAAACTTGTCCTCAGTTAGATACAAGAATGTCAATGGGGTGTCGAGAGCGTCATGGCATATATGTCCTCCATTGAGAAGAAAGAAGAGACAAAGGGTAATGAGCTTATTCTCAAATAGATCAAGAAGTATCGTAAGAGGTAAGAGGTGTGACTCAAAGTTTTGTTGGTTTTCATGGTTAAGGGTTTCCAGGGTAAATCTCTGTGTATGCATTGTTTCACTCCAACTCCCAACTTGTTTCATGTATTTTTCTTCCCGATAAATATCCAAATTGTTCACGAGAAATTGAATTTGAGAATGCACCATTTACCCTCAAAGCAATAATCATTGTTACTTTTTTATAGACACAATCCTTACCACCTGCTCACTTGTTGAGTACAAAATAAGGTAAATAGAATCACTAGCCAACGATGAGGAGGAACTGCCTAACATCTGAACCATCAAAATCACATCTATGTTGCTTTCCATTGACTTCAAAGCCACTGCCTCATTGACTAACCCCCAACACACCACCGAAGAGCCCACCACAACCCCTAAACAAGAAGAAGACGAAGCCCCACCAACTTCAAAACACATCGATGGGAAAATATTAGAAGTCTCCATGACTTGAACAAACACTAGAAAATAAAGAATAAGAGATATTGTCTGCGAGAGATTACCCAGCCTGTCAATTGCTAGAGCATTCATACCAAGGACAACCATTTCAAGATTAACTTCCCTATGACAAGAACACACTAGCTATACATCAATTTAGTGCTATTGATCACGACGACGTCCTAGTGAGACACCAAATTGATGATGTGTCTAGCATGTAGTCTCCTTTCATGCAGTGGTGACTTCTACATGTTTCCAGCCTTCATTCTGTCATCTCGAGTGTAATTATTTGATTAATATGCAGAAATACCATAGACTAAGTGTTCTCACTTCATACTTATGGGCATTTGATCAATGCTTCTCTCTAATTAGAGTTTCGCAAGAGGGAACAAAGAAGGAAAAATACTGTATGTGGGCATAAACAAATTGACAATGGTAAAATCCATCTAGTATGGATTTGATGAAAGGTTTGGAGGCTTAGAAGAGTTGACAATAATGAGAAAGTGAAGGGGCTCCATGAAACACTAGTCTAAATGGGGTAGAAAAAATGTTGTTGGAATCACCTCCTTTCCCAATTCCATGACCTAAATGGCCTTTGAGCATTACATTTGCTACTATTTGCACATTAAGACAAGATTCATTTAATGTATGGTAGGATTCCAATTAGTTAATTATGGAATTTGTTGCACACTTAGAGTTATGGGGATATGATAATTATTAGTGTTCACACTCTATCCCTTGCACTTTGTGCTAAATGAATCATTTGATCTTTGGAAACTATTGAGGCCTATAAATTTCTGCTAGGAAATTGTATTAGTTCGAGGAGATCATATGGAAAAAAATATGGAGGGGACTCAATACACAAGATCTTCTCATCAACCTAGCTCTTGTTAAAATTATTATTAGGATCCTTCGTAGGTTGTAGTGTTTGGAACATGTAACAACCAATTAATCCTTTTGTGTGATATATCTTGGGGACCATTTAAAGTTCAATATATTAGTGAATGGTCATTACATTTGGTATTCATCTATAATCATTGATAACAACATTTTTGTATTAAACAACTCTTGGTATCAAGCGTGAAACAACTTTTTGGTTTTGTTAAATACAAAAAAAAACTAAGATTGGACTACTTTTGTGGTCATATATCCCTATCCATGTTTTCAAGAGAAATCTATCATTCTTTGTGAAACAATATATTCAATTATGGATTTCAACAGTACATACTGTAATATGTGTTCAGAGTCAAAATTTTGTTTTATCATATAAAAATTGCCACAATTTTATTTTATTTAAAATAAGCTATTCTAAATACACTGATTGACAAAGAAACGCCTACAAATTTCATTGCACAAAACATGAGCCAAAGTTAATATGGTAGAAATGGAATTTGACCACCTCTACTGGTTGCTAATGTTTTTTATAGGGCTTTATCCATGAACCCTTCACTAGACCAATCTCCAACACATTGTCAACAATCCAAACAAGGTGTCTTCCAACTACACATGCACCTTACGAAGAAGAGAACCTAACGAGTGAAGACAAAATTATAACAAATGGGACACCATGTTGCTCCAATGGGTGAAGAGAGTAGCATTCCTAAAGCATTCGGGACAATATTATTCTTATCGAAAATTTATATGCATTTTGTTCCTTAAGATTTGCAACCCTCTCAACAAACATGAGTAAAAAAATACAATGAATTCCTTTTCGAGAAGGAAAGAATATCCAATGCAAATTTGTATCCAAAAAAAATTTGGAGCCCTTCCCTTTATACAATGTCACTAAAACATAACTCAATATAAACACACTTATAAATAAAAGAAATTAACTTTGTAGCCACCTATATTAATCGTAATTTTGCATAGTCTTGATAGAAATATATTTTGAAAATTTGAAAATTTGGTGGCCAATATATCCTCAAGTTTACCGCTAGTGACAATGAAATCTGAAATGGAGTGACAATGAAATCTGAAATCGAGTGAGTGTCAGTGATTTTGTTCATTTGCCTGGAAGAGAAACTATGCTTGCCCGAGTTCTGAATTTCGATCCTATGTTGGAAAATCCCACCTCATAGTCCATGGGGATTTGGATCGATTTCACCGCTTTTACTCAACTGATTTTCACCCGCAAGTCTGTGTTGCATTCTAGCGAGGAAAAACGTTTTACGGATCTTGCTGTTGGATGAGCTTAGAATAACCTTCAACGAATTGTTCTGTTATTTTATTCTTTTATTATAGGGTCTGCTCCATTGGTATTGGGCCAGCCAATGTCTAACAGGTTTGTGACAAGGTAGCTGACTATTGTGTTGTTGATTCCCTTATGACATTATATCTGAGTATCCACTGGCATATGCTGTGGTATGCATTGGGAATGGGGTGGAAAATGGATAGTTCTACAATCGATGGTAGCTCATTTCCTTTGATGGGTGTTTGCTGGCTACACTTGAAATTTGATCTCATATCAGGTGCATGCCATTTGTTTGACGAAATGCCCGTGTGGAATGTTTGTTAATATAATGTGACGATAGAAAGGGTATGCCAAATGCAAAAGAATATAGGATGTGCGCAAATTGTTTAACGAAATGCTTGAACAAGATGCGGTGTCGTGGACTACTATTATTGCAGTATATGCCAAATGAGAGTCTAATCAGGCCAATTAGATCCTAATTAGGTATCCAAATGAGAGTCTAATCAAGCCAATTATAGGTATGCAAATTTCTAAGTTGCAGAACTCATATACAGAGTTTCATTTCTGAGTTACATAAATAAAATTATGTTGTTAACTCGAGTATTGTGTAATTGTCTCTTTGATAGAAGTGGTTGTATGATGTGTTGCCTCTCTTTCCAAACCATTGGTCAAAATTGATTTCGGTTCACAAAATCACTGCATTAGTGTTCTTTTTAATTGAGTAAAGGGTTTTTCATTCTAGAGTAGAGGCGAGGGTGTTGATGTATATGTAACTTCGGAATGTATTTCATCTATGTATTTCATATATATTTATTGTACCCTTATTAGAGATGTGTTATTCCTCTATAAGGAAGTGTCGTCATGTGTATTGACAAGTGTCGCAAGTGTGTGTACTTGCCGATGGGTTATTAGACCACCATGTGTGGGGTTGGCCCTGAAATATATATATTATAATGTGGATGTACCTAGCTAGACAAGTCGGCCCCATAAGGTCACTGGGAAAACAGGTTAGTATAAATAGAGATCAGGTGATCTCTATTTAGATCATTCAAAAAGTTATATCTCTCTCACTCAGAAAGTGGCGCACTAGTGAGGAGGAGGATCATCTGCTACTAGGAGACTATCTCAGTGTATTTTGGTTGTACTTTGGTTGAGCCATTGCTCTCTCTATCTCTGAAGAAGTTGTGGGGTTTTTCACCTTAGGGTTTTCCCCACGGAAACTCTGTGTCTCTTGTCTCTCATGCTTTTGATTCTTGTGATGCTTGTCATACTTATTGTGATTGTTATGCATTGATATACTGTATATGTTATTCTCTCAGTGAAGATCCTAGAGTATTGTGAATTAATGCTCAAAATTTAACAGAGGGTTTTCAACCCTCCAACAACAATATATGATTTGGGTTACAAATTCACTCTATTTAGATTCCAGAATTAGTAGACCGTGAGACCTACAGTCTGTAGAATATAACTACAAGTGTGCCCATCCTCAAAATGTAGTTGTGATTGTGTTAGTTTGTATAAAGTGGTTGGTTTCAGCCATAGAGGTCGATTCTCTGTATACACCTATTTAGAATGTGACTTAATGCAAAGAATGTGCTTCAAGAAAATGTTAGATTATTGATTGGGCATAAAGAACTAAGTAGCAAACATCTCCAAATAGCATTGCTCACCACTGAATTATTATCTAAAAAAAGTTGAATGTTGAACCTAGACATGCTGCCAACACTCTTTGGCGAACTTGCAATGCTAAAGATTCTGCTTTAGCGTCCGAGGATGGACACAAACTAATCACAAATAATTAGTGAGTTCAACACAAATAATTAGTGAGTCCAGCTTTAGCCAAATGAGTTTTAGTTATCAAACTTTAGTAGATAACCAACCATGTCAATACTTGAAGCTTGTAGCTGAGGATTGCCACAAAATAAGCACAAACCATTAGTCATCCCAGTTTGAGCCAAATGAGTTTTTTTTAACAATCCTTGTAGATAACTACTAACCATGTTAAGAGTTGAAGCTTGTAGCTAAGGTGCAACGACCACACACTATGCAACCTACAGATTCGTTTTCCCTCTGGAACCATGAAAATCCACCAAGTGTTTAGAACAAGGGGCAGTATATGCTTTTGGTGCAAAATAGTATAATGCATCTTAGAGTCTGAAATATTAACCCTGATACTTCTGGGAAAAAAATTCTTATCTTGATAGTTTTCAATATAGTTTTATTTTATGGAATTTGGCCCTGCACGAACATGCTTTTCACTGTTCAGTAAGTTCACAGTCTCAACGATAGAATAGGGAATGCTCATTTATAAATCCATTATGTCAAAAGATTACATAGACACTGGATTCTTATTGTAGGCAGGGGAATGAAGACTTGATATTGCATGATGCTCTGGGTTTGGGTGACACTTTCCTCTTATTGTAGGTGGTTCTTTTTCTCCCATCTTTGTTGTGGATGTGCATTCTTCTTATTCATAGGATTCCAAAGCATGGATCTCAAGTAAAGCCATATGGAATCGCCTAAGAATAGAACCTGGGCTAGTTGCGATAAATTCCCATCTGTCTACTGCTAGGTCATAGCCAACCAACTGATTCCAAATGATGATGTTAATAAGGATATATTCATTGGATAAATTACCAGCAATGCCTCCAGGTCACTGCTAACTGCTACAGGGTATTTCCTTCTTTTTTTTTCTTCCTTCTGCTTGTCCTGATATGTAATGTATACTTTTCTTTGGCAATTTATTCATAACATTGTGAGATCAGACTAGGTTCAATTGGTTCAGTTATTTGGGAAGATTTTATTTTATGAGTTGTAGTCCTTCCTTGCAGCTAAGTAAAGCGTCTGCAAAGAAGGGACTAAACATATGACATATTCATTTTACCTAGTTGGATAGATTGTATGGATATAACATGACTGAATAGTTAGGTGAAACTGATAAGGGAAACTGCATGTCTTCATATTAACTGATAAAATCAAGTCATAATTTCTTCCAAAGGATTTGAAATGAGGAATAAATATTAAAAAGTGACACTTTTGATTTCTGATATACTTACCACATTGGACAGGATTCCTTAAAGCAATTTGGTGAATATAAGGTCCATTTTGCACTGGTAAAGGATTCAAGCTAAATTAATTTAGGACCCATGCATAAATTCAAAATTTTTGGTCTTGGACTGCAATCTGTGAAGAAATTCTAAGGTCAAGTCAACGTGTTGGGCTAAGAACAAAGATTTTACTAGGCAGTAAAGCAGGTCACAACCTATTTTAAAGAGCACTTCTGGAATTTACTTTTACTTTGAGCCATTTTTTACTGATAACATGTTTGAAATAATTGAACTTGTTACATAAATTACAACAATACCCTTAAAGTATAACTATATACATGATTTTATCAATTTCTGCTGAGGTTGCACTGAAACAGGTACAGGAATGGATACAGATATGGGGGGAAACGAATATGGAAAATATTCAGAAAACAGTGGATACAATATGGCAGGGAAATTGCAAATACTTATTTTTCCCAAGGAAAATCTTGCAGGGAAACCCAAGGGATGCTTCATCACATTCATGGATGGCATCCATAGTAAACCTGTTGGTGTAGACTAGTGTGCCTCACCCAGGGAAATGCAAAAAAAAGAAACATGAGACATAAAAAGTTAGAATTACCAGGCATCACTCATCACTGATCAGTTCCTTTTAAATAATGTTTTCTGACTATACTTATTAGGATTGCTCTCAAACATGCGAAGAAAGCACATGGATATGTATTTTTGGAAATGGAAATGGACTAAAAAGGAGAAGATCTATCTTTTTTTGTATGCATAGCATGCCTAGTATTAGAAATTAGGATCAACACCTTGTATTACTGATCTTCTAAGGAAAGATTAGAATCATGGGAGAAGGAAAATGATGTGTACCTCATCCATGCTAATATGTCGGAATGCTTCCTTTTAGGTATTGTTTGGGCTTTTTAAAAAAAAAAATTGTCATTTTTTCAGGCTGAACCATGGGCTTTTCTAGCTGGAAACGTTTCCTAATTCCTAAAACATTGACAATTGTTCTTCAAAGCGCCCTGCAGCCCTGAAATGCCATTTTGAGAATCCAATATGGATTTGATACATTTCAGGGCTGTATCCTCAGTTCCCCTTTGTTTCAGTATCTGAAATGCTGAAAGTGTTAAGGCACTTCTGACAGACGTTTATAGTAAGTTAGATTTCTATATACGTTGGTCAAGGTGAGTTGATTTTATCCTCAACAGAATGGTCTAAACCTATTATGTAGGAAATCAAACAAATACAAAAATTAATATAGAACTTTAGGTTTGTGCAAAATGGCCCTTTATCACAACAGAGAAACAATGCACTTTAGATTATCTGACAACCCATTAATTTCTAATTCAAATTTAGGAATACCTATTGGTGTATTTTAGAATACCTTTTTGTATCAGTACTTGTGGGTTGTTCCTTCTCATCCTTTGTTGTTTCTGGTACCTCATGTACCTTTCATACCTTGTAACAATGTCTCAATGGTTTTCATAAAAGATTGCAATCCCATCGACTTCATTTCTCATTTATGCATACAAATAAACCATTGTTGCTTTTTTCCTCCTTTATTTGTTCAGTCCTACTTAAGGTCTTCATGTAAAAAGTTGGAAATTACCAATAATCATATCCACCCAGTGTATTACACGGAAAAAGGATCTGCTCATGTGTTGAAACTTTGTAGCATGGTACTATTATTTGGATGTCTTCAACGGTCAACCTGTGAAAGAAAATATGCGTGAATGAAAAAATTTGCACTTAATTTAAGTGTTTTGTTTGTTTCTTTTGATTTGCAGGTCATGCATCCAAAAAATCCTTTTGCTCCTACTGTGCATTTCAATTATCGTTACTTTGAGACCGATGCTCCTAAAGGTATTCATTCCAAGTTGCATCATGATGTGTTAAATAACAAGTAGTGCTTTGGATGTTGTACTATTTTGGACATGACTTTACCATTATTGTATAGAATTAAGCAAGGCTTTACAATTTATTATCATCTCAATCAGAAATTTAGAAGATGAGCAGGCTTTGATTAGATTGAATGGCTTGATTGTAAAACCTGTTTTTGATATTTTTGATATGTTTTAGATGTGGAGGGAGCTCCTAGGCAATGGTGGTTTGGTGGAGGTGCTGATTTGACTCCATCTTATGTGTTTCAAGAGGATGTCAAGCATTTCCACATGGTAAGGTACTAGAGAGTAAACTATTCCGTTACATTGCCACTTAGATAAATATGTATTAGATTGACTTCAAAATACTTTTAGATGTGGAGGGAGCTCCTAGGCAATAGTGGTTTGGTGGAGGTACTGATTTGACTCCATCTTATGTGTTTGAAGAGGATGTCAATTATTTACACATGGTAAGGTGCTTGAGAGTAAACTATTCCCTTACATTGCCACTTAACTAAATATGTATTAGATCAACTTCAAAATACTTTTTTCGATTGATCAATTTCAAAATACTTTTTCGATTGATCAACTTCAAAATACTTTTTTCGATTGCTTATAAAGATGCAGATCAAACTACAAGTTTGGAAGAGTGTGATTAGGACTTTTGGATGCATGTCAGTTATGTCACATTTGAAAATTCACGAATGATTATATTGCTTACATAATCCTAAAAGCGCTTCACTAATCACAAAATTCCTACAGGGATGTTGTGTATAGAGAGATATACACAAACTCTCAACGTCCATGGATGGATACGCAACCGCACAAGGAGTATGATGATTATCTAATCATACAAAATCATATTTTATCCTCCCCTATTTTCCTCTATCACAACCAAGGCATCGATACATAGATTTTTCAGCTTTGATTCACGACGATTTCCTACCCTGCCCCGGTAGCATGACCCACCGACCATGAGTTCAGGTACTTCATGTATTGTTTCTTTATATCAATCCTTGCTATTGTACTAGGATTCATTTAAGCATCTCCACAACTACCTCTACAAATTTGCAAACTATTTGTGTTGGAATGGTTGCTCATGGGTTTAACCCCAAAGAGTGGTGAATCTTCATTTGAAAATGAATTCAAGTAGGGCACGAATGATTGAAGCATAGTTCCTTTTCTTTGTATTTCTTAGATGTAGATATGGAAGATTATAGATTTGAATACTTGGAAGAGGAAAGAGAGGAGCAGAATGTCAACATTGAAAATTGGTATTACATCTCCAAAGGTGTGCTTCTTTGTTCAATCTAGGGTTTTTTTTGGGTGATGCCCATGATATTGACAATTTCAATTAATAGTTCCTGCTCCAATTCACTAATTGTTTTAGATCTATTGTGAATAATCAATAATTTCAAAGTCAAATTCATTTCAAAATATATTTCCCAAGTTCAAAGCATGATGGGTTTAGGGTTTAGACTCTTTTGTCAAAAACATTGACTGGAATCAATGACGTGAACCCAGCGCTTGATCTTATTAAGGGGTCTAAATTTTTATCTTTTACGGAAGTTGTATTGTAGATGTTAGTGGGCAAGTAGGTCCATGCCCATTTCCTCAAATGAAATATTGGAGGCATGCATAGTCATGCAAAACAACCTTGTCAACATCTATGACAGCTGTGGCTAGATAGAGGATGCACGACAACTATTTGACAAAATGTCTCAGTGAAATGTCATCTCTTGGACTCTTATAATAGTAAGATATGTCAAAAATGGCTAGCCTCATGAAGCCTTGAAGCTCTTTCACAAAATGAACTAGCTAGAGATCAAACTAAACATCTTTACAGTTACCTCCATTGCTCTGTATTTTATTCTCTTTAAATAGTTGTTGGAATACCTTCAACCATATAGGAATGCCTTTTATGCTTTAGTGATTTTCTTGACCTTATTGGAAATCCGGTCTTGAAACTGAAATATTATTGAATATCCCTGTTCTAGGCCATTTTAATCCAACTCAGCTCTAAAATCTGTGAAATCTTACTCTATTTTGATTAATTCGGTCTTAACTTAGATAATCTTGGATATCCTTGCATTGTGCCATTTTAACACCTTTAGTTCTCAATTTTTTAATTACATATTTACACATCCCTTCTGAACAAGGATAAATTTTGCACAGAGTATTCGTGTCACAGGATCTATTTTGCACAGGGTCATGGCCTTCATGTGAGTATTCGTGTCTTAAGTTGATACTCTGTGCAAAATTCATGATGCGCCAACATCTGCAAGAGATGTGAAATGCGCAGTATTGGCCTAACTTGGTTGTCCTATGTTTTACAAATTTAATACTGTTATTTGTATTGGAAATGCTTCGGATAACTTAACTATGTGATTTTACATTCCCAATCTTATCATTCAACGGAATGTACAAAATCAGTAAAGTATTGACAAGTCCATTGCTTATAGGCTCATATAGAAGTCATCCCCTATCCTGTACTATGACTTATGTCCAATATTAATTGTATGTTCAATGTTTAAAGTTAGTATTTGACCATGTATGTGATTATTCTACTAGTTTCCGATGAAAGAGTGCTTGACTGGTATATATTCATTTCCTTGTGTTTACCAATATATGTTTCTTACTGACTTGGGTAGATAATTTTCACCGCAACAGTGTTACAGTTTTTGTCTCCTAGAAAAGTTGGGCCTTCCATTCCACGTTCATTTTGCCATTCCCTGTAGTTGTTTTCACTGCAAGTAAATGATACACAAACTTGATCATATTACTAATCCATTCCCTGTACTTGTTTTCACTGCAAGTAAACGATGCACAAACTTGATCATATTACTAATCTTAAACTATAGTGGTGCACTTAACATAGTAGATTCTATTTTGCAACTCTTGCCTATATGTACCATATATGTTTATGGTAGAAATCTTAAGCATATTATTGCTTAGAAGATTTTAAAGAGCTTGATAGCCTCCTTTTCCAGATCATTAAATCACTTCATGGCTTTTTGACAATTGGAAGAGCTGGATGATGATGACCTTGTAATCTTCACATTAGTGAATTCTCTATAAAGGTGTTGAGTTAGGATGCTGCGCTATATTATAAAAACTAAGTGGAATTATATATATATATATTGTCTTTCTTCTAACAAAACTATTGCAAAACAGATAAAATGTCGATTCACAAGTACTTACCAAGAAAAACAAATTAAAAATCTAATTTTAAAAAGAGCAATCAGTTGGATGAGCATTAAATCCTATGATAGCCATAACAATCTATGTCTATTAGCATAGATAGAAGCATCTATGGAAATTAGAAAGGTGACAACACCCACAATCTTTCATCGCATCAGCTTCCTTGGACTTTTGCTAATTGCATCCAACATTTAGAAGACCAATCGTTAGTTCCGAGGTTCGAACCACTCTCAGAAATTGAGTGTGGCATCGGTGTGTCTATATGTATATATATTAACAAAGACAATTATATTTTGTATTAGAAATTGTTCGTAGCCTCACCTATGGCATGGTAATACAAAAACGAGGATTATCACAAAGTTTGATGTTCAATACTTGTTCAAAAGCTTGTATACCTAGATAACAAAAATTAAAACTATCCTTCACAGAGGATGTCCAAAAAATTCTGCCAATATATTAAAAAAAAAGAGACCTACTTTGCAGAGCATAAAGGAAACAAATCTTTAATTAAAAACATGATTTCTATGTGCTTCATCTTGTCCACGAGGTGAGAGATGGGATTCCTTGTTTTCCATTTCCACATCAGCAGGCATTTTTGTATCATTTCTTCCTTCTTGAGCTCCCCAGTCCTGATCCCAAAGACATTCTGATGTTGGATGCAACATATTGAGTTTCCCTGCTCAAATATATGTAGAATTGACCAAGTTGATTGCATTCTACTTCCAGGGCCTGAATTTGTTTCTTTTGTTGAAGCAAGGTTTCCATATTATGACATGCACAAATTGAGAAATGGTCCATTCTTTCGAATCAGTTTTTCTCAAATCGCACGGCATAAGTTTAAAGAAATTTTGTCATTTTCTCATCATCTGGTACGGTTTACGGGGTGACATACTACATTTGGATCTCTGGGACAACAATGGCGATGAATTCTTGTTTTCCGTCCTCAAATTATGCAATATGGTTTTCTTCGCTTCGAAATGCAGCGGTATACCTATTTTAAGTGTTTGAATGCTGATTTTGGGTCTTTACTGCCTTTGAGGAAAATTTCAAAAATTTCGGTTACACTCGTGAAGAATTTCGGTCTTGGAATTGAAATATTTTTTAATGTCCTTGTATTTTGTCGTTTTAACCCTTTTAGCTCTAATTTTTGCGAAATCTTACTATAGTTTGAAGAATTCCGGGATTGAAACTGAAATATCTTTGAATAATACCCCTGTACTTTTCCATCTTAACCCTCTCAAGTCTAAATTCTTGCAAAATCTTACTTTATTTTGGAGAAATCCGGTCTTGAAACTGAAATATTATTGAATATCCCTGTTCTTGGCCATTTTAATCCACTCAACTCTAAAATATGCAAAATCTTACTCTATTTTGAATAATTCGGTCTTAACTTAGATAATCTTGGATATCCCTGCATTTTGCCATTTTAACACCTTTAGTTTTCAATTTTTGAATTACATACTTACACATCCCTTTTGAACAAGGATCAATTTTGCACAGGGTATTCATGTCACAGGATCTATTTTGCACAGGGTAATGGCCTTCATGTGAGTATTCATGTCTCAAGTTGATATGCTGTGCAAACTTCATGATGCACCAACATCTGCAAGAGATGTGAAATGCACAATATTGGTGTAACTTGCTTGTCCTATGTTTTATAAATTTAATCTTGTTATTTGTATTGGAAATGATTCGGATAACTTAACTATGCGATTTTACATTCCCAATCTTATCATTCAACAAAATGTACAAAATCAGTAAAGTATTGACAAGTCCATTGCTTATAGGCTCAAGTCTATGGCAACAAGCGATAGGTAGAGAACCAAGGACATAGGAAACACTAGATTGGTGCGACCACACACCACATCTCGACATTAGGCTAGCAGATTTGCCTTTTACCAAGCTGTTGAGGAGACCCCGTTCTCAACATGGTGAAGTTGTCACCCCACCTTCCCCCCTGAAAGAAACCTGATCATCACATGAGAGAGAGAAAGAGAAATTTCACTTATTAATGGAGTCATAAACAAGGTTGTCTTTCATACACGATGTGATAAGGTATCTAACTACTTTTCTACCATATTTAATCGGGGTCATTAGCATTAACCATGACCTCTTAACACTGGCACTTCTAACAACATTTTATTAAATATTAGGACTCATAACAACATTTTATTTAATATTAGGACTCATAACAACATATTGAGTGCTACCACTAGCAGGAAATTATTTTATCTTTGTTTCATCCTTACCCCTCTGAATTGGGAGCTTGGCCTAGTCTGATTAAGCTTGTAATATTATGCTTTCTTGACAAATAAAGATGCATTTACTATAGGTCGTGATTAATTGATTTATTTATTTTTTTCCAAGGAAAAAGTCAATTTCCTTTATTTAATAAGAAACATTGAAATTACATTTAGCAATGTGGCTGTGGACTGTCAACAGAAGAGTAAAGCACTGCATATTTAAACTTAAACCAATAACTCCAAAAAAAATCTAAGATCTCTATACTCAACAGCTGTAACTATCAACTAAGATCCAATAGCTTAAAACTATGACATCAAACAAAGTTTCATCAAGGAAACTAAACAGTCAAAGAGTAGTACTTAGGCCATCACTAGCCAAACAAAGACATATCAAAAGGGAGCACAGAGTATCCATTTTGCATGACAGAACATCCATCTAACAAAGATTTATCTAGCATATATCAAAGTAATTTCAGTCTCTGTACTCTTTTGGAGAAACCATCTGTATTATTTAGTTCGTGATAGATATGGCTGCAAGAAACTTGACCCATTATGCTTAGATGCTCCTTGGCTTTCTTGAGGAGATGCTTGAGTCCCAGATTGAGCTGCCTGGAAATACTAGAGATCCAATTGATTACCAACCGAGAGTCCTTAAAGATTTGAACATCCCTACAATCCACTTCCATTGCTAATGCCACCAGTAACAAAACAACCTTTACCCCAGTAACAATGTTAGAATTATACCCAAGACCACAGTAGAAAGAGATAGAATGCTAACCAGAAATATGCAGAATGCGATCAGCGCCACAATTTCTTGAGTTCCATCAGGTGCACCATGAAAATAACTGCAGGGCCTGGACCCATCAAAAGACTCGTACAATGTGCCTATGCATCTTAGCTACTATCTCCTTTCATAAGCCCTCGAAGGCATATCTGATATTGAAAAGCACCTGAAGGGGAGACAGCTCCCTGTCTTCAAACAACATTTAGTTCCTCTAGGTCCAAACATCCCAGCACACTAGCGGAGGCAGAGATTCAATAGCTTCCAGTCCCTTACTATCCCACCAGAGCTTCAGACTCTCCCTTGAGGATTCCCCACACCAACTACCAAGTCCAACAGTGAGATTAATGGCTTAATCCTAGATATCCATTGAGAAATGGCAGCCAACAAGCATGTGGAAAATTGAGTTGTAGGAAAATTTGCACAGAACACACCTGCTTGGATCCTCAAAGGAACACTTAAGCAAATTATCCCATGTCACAATTCGATTAGAAATATCCACCACCATTGAGTGGCTTGATCCATCTCCATGGATAACATTGCCTCATAACCAAGCTTTGGTGTGTAGAACCCCCCAAAAGGGTTTAGCCTACAATAAAGTGTTCTCCTCTCTCAAGACAAAGGCAGTGATTGATATACATAGCATTGCCTTGTATTGAATTGTGTGGTATTTGGTTGGCTTGAAATTCTCATATTTTTGAAGATACGCATGTTCGTACAAGCTAGAGCTATGTTATCAAACGAAATGCCTATGAATCAGAGGGTTCCTCATTAGGCTGCTGAACTGGCAATAGATAGATCACATTCACGAGGCTTTGATTGCCATTTTTTTTCTTGGAGAAAAAGGTAGCGATTGGTATGCTTTAGTGGCCTAATTAAAGAATACTTAAGGAACAAGATATTCATTGTAAATGCAACCTTTCTATATATACCCCTGCACCATGCTGCCACCCTAATATAGATATGTTTGTAATACACTGACACAGAACTGTAGCTTTGCTTCTCTACTATTCACACAGTCAATTTACCTTCAAAAACTTCTCTCAAACAGAGACTCGCTTTATCCTTAGAAAATGTAATCATCCAATCTACATCTTTGTAGTCCTTTGTCATTTTGTTATTGTCGCATATGCACGTAGTACTCATTGACTTCTTTCTGCATTTTCACTGTCCTTATCATGCACAGTCAACTCATCTTGCTTATCATACACAATTCACATCATACGGCTTTCACTTTCTTAAGCCAACTCCAAACAGTGGTATCACACTCGATCATTCTCGATCAAAGTCATTTGATATGCTATGAGTATCACTAGAACTTTCACAGGTAGGGGTTTTCTTTCAGCATTCAACCTTCTTAGAACTAATAGTTCATCTCTTAACTCTATTATTGGACTTTCTGCATTTCATTTACCGTGCTCAACAACTTTCTCAACTCAAGGTTTCTTTTCATAAATTGATCCACAATAAGAGTTGCTTTAATCAGCAGCCAACCTAATTACTTAATGACAGATCGGCAGCAGAAGTCATCCCCTATCCTTTACTATGACTTATGTCCAGTATTACTTGTATGTTCAATCTATAAAGTTAGTATTTGAACATGTATGTGAGTATTTGACTGGTATATATTCATTTCCTTGTGTTTACCAATATATGTTTCTTACTAACTTGGGAAGATAATTTTCACCACAGCAATTTTCGTCTCCTAGAAAAGTTGGGCCTTCCATTCCACGTTCATTTTGCCATTCCCTGTACTTGTTTTCACTGCAAGTAAACGATTCACAAACTCGATCATATTACTAATCTTAAATTGTAGTGGTGCACTTAACAGAGTAGCTTCTATTTTGCAACTCTTGCATGTATGTACTATGTACCATATATGTTTATGGTAGAAATCTTAAGCATATTATTGCTTAGAAGATTTTAAAGAGCTTGATAGCCTCCTTTTCCAGATCGTTAAATCACTGCATGGCTTTTTGACAATTGGAAGAGCTGGATGATGATGACCTTGTAATCTTCACATTAGTGAATTTCTCTATAAAGGTGTTGAGTTAGGATGATGCGTTGTATTATAAAAACTAAGTGGCATTATATATATATATATATTTGTCTTTCTTCTAACAAAACTGTTGCAAAACAGATAAAATGTTGATTCACAAGTACTTACCAAGATTTTTTTTTTAAAATCTAATTTTAAAAAGAGCAATTAGTTGGCTGAGCATTAAATCCTACGATAGCCATAACAATCTATGACTATTAGCATAGATAGAAGCCTCTATGCAAAGCAGAAAGGTGACAAGACCCACAATCTTTCATACCATCGATCCTCAGGGTGGGAGTTCAAATAATGAAAGACCCACAATCTTTCATTGCATCAGCTTCCTTGGACTTTTGCTAATTGCATCCAACATTTAGAAGACCCAATCATTAGTTCTGAGGTTCGAACCACTCTCATAAATTGAGTGTGGCATCGGTGTGTGTCTATATATATATATATATATTAACAAAGACAATTATATTTTGTATTAGAAATTGGCCATAGCCTCACTTATGGCATGGTAATACAAAAATGAGGATTATCACAAAGTTTGATGTTCAGTACTTGTTCAAAAGCTTGTATACCTAGATAACAAAAATTAAAACTATCCTTCACAGAGGATGTCCAAAAACTTCTACCAATATATTAAAAAAAAAGACACCTACTTTTCAGAGCATAAAGGAAACAAATCTTTAATTAAAAACATGATTGTTATGTGCTTCATCTTGTCCACGAGGTGAGAGATGGGATTCCTTGCTTTCCATTTCCACATCAGCAGGAATTTTTTGTATCATTTCTTCCTTCTTGAGCTCCCAAGTCCTGATCCTAAAAACATTCTGATGTTGGATGCAACATATTAAGTTTCCCTGCTCAAATATATGTACAATTGACAAAGTTGATCGCATTCGACTTCCAGGGCCTGAATTTGTTTCTTTTGTTGAAGCAAGGTTTCCATTATTATAGAAAGTTCAGTGTTATGGGTTCTTGACTATGCACTTGATTGGTAACAATGAAAGTTGAAGTCCTGTTGTCAGAAATGAGACCATCATGTCTCAAGATCTAATGAATTTCATAATTTTCACAGATGGGGTAATGGTCAGGGTGGAATGGTGACCAGTGTTGTCCAACATTCCAGTCTGTATTAACCCAAACAAAGTCCCAACTGAGCCACCTAATCCAGCAGAGAGACAACAACACTTCTCAAACCTTATAATTAATATAAGCATCCTTCCTATTGTTGAAAATGAAGTTCACTCCTGAAAACCAAAGCACAAAGGGCACAAGGCACAAAACATGGTGTCACTACATTGCATGCACTTGCTTTTTGCAATTGCTTTCATTGCCCCTTTTTTTGTTGACCTTTTTGTTAGTGGTGTGATTGTATTTTGTATGGCATCTACTGATTGTAAATTATTAAGCAAATAGCTGGTATTATTGTTATTTATATTAGGGTGACTGCTTAGCTTTGCGATGATGATTTTAATTAGGGTTAGGTTCCACCTATGCATGGCTTTCCCAGTAAATGGTAATTGTTCTTGAATTAGAAAAAATTTCACAGACAATAAGTGTTATGTATTTGCATTTAGATTGTCTGTATAATTGCACTGCATTTAACTGTAAAGGCACACTAAATTGAATCAAGTGGTGTTTTTCTCTATTTCACTGTATATCTGAAATAAACACTACTTGTAACTCAACACTCTCAAGGTATTGAATTGTTGCCTAACATGGAAAAAATTAAAATGAACTTTTATGTTCGGAGCATTTTGTTTTTGCGATTTTTGTGTTTTTTAGGACTGTACATTAGATAATCCAAGTTCTTTGTCTGAGTGTTATTTCCTATAGTATGCCCTTTGGGTGAATCAAGCTAAAATTTGGGAAGGATTAATTATTAAACTTGTTCTTTTAGTATTGGTTTACTCTACTTCATACTCCTATATATATCTGATACCTCTTAAGTTATTCCATGTCTTCAAGTGTTGTATGAGGATGTTTTGGTTTATGCTGAGACATTTATCTTGGCTTCAAAGTTGTATCAAAGCTTGGCTTTGTAGCTTAGCGGAATTTTTGGTGTACATCCGTGGAGCAATGGATCATAAAGGGCTCAATGGTTGTCTAAGAAACATTAGAAAGTGATAAAGCTGTGAAATTTTTCTGCAGAAGCTTGGAAAATTGAAATGCACAACATTGTAGGTGAGTGATATTTTTTCATCCATTTAACATGCATTTGGCATATGCAATCTGAAATACAATCCCTGGTATTTTTGTTGAATTAATAAGGTGAAGGAGCAAGAATATTCACATTCATATTCTATTGATTCATGGACTTCCACTTTTTTCATTATCACTGCTTGAGATGTACATTTACAAGTGAAATTCAGTGTCAATTTCTGTGACATTGATATTGTGCTCTATTCATCCATGCACCCTTTTATTCCATATTTTATTCTTCCCACAGCTCATCCCTATTCCAAACTCTATGTCAGATGCATGACTCGTTTGAGTTAATATTTGAAGTTATTAGGTCTATTTTCCCCAAAGTTGTCTACGCAACCTAGTACCATGGTCATTCCTTCAATTGGGCCTTAGATATCAGTGTCACCCAGTTTTCCTTGGTTTATTCTTTCTCAGAAGTAGTATTTCCTAGACATTATGTTACATTTTACGAGATGAGAAATTGTAGTGTGCATTATTTGGAATTGTAGTTTGGAGTTTCTGTGATCGATTCCATATTCTTCAGTGAATGTGTTCTAAGCCCACTAACTGAGACCCTTCATTAGTACAAGAATGACGTTGAAGATTATTATCTCCATTCCTTACTTATGGACACTCTCACTTTGTAACATTGCACTTACGATATTGTTATATACACTATAGTTTTGGTTTTAGCTGTTTGAGCACAAAACATGGTTGAAATTGGCTCAACATGCCTGGGTCAGCCAAAATTAGATAAATTGCTCCTTTTTGAAGGCCCAAATTCATTCACACATGGTCTAGAATGCACCATTAATCCCCAACCTGCTTAGATCTTCCATGAAGCAGTTGTATGGCTTATAGCCTTTTATTTGCCTCCAAAACAACATTCTAAAACTTCACTCTCTTAATTATCATTCAATTGCAACTACCTTTCCTCCCATTCACATTTTGAGGTCTCATCCTCTAACAGGTTGCATCTGTTGATACCTCCATTTTCATTTGGTACTGATTAGCCAACTACTAAGGCTGTAAAAATTCATCTTCATGGCCTATTTCATCAATTTCATCCTCTAAAAAGGATATCTGCAAACTGTTTCCAAACACTACTTGTGGATTAGAGAGAACATGGTTAGAACATGGGAGGCCTAGAACTGAGATATGAGGTTGTTTAATGCCCTTTCTATCCACAAATTTCCCAGAATTGGAGACCAGTTCCTACTCCTTTTTGAAGGCCCAAATTCATTCACACATGGTCTAGAATGCACAATTAATCCCCAACCTGCTTAGATATTCCATGAAGCAGTTGTATGGCTTATAGCCTTTTATTTTCCTCCAAAACAACATTATAAAACTTCACTCTCTTAATTATCATTCAATTGCAACTACCCTTCCTCCCATTCACATTTTGAGGTCTCATCCTCTAATTGGTTGCATCTGTTGATACCTCCACTTTCATTTGGTACTGATTAGCCAACTACTAAGGCTGTAAAAATTCATCTTCATGGCCTAGTTCATCAATTTCATCCTCTAAAAAGGATATCTACAAACTGTTTCCACACGCCACTTGTGGATTAGAGAGAACATGGTTAGAACATGGGAGGCCCATAACTAAGATATGAGGTTGTTTAAGGCCCTTTCCATCCACAAATTTCCTAGGATTGGAGACCGGTTCCTGCTTTCACCCACATAACTGCTTCTTTGCATTTTTGATGTTGTTTTACCCACAAGCATGCTCAAAACTCCCGCTTTATTGTTGTATGAGGGTGAAATAATGTCCAGGAATGGCCAAAAGTAGAACAAAGGATTTAGGACTGCTGTTCATGTCATGCTACAGGATGACCTAGAATGTGCCCACTGCCCACTGCCCAGATTTAAAATAATCCTCATCACTGATGTTTTAATGCTCAAAAGTTCCCAAAATTGCTGCTTATCCACTTAGGTATCAAAGAATTTGGCTTAGTGTTGCTTTTATTCAAACATTTGTTGTTCATTGAATGTAATTATCTGTCCTCTATCCATGTACATGGATGAAAGAGAGAGACTTACATTTTCCTCTCCATGGTTATGTAGTTGTAGGAATGAAAATTTAAGCACATTAAGGTTTACAAAATGGTCAAAAGGCATACAAAACAAAGCAGTTGTGAATGAGGAAACTAAGGTTGATGTGAACATTTTGCGTGAACAGATATGACAACTAAAGGTATTTTATGTTCATGATTATTTGGTCATTATACATGGTATTTGATATGTTTGAGTTGTTAATATAGACTGTTTAATTTTCTCACAACATGATAAACTTGTGAAGATGAATTCCAATGACAATGGTAAGGTTGCTAGCAGTGGTGGTGGATACTCTACAGGTTGATATCAAGGATGCCTTAATGGAACCCCTTAGAGAAGACTTAAGGAAAGGCATGGACATTGCTAGCTCAAAAAAAGATGATATGAGGACAACAATGTTCCAGGTTAGAACATTTGGAAATGAATTTGCATGCCCCACATATTTTATCTATCTTGCATCAAGTTTATGCCTACTAGCAATGGGATTTGATGAGTTAGCTTTCATGATCCACTTTGTTATAAATGTGTTGCTTTGATTACATGATTTTAAGAATGAGATTATAATTTTATTGCATGTACAGGAATAAAATTTATCCAGTTTGGACCTTTCTTATCCGGTGATGATAAAACTTATTGTTATTGTACGGAACACCTATGGACTATATACCTTGAAAGAGAAGATAAAAGTTTGACCCTTGGTCTTGTGGGTAAAAGGGTTGTTTCCCCACCTTGATTGTACACCTTGGTGTTGTGGGTGAAAGGGTTGTTTTCCCACTTTGTTATGACCACTCTTGTTGACCTTTGACCTTGTGTTGAACCTCGTTGGTCCTTGTTCTAGCACCTCCTTCTCCTAGTGTGGTACCTTGACCCTTTTGTCATGATGATTTACCTTTATTGTTATGTGCTCCTTTTAATCCTCCTTGAGGTTGCTACTACGTATGGAAGTGCTCCACAGTATGATGGACATGCTAGAGTGTGGGTTAAGGCTGCCTATGCACATTTGAAAGGAGCTTCTATTTGCTTAATGTATGACTGTCATTTATTGCAGCAATGGGATTGAAAGTTCATCCTCATTTCTAGATTGTTTTGATTAATGACCAGTCACATATTCACACTTAGGGCCATTATCCAGGAAGTATTGCATTTCTTTCAAAAGTCTTTTGTTGGCTTGTATAAATTTCGAAAGTGTTCAAAATAGTACTGATATAGGTTATTTTCCAAGGGTTTCACAACACTGGTGTTTCAAATACCCTTCTAGTTGCCATTTGTTAGTTTTTTGTGTTAATTTCAAAAGTGTTTATACCATGTTTTGGGTTGCCTCATCATATTTGGGGTACATAGTGTATATTTATCCCTTGGATGGTATGAAATTGATTGTAGCATGAGACATTGTCCATGATAAATATGCACAATTGAGAGAGATTTCTCAGTGGATGCTTCACCTTAGGATGGTGCTACCTTGGATTTCTTCCCTTAGGAATTGGATATCTCTTGCCTAGCTGGTGGATGCCCTTCATTATGGGCTGGTACCATGCTGTGATATTATCTTGTCAGGGTCTTTCCTTCTAAAACTACCGTTGCCCCTGTAAACCCAACATTTCTTCCGAGGGTGGGTAATGTCTACATTGAAAACTGGAATTGGGCTCAGGATGGAGTATGCATTGTTTTGGAAATTATCATAAACATAGTGAAGTTAGCTTTGATGAGTTACACAATAAAATCTGTCTTTGGTTTTTGACTACTTCCTCCAACACTAAGCCACATAATGGTTGTTGGATCCACAAAAGTAACAAGGTAATGAATATCAACATTGGAATGCCTTGTGACTCTTCTTCTTGTAACAAAAACAAGTGACATAAGGTTTCTAGTTCTGAAACCATTCTTAGTTTCACTTGGGATTTCTCTCTCTCAAGTTACTTGTTCTTCCAATTGTTGGAATGTGCATGGGTGCTTAACTTGTTTTCTTGCTACCTTTCTCAGACCTTACAAAGGGATGCTGATCATTCTTTGTGATCTATTCTTTGGTTGGAGTTGTTGTATTTCCTCAATATTGATCCTCCGCAAAGATTATATTTGAGTCTTTCACATTATTTAAATATGTCTTAGAACATCCACCTTTGACTTTCTTACCACCATAATATCCTAAATGAACACGTTGTAGTCTAGAGTTCACTACAATGGGGCTCTTCATGCCTTAACCATGATTTTCAAGACATTGGCCATCAAAACCCATACTTTGCAAAAACTTCAAGCCTATCTCTTTGGTATGAAATTCAAAACTACCAAAAGACTCATATGTTGATTGAAATTGAGCAAGGGGTGAAGTTGAAGTGCTTACCCTAAAATTCCCTCAATCATTGTATGCGCATCTTGAGTCAAAACAAGGCTCCTTTCTTTCTTAATATTTTCCACCTCCATTTAAAGACTCATCAATATGGCTTTCTTACAAGCCAACTATTACACTATATTTTCCACAACCTAGACATTTTTCTCCTTAAGAAGCTTCACATGGCTTTACAAATTTTTATGCAACTCTTCATTCTTCTTGTCCAACTACTAGAAAGTCTTTTCTAGTTGTTCATTATCCTCATAGATTTGTTTATTCATCTCCTATAGTTCCTAAAGTATCACTCTCTTATGATATTTTCCCATGGATGCCTTACTGCAAGTCCATAGATTCATAAATATATTTCTATGATACCAATCGATTTAAATCTTTTGGATGAGTTGAAATCTCCCAATGGCACTAATATCAAATTTCAATTAAAACCAAATAATAGGTATCTTGAATATTATCAACCATATATTATTTCCTTATTAAGCAATAATATAACTAAAGACAAATGAAATCATACAACAATATACCAATATTTGTAAGGAGAACCCTTTTGCACAAAAAAACTCCAATATGATATTCAATATAATAGATTGCAACCAATGCATATTGTCTTTTATTAGAATTACAAATCATGCAATCTAGGTGTTAATATTGCTCATCTCCCCAATTCTTAAAGGGTGCTAGCTCAATGGAAGAGCGCCTGCCTTACAAGCAGGAGGTTGGCGGTTTGATTCCTCCGTGCCCTAATGATATTGCAATGTATTTCTAAAAAATTATTTGTTGTGATAATTTATATTAGTTGCTAAACGAGAAGCAAAATGTGGTGATAGTGTGGGAGTAAAAATGGATGATAAAGTGGGCGCTAAAGTGGTAGCAAAACATGGTGCTAATGTTGACATCAATAGAGATGCAAAATTAGGTGTTAAAAAGAGGCCCAACACTTGACGCTAATGAGGAAGCCAAACATGGCATTGATCTGGTAGCAAAATAAGATGTTACTTTGGATGCAAAACATGGCACTACATAGGAAGCAAAATATGGTGCAACAATAGAAGAAAATTTTGGCTCCATCTTGGTAGCAAAACACGATGCAAAAAAGGAAGCAAAAATTAGTGCAAAATTAGAAGCAAAAATTGGTGCATATTGGAAGTAAAATGTGGTGCAAAATGGGATGCTAAAGTGGTAGCACATATGGATGCAAAATTGGATGCTAAAGTGGTAGCACATATGGATGCAAAACTGGATGTTAATTTGGATAAAAATATGGCGTGAATGGGGACATCATTTAGGAAGTAAAATATGGTGATCTCTAGGAAGAAAAATAAGATGTTATTTATGAAGAAAACCTTGACGTCATTTAGGAAGAAAAATTGGATGCTATTCTGGAAGCAAAAAAATGGACGCTATTTTAGACATAAGAAAAGATGCTATCTAGGAAGCAAAAAAAGACGTTATTTTAGACTCTTTAAATTTTGTCCATGACGCGTCCCATTTAGCGTCTACTTTGACCACTCAATGAAAAAAAAATTTACACTAAAAATGGACGCTAAATGGGATGCTAATTCCAGGATTTGTTGTAGTGATCCAAGCTTCTCCTCTTGTTTTCCAATGCAAAAACCTGCAAAACAACTATGAACCTTCCTCAATCCAGTTTGACTACAAATAAAAGATTGACATTTATATGATAATAAAACATCAAATTGTAATGAGATCTGCAACATACATGAAAAAATCATAGTTGTGAAAGGAAGAATGTATGACCTTTATTACTGAATGAAGTACATTAAATTATACTTGTCCTTCAAGCATGGCACCGTCGCAACCAGATCTTGGGCTTTCTCTCCTCTCTCTTGAGCAATTATTCCTCCAACATTTCATTACCAAAGTTGGCTCCCCTTTGACAAGCCTCTCCCATTGTATTTAAGGAAAGTCTAGGAGGGAAATTTCGAAAGGTAGTTGGCTTGGGAAGTTAAGGTAGTTTAAATAACTACCCCAACTAATCCAATTTCGTGTTTTTTATATATTTTTTCGATATTTCTCTAGATACCCACGACTATAACATAGGATAACCAACGAGTGACTTGCGGATATCTCTTCTTGCAACTAGCGGGTGCACCTTTCAAATGGTACCCGTGGGTTGTTAGTATAAACACCCATGACTAACCTGTGCATTGGTAAGTATAAGAGTTGCGATCATGCTAAAAAATAGGAAGAAAAAATATGTTTTGAGGAAAGCAATGCAAGGCTCATCTCTAAGTCATCTAGGGAAAAGTGAGTTCTTCCATCCATAGTGTCCTTTTTGTGACCTACAGGGAAATGTGGTCACCGATGGAGAAGTGCTAATTTGACCGATAACAGGAAGGTTAAAATTGCCACCGAATATCTTAAAAATAAATGGGAGAGATCATTCTCACTGAAATTTTGCTTAGATTGAAGGTACTATAGATGATGGACGATTGTTATTAAAATGATTAGTTCCAAAACTTCTTCCATTTGGGTTCTACGTGAAAATTCATCAAGAAGGATTAGTGAAGGGAAATAATAACATATCACTTAGGGATCCATATATTCTCTTGGATGATAAAGGAATTTGTTAGAGAAAATTTTGAAGGAACTATATTAAGCTCAGATGCCCATGGATTTCTTGATTTTTGTTGATTAGTGTAGTGGGTTTCTAATTTCCATAGACATATGACCCATGGCTAAAACTTGCGTTGAAAACTATGCCTCGTCGAATCAAGTTCTTGATATTCTCCTTTTTAAAGGAATTTTCTTTGAAAATTGTTGATTTCCATACCAACTATAACGAGAATTGTCCTTGCTTGAAATAATCCATTCATTTCTAATCTATAGAAATCATCTATGGATGGAAAGGTTTAGAGGATTTGATATGTGGAGGATTCAAGTTTCTTATAAAGTTTGAATCGTTGAATGCTTTGTGTAGTCCCCAACATATGCAACAATGTTGAACAACTTAAGGAATGGAAATATCATGGTGGAGAGAACCATAACTATGGAAAAATTGTCCTTTGCAATTTGTAGGGCTTCCTTTGGAAGAAGTTTGATTTATAACATGCAATGTCGATCCACTTGTCGTCATCACAGGAGATACTCTCCCATGACTACCTCCCAAGAATCCCTAAAACAATAGCACTAATTCAAACATATGCAGAAAATATGGACCAGTGTACATCACCAAAGCAGGGGATGCGTCGGAGCCATGAAAATTATTTTAGCCAAATAAATGTCAGTGATCAAGAACACGATTTTTCTCTTGGATTAGCATAGAGGACTATTGATTCTAAACTGTTGGGAAAACCATTCAAAAATAGTTGTGCCATGATTGGAAATCTAGTAGTAATATCAATTTCTCTCAGTTTGATAATCACACCATTAGATCCTTCCTGTGATTTTTTGAACTTTTGAAGGATGATTACCTTTATTATTCTCCCTTCTGAAAATTTATGAATTCATAAACTCAATATAAATAACCAGATTTAAAAAATTAGGTTATTATAGGGACTGGTGGTTTGTATTATGAAAACATAATAAATTATTCATGGCATATGCAAAAGGGCATATTGTCTCACTGAACATGTGTGCTTATCTTATATTCACAAGACCATAGGATCTTTTGAGTGCATTTCACATATCCAGTGTTGGCTCATATTCTTGTTCTTTAGCTTTTCAAGATTGACCCAGGTTCTGCGCGGTTTAGGGAACCAACAAAAACCCTTTTCACCGGCCCTTTTGGTAAGAGTGTGCGAGCAGGTTGAGGTCTCACCCGAGACAAAGTTATGGGGAGGTTGTAGAATCAAGTTTCCACAGCCGGGTGACGCGTACTTCGGATTGGATTGCGACACGAATATTCTTATCTTTGCGGCTCTCTGACTAGCAAGCAACACGCTACAGGACTGACGCTACATGGAAAACAAGGTATGCACGGTAGCTGCGCTACCTAGGACTGCGCGGCTGGACACGTAGACACGTTCAACGTTCGTCAGATCTGTGCAAACATATAACTTATGCGTTTATCCATACACATTACTTACATTATTCTGCATTTGATGTCTTCTGAAATGAATAATGCATACATTCACAAGCATCTACCTCTTGTATATCTGACTTAGAGCAATATTACTAAGACTTTAATCTTGTCATTCACATTCCAGACAGGTAGACAATAACACGAACATGAAAGAATAAATGTGCATAAGAAAATACCACATCATAAGTGAAGAACATATTCACATAAATCTCATCACAAAACACAGGATTTAACGTGGTTCACCCCCAGGATGGTAGCTACATGTACAAGAACTGTTGTTTATTATAAATGGGAAGGGTTCAACAGTTCTAGTCTGTGCACTCAGCTGTAGACTCTCTTCTCTCTTGAATGGGCCTTTCCGCACACAGCTGCAGAGCCTCTTTACAATAGTATCTCAACAGAGATCAACAAAACACTTAGAGATTAATGTCTCAATACAAAATCCAACCCTTCCCTTTACAAAAATACCCCTTTTATAGATCATTCCTACAGGTCACGATTTTACATTTAAGGTGGGCTAAAGCAAACCCTAAGGTACCCAAAATGGTGTGGTTACCCCGCTAACCTAATCTGTTAGGCTATGCTATAAACTTCATCATCGTGGCTATCCTTCTACGTTGTCTCTGGCTTATGGCATCTTCTGATTGCACATGGTCATGTCGCTATCAACCCCTCTACTGAGCGCATGCCGATGGGTCACTTTCATCCTAGTGTTCCTTCTCTAACGATTTCGTGTGCCCGATTCTCTTAGTGCTACATTTGCTCGTGCGACCGATTGCTTTCCTTCTTTGCTGCTCCTTACCCACCTCCCAAAAATATTAGAGCATATTTCCCGAAATAGATCGCCGATCGATCTTACCGGAACTTATATCGCTTTCCTTCCAAAATTATGCCATGCTGGATCTTCACGGAGCTGGAACTTCCCAACATTGGATCTTTGGAGTGTTGTAACTTCTACTTTGCCAAAGCTGCGTTGCGCTGTAAATTTGCAGCTCTAAAAATGAGTTGTCCAAAAATGAGTTAACTTGGGCCTCGCCGAACAGGCCCCTAACACTTACATGTGGCTCATCCCCAAGCCACTTTCAGTAGGTTCACTGGGTTGCGCTTCTGATTGCTGAGCTATCTTTGCAATGGATTCCTGATAAGTTGCACTTAGCTTCGCAACTATGTCCTTAACTTCCTGCTTAATTTCCTTGGCAGTTTCCAGCACATTTGGTGTAGGTCTTCCTTATCCTATTCTTATACTATCGTCTTCAATGTGTAGAGTTCCTACAATTTCTCTTCAATATCTTGTGAGATGACAAGAGCTTCCTCCTGTAGGGGCTGTGACTTTTCCGCAGTGTTAGCCTCCGTTTCTCTCAAAAATTGGAATTCCATCTTTAGTTCCTTGACTTCCAAAAATATTTGGAGTCTCTCTATTGCCTGTAGGGTCTTCATCTGCGCATTTAGAGAGTCTAACTCTGCTTGTGTTTGTTGTAAGTTGTTTTGGACCTACAACAGCTTAGGGTCCTCTTGTAGTGTAGTCCATACTCTGGTTGCTTCATCTAGTAGGTTTTGGAACTTAGCTATTTTGTTAGATATATTTTCTGTGACAACCTTCACTTTTGTTGCTCTAATTTCAGTTTGATCTGGTGGTGTATTAGGGAGGTTCTATGCTTCCATGTTGTCAAGCTTTTCTTTGTATTCTATCTCCATTTCGGCCATTTCAACCTTAAGATCGCTTACCACAGAGCCGATCTTAATGATGGTGTTTTTGATTTCTGGCTGCTTGTCCCACTCCGATATCTTTGCGTAGACCGAAGCAATGGTATCCTCTATTCTTCGGTGCTGCTCATGTGCACTTTCAAGTTCCTTAGCCTTTTGCGCACTTTCTTCTTGCAATTGTCTATAGTTTGCTTCTAAATTTTGTTGTTGTCCCAAGTTCACCATATCTCTATCATGGAATTCCTCCACAACCTGCAAACACAGATTATGTAGACCTTCCAGTGGAAACATCGGGATATCAATATCCACATGTGCTAGTCTCTTCGCGCTTTCAGTTAATTCATCGCTTGGAAAAATTACGCTTAGCGGGTCCATGCAGACGATGCGCAGTCACGGTGCCATGGTTAGAGCTAATGGTTTTTTCTTTTGCTGAGGTGTGTTAGCTGATCTCCCTTTGGAATCAGATTCTCAAACCAAGTCTTGCTGGACTTGTTCGATCTTCACCGCTATGCCTTGCAAGGTGGTGATATTTTCTTGCAAACTCACTTGAATATACACATTTTTGTTGTCTTTTAGGGAGAGTGCGTCTTCTAGATGTGCGGTGACCCTACTCACGATGATCTCATAATCATCATCATGCAACTTTGCTTCCGATGTGAGATTTGTGGCTTTCTGCTTCTTTTTCTGCCCTTTCTCCTGTACCGAGCTTTCTAGCTCCTTCCTTTTTTCTCCTGGTATGGCCAAAGCTCCATCGACTCCTTTTTATTGCTCATCGCCAGACTCTTTTGTTATCTTTGTCGTGGTCGGAGTACTTTCCTTTGAGTCTCTGTCGATGAACATCGACCCTTCGACCTTCCATTCGTCTAACCATTCGTCCATGATCACTTCATGTCACATCCCTGAATTTCATAAAATTTTTAAAGTTTTCCTTTACAGTAATAAATGCTAAATTGAATTATCGCGGAAGTATATTACTAACCAATTAACTCCTTTTTATAACGAATCAGTTATATGAAAGTATGAGGCCACCAAAAATCGTGAGTTATTTCTAAGTTATTGTAATTGTCATGACATTGAAATTACTTTACTGGTGACACATACCTGTAATTGTCCATACCTATAATTGTCCAGATAATCATGCTGATTGTTTTTCCCCAAAAATCCTCTGATTGCTACCATACATAAATTCACCAACATATGAAGAGGGACTATTGATTTCCTTTGTTTAAGTGAACACTTGTATATTCAAAGGGTTAGTATACTTTCAAATATAACCGTTCTATATAACATAAAATAAAATACTACAATGTATCAATTCACCTTTAAAAGCACGCACACCTTTTATAAGTTAGTCGTGCCAAGAGAACAATTCTACTTGATAACAATGCTAACAAAATCATAAGGAAAACATATTAGCATTATGCATCATTTAAACAAGCTAACCTTCTATATGTATACATCAAGGTAATCATAACCATTTTAAGAAAGAAAATAAGTACTCATACATATAAACACATGGAGGAACACCATAAGAAAACATAGGAGACCAAAGATAACGTGGTTCACTTGTGCACGGGCTAGTCCATAAGGTGTATGCATCATTTATTATTAGAGAAGGAGTAGTAGGATTACAAAGAGTAACTTAGGTGTTGCAGCAAGACTCATTCTCTTTCCCACAAGCCTCTACCACGTAGAGTTTTTCATGAATCAACTATACATATATAATACCCTAAAATGGTAACATGTTAGTTTTTACTGATCTTCGTACAAGTATTGGATTTATCATTTTCATCCTCCAAGGGCTATACTGCTCCTCTCCAATACATACATATATGCATCGTATCTTATAAGCATGAAAATAAAGTAAATTGTAGTTGTTAAAATCAAAACCACAAAACGTTTAAGATAATGATCCAGCTAGGACTTATACCGAGCTTAGTACACCATATAGGTGAACCTCCTATTAATTACTAAACTCTACATAAGATGCATAACACTTATTAAATAAGTATATAAAAAAAAATCCAATATCCCAAGATATGGAATTTACTTTTATTAATAACCTGACTAAAACTTTTCATCACAAATGTTAAAATTAAGGGTGCTTAGCTATGTTTCCCCACTTGCATTAACATTAAAATACATGCGTGTAAAGAGTCTTCACTCTCATATATATATATATATACTTACTTATAAGCCCCTCCATAATCTTTATACCTATGTTCCATATAAATATGAGTGCCTTCAATAACTTGACACTTATTATGTCCCATATGTATATATAAATATAAGATTCTTCATAATATTTATAATTTAGGTCTTTTCATCCATTAATGAAATATAGATACATACTAGATTAAACACTCAAACACAAGTCACGTATAAACTCATCTACTTGAGACTTGTTTAAACCATTAAGTATTTGTTTTCTGACCTGGAAGCTACAATAAATTTTCTTGTTTAAAATAAGCTCTATAAATATAAATCAATAAGATGATTGGTTTGGTAATAGCTCTTTGAGACTCGTCTCATCCTCATATGCATCATTCGCAATAAGTATGCATAATATTTATGAAAAGAGATCTTATTCATGAATTCCAAACAAGTGTAAGATCTTTTAGTGAATACGATTCAACAACGAACGGAGGTCTAAAACTAAAATACTCATAGTATTTATATTAACTTATCATGACGTGAGGCATGCCTCAGAGATCTTCTGCGTGGCAGCATATCTCCATTGACGCTCAACATGAAAACAAACAATTAGTATGAGGTAAAAGTATACAGGGATCTTTCTCCCATCTAAGTGCAGTAGACAAAAGCACCTTTTATCCAGCAATTAATTCATCAGGCTATCAAGAAAAACAAAAGTTCACTGAGGTCTTTTCCCCAAGCCCTGGGCATCAACCACAAAGTTATAAATATATATAATGTATACATTATGTAGTCTAGCATCGACCATGTGCGGTCGACATAAAACATGCAACACTGTTTAACACTCTATACAAGCAATGTATAAGGAAATCCATATTCCCACATCTGCACTATATAAATTACACATAGCAATGCAACATAATTAATATTTAAAAATTATAAAAGGGAATGCACAGAGATCACATGCACCTTTATTCAACGGGTGTATGCAATACCAGCATATATTTAAATATATATATAGCATTTTGAAACCAAGTCATCTAGTATTATAATACGTGTAATATATAACCCTATCATACATACAGGAAGTAAACTTAATCGGAAACCATTATCTCCATGGCTCAACAACAAGGTATAATAAATAGTATAATATATATAATGACCTAGCAGGTCCCCCCTTTCAATCCACAACAATGGATACGTATTCAAAATTTATCAAGCAAGGGCTACATTTTTTGTTGCAACGTAAAGACATGCAACATTATAATCTAAATAAAATAAATGGGATATGCAGGGGTATTTACACCACAGGGATCAACGATTTCAGTTTCCCATTGTCTCCACAGCTCAATCAACTGGGTATATTATAAATACAATACGTGATAAGAAAATGCAGAGATATTTTACACCTTAAGGTTAACACAGTTGGGGCTAATCGCTCCCCAACACAACACTTCCTAGCTCTATGGAGAGGTCTCCCAAACCCGTGCGTCTAAGTTGATAAACAACTACTCCATACAATAAATATATTAATACATAACACAGATACCCAGACACTATGGAGACTTAGGCAGAGGGTTCAAACTATTGCATACCAAGGACACACCAGATCACATGTGTGTAGATTGATCAGTCCCAAGCCAGGATCACAAATCCCTCATATGCCAAGGCAGAATCGTCTTCCCACACCATTGATCGCATCTCCATCGTGCGCGCAAGCAAAGATCGTTCATCGATACCGCATATCCCCTCACTCTTGAACAACTTAGAAGCTCGGATTTCCAAAGACCTCCAGCATAGCCAATTAACAGAGATTCCAAAACACTAAGCTCATAGATATTTATAGAGATCCTGGGGTTGCCATCTAGCCTGATGCACATGTAAAGAAAAACTCATCCCGATCTTGGGATCCGTCGAGTCGTTCCACATCGAAACCTTCCCATCTCTACACAAAACCCCCTCCAGATATCACAATCTCCTTCGACATCTGTAGCAAATATCAAAGGCCACATGCCAGGTTTCCTCCCCCATGAATGCCCAAGTGCAGAAATCAAAGGAGAAAATGAAACCTCCCCACAACCATCATGGGAGTAATCCCCAACATGAGACATTAAGAAGAAGAACATCCCCCCCCGGGTGTCCTCCACCATCGCTCGGTTAAACATTAAGAAAGAAAAACTGCTCACCTAACTGGTCGACAGGTGGTGGCAGCCGAGGAACAAGTGGCGGTTAAAAGAGATTTTTGATACTCCACTCCAGAAATTGGCTCCCACTAAAATATCCATTGTCTCCCCATCGAGGAGCACACGTTGTCCACATAATTCGCCACTCTTACCAATCGTTCCCATTTCCGAGTCCCTTTATCAAATGCTGATATAATCAGATACGTGGGAAGTAATTAAAACATACCCTCGTGAAAATGGGTATACACATAATATTTATTTAAGTATGAAATTCCATTTCTTTTATGCGTTTAATAGCACCTACGACATAGATAGGATTTCATCATTTAATGATTTTAGTCAACAATTTTCTCATGGATAAATTATCTATTTCTAGATATATTTTAAGATCTTGTACCATCCTTCAGTCTCTATATTTGTTCAAGACACACATATATCTAATATGTATTTAATAGTTATTATAACTATTATTTGCCTTTCTTAAGGCTATAAAACACACTCATTTTAATCATAATAATTTAATAATGACCTCAACTATAATCTTATATGATTATAAATATATATATATATGATATCTCCCGCTACACATATATATATGGTCCATTTTCATGGCCTACTCAAAGTATCTTAATGTCATATGGATTCATCATTTATCATAAGACTTGTTACTTAGATCTTTCTCGTAAGTCACCCAATTGTTATAACAGCCATTAGATTTGCCTCTTTAGGATGGTAGGTTAATGCGTGGAATTAGGTCGAAGCCGCATAAGTTTACTATTTAACTATAGTAGTTTAGGTCTTCTACTCAGGGCTAAACTCTATTCGGATGGCGCCCCAATTGTTTAAGTCATAAAACATATTATCATCTTCATGTGCCCTAGTCATTAGAAAACTCGATCTCATGGCTTCTCTGCCATCTCATCTTTCCTTTTGGATGGTTTTGTCGTTTATCATTTACTCACATTTACTTTTCTTAATTTTGTAGTCTTAACTAAGACTCATAATCATGATACTGACTTGAGGTCCACTTGTGGGGCCTTGGCCTTGAGCTCCTCACCATGGCCTATTTACATAATTGTAATTATTTTACAAAAATAATAATAATAATTAGGGTTAAATTGGAGGGATGTTACTCTTCAATACTAGCTTCATCAAGCTAATAGTGTCCAGGGAACCACTCTGGATTCTTCTTATGTACCTTTGGTGAGATATAAATAAAATGCTTATTAGCTTTAAAATTCAGAGTGCGGATATATTTTGTTGTTTCCTTCTTTGAGATGCACGGTGTGCGAACGATGACATCGCACAACTGTTCGTAATATGTGAACAATACTTTGTTGGAGGCGTGCTGTCAGTTCAGTTGCAGATTTTCCCAAAGATTTGTGTATCTGGGTCCTCGGCAATCTTGGATGAGAGAGGCAAGACCGACGTAATGCTTTGGTTCCTTCCAGCCTACAAAGGCGATGAACACCATGAGCCAACTTTAGTGAAAGGCGGTTCCATTAACTTGAGTTTCTCGGACATCGTCCAAGAACTCGTTCAGCAAATACTTAGACCAGTTAAATTTTACTCCCTGGGCTGTCTTTGCAGTGAGGTGAATTTTTCCGGCTCGCAATTTTGCTAGTATGGCCTTCCATAATAATTTTCCTCTGAGCAGCTGCACTAAAAACCGCGTGGCATTGTCTTGTATCCCATTTGTGATGAAACCTCATTTTCCTTTTGTAATGTTGAATTCCTCCTTCATCTATGCAACAACCTCTTTGTCCTTGGTTTTTCCCACAAAGAACTTATGAGGGTCCTCACCTTGCTTATCTATTCCCGTGATCCTATGGATCAAGTCTATGTTGAGATCAACATTCCTTTCTAGCCAAATGTAGCCTTGGTGTGTGCGTGAGATCAATGTGCGCACAACCTCATTGAGTCTGGGACTCCTGTCGAAGTGCGGAATCTGCAGCAGGTTTAGGAGTCCTAATTCCACAACTTTGGAAAGCCAACTCTGTGCTACTAGCAGTGGATTGTTCTTTAAGTCCATTTTTTGGCACATGTACCTATCTGGTTGAAAATGAGGGTATTTTGGCTCGTCTGGATCCTTGAGCTATTGCAGTAAATCATGATCTCCAAACTTGCAATCTGGGATCTTTCCTAACAAATTTTCTTGTCGTTTGACATGACTGGACATCGTCAAAAGAAGTATGTCATATCGGGCATTTCTGGCAAGTTTTAGGGATGGTGCATCCTTTGCTCGAGGAGAGATATACTCTGGTGTTAAGTATATAGGCAACTCTTTGCCTGCTGGTAGAGCGTCTAGTTTCTTGGAACCTGTCACTTTGGGTTTTGTTGTCTCTGCTGCATGTTCCTTACCCTTGTGTTGCACTGCTATAGGTTGGCATGGTGAATGGCGTGAACCCTAACCTTTTTCTGGAACGACCTTCTTGGCAGGGTCTCTCATCAATCTTGCAACCCCAGTGTGTTTGAATTCGTGTAGCACTTCGTCTAGACTTGACTCTTCAGAAATTCACTTACAGTGTGAATATGAACTCAAGAAGGTCTATGAATTCTTTCTAATACTCAAGCTGGAAAATCGTGGTAACTGAATCACTATGCAAATTGTGATATTTATAGGAACTTGAGGTCTTACCCATGTCCCTTAACGGTTAGATTAGCATTAAAATCTATGAACATTCGACCAAATCTCAGCAGGATCCATGTACTTTCCTTCCTTAACTATGCCTTCAACGGGCGATTCCTCCTTAAATGCCGTAATAGGTAGTTTCAAAAACATTGTATAATGGTCACTTTTAAGCTCTAATGACTATATTGGTGTGTTGCGATGAACTGCGCGGATGGGTTGTCACCACTGCCAATGTGGTTAACTACGCGGTGTTATATTTCTTCTTACTGAACTTTGCATTCGTCCTGTTTCATTTGATCTGCTCAGCTGCATTTTGAGCTTCGCATCTACGCGCTTCTACTTCTTTTTTTTCATTCTCTGCTTGTTTTGCGCAACTTCACTTCTCTACTAGTACTATGCGGTATATTTTTCCTCTGCATTGGTCTTTCCATATCAGACCAAAACTATGTACAGACTCTATCCAATTTCTAGTGCCTAATTTCAACTGTACTTGACACTTAGAAATTTCTCTTCTGATCACTGAGGGCTCAGCGAAGTAGGAATATCCCGGTAGGGTTTTAATCTACTTCCATTTATTAGACCTAGTAGGTTTTCTATGGCTAATGTGGCTAACTGAGCTGCACCACCCTTAGTAACATGCATAACCATATATGTCCCTAGCCAGTGCATTTTAAATTTTACAGGGAATTTCATGAATTTACTATCATACAGGAGGACAAGGTCTCCTACTTGAAAGAATTTGTGTTTGATATGGTGATCATGCCCTACTTTTTCTCTATCCTTTTGCAATTGTTGGTGAAAGCCTGCAATGAAGTGATCATCCTCCAATCCAACCAGGTGTAGTAATCTTTCTTGCAATTTCTCTCTGTTTTCCATGTTTGTGAATGCATCAATTCTTAATCTTGGTATAATATACTCCATTGGCATCACAACTTCATATGCATAGGCCAACCTGAAAGGCGTATGGCCTGTCAGTTTCTTACAAGTTGTCCTATATGCCCATAATACAGCTGGTATGCGCAGATCCCAATCGTCTCTGTTTGTGTTACATACTTTGGTTAGCGCATTTTCCAACACTTTGTTAAATGCTTCGATAGTTCCATTGGCTTGTGAATGGTATGGTGTACTCTTCTGATGATATATCTGAAATTCTTTAGTCGGCACTTCAATGGTTCTGTTCAGGAAGTGATTTCCTTGATCACTCATTGGGATTTTTGGGAATCCAAATCTGGTAAGGATATTCTCAAAGATGAACTCCACGGTAGTAACTGCGCTACATCCCTTTACTGGTTTAGGTTCTGCCCATTTGGTCAGGTAGTCTGTGGTGGTGATAATATATCTCACACCAGTTCTCTTCCCTGGTGGGTTAATAGGTCCCACAAAATCAATAGCCCATTTATCAAAGGCTTGTAAAGTCAGTTGCAGTCTTAATGGAATTTCATCTCTGCGCAATGGATTTATAGTTCTTTGGAACACATCACAACTTAGACAATGTTCTTTTGATTCTTTGTGGAGTGTAGGCCACCATAGCCCTGCTCTTAATATTTTCTACACAGTAGCTCTTCCTGCATAGTGACCTCCAGACACTCCTGAGTGTGCATCAACAAGTATGAATGTTTTTTCATGTTCTAGCACACATCTGCGCAATACTTCATCCAGTCCTAACTTGTATAGTTGTCCTACGATGATGGTGAAGTTTGTTGCTTTTACTACTAACTGCTTCTTTTCCTGTAGTAAACTCTGTAGGTGCCAACCTTGTAGTCAAGAATTCTCTTGGATTCGTTTGTCCATTATACTTTACTAGTGTCAGCGCATCTTACTCTGTGAATCTGAGTTCTATCATGTGATTGCATTGTTCCCAGGTTTTTCGATTTTCCTTATGCGTGACCCACCATCTAGCAGGTGTAGCGCGCAGTGCTGAATCTAATGCTGAAAGCTTATATTCATCTAGAATTATAGTATATTCTTGAAAAAATGCATGAATTATACTCAAGCCATCATTGGTAGGGATCGAACTTACCTGATGCAGGAGCATCAATGCTGAGTCAACAATGTGATTACGTGTTCACATGTTGTGACTAACAGGAGGACAAGCTATCATGAAGGGGATTCGTTTTGTTAAGTAGTTGGAAATATCTGCAAGTGAGTAACCAAATAGTGCGTTGTTAGTTTTTGAGGAGGTAGAACATAGTGGCGAGTTGATGCTCCCTGCGTGGAGATCAAGCCAGTTAGCCAGTTACATGAGTAATGATAGTGACCCCTTTAGTGATGGGGGAGAGTCTGTTAGGAGTTTGTTTGCGGTTCGACCTTTCTGTTTTGGGGAACTGAAGGGATAAAAATGGTAGAGATGAGTTAGAAAGGGGGTTCAGTTGGTCATTTTAGGGGAGATGTAAATATCTATCTATCTGTTAATACAAAGGATTTTATGTGTGTTCGATGGGTCTCATGTGCATCTTGAATGAAGAATGATCTCAGATTCTATCAGGTAGAGCTGTGTGCAATTGTAGCTTGATTTCTGTGTGAATGAGTCTCTGTTTCGTATCTATATGATTTATGTGTGCAGTTAAGAAACCTAATCATTTGCAGACCAACCACCATTAAGTAGTTAAGTAAATTCTTGTTTGCATTCAGTTTCCCTTAGATCTGAACGAAGAATTGAGTTGGATTGATTGATTCTTTGATCAATCAGTGAAGAAATCATATAGCTCAATCAAAGCGACTAAATGAAGGTTGGACGGATCAGATCAAAGTTGAAAGGAAGACCGACAGTGAGGAAAGAACCGATCAAGTGGAAGTGCACAGAAATTAGCATTTCCGCAAGCCAATGCGAAGTGTTCCGCACTGATAAAGATCAACGGACGATATTCCATCTGCAAAAGATCAACAGTCGCTAGCTTGTTCTACAGAATAGAGAAGCGCAGGAGTTAACAACGTGAGGTTGTGGAAGCGATGTTCCAGAAAGGTTATTGCTGAAGTGTTTTCAAGAAATCACGAAGAACGCGCCCGCAATCCGCAATTCGCAAGCTGTGGAAAGGAGCATGCAGAAAGGCCGTTGCGGAAAGGTGCTTGCGGAAGGATTGTTACATAAGAGTGCTGCAATTGTGGAAAGGAGTTGTTTCCGCAAGGGTGTTGCATAAGGTCAGTTCTAACTATCAGAACCTTGCAAAAGGCCCATTTTGAAGGGGAGAGCTGCAGTGGAGGAGAAACAAGCTGATTGTTGGCTAAGGTTGGTGATTCGATTTCAAAACATCACCCTATTTACTGGGGAGGTGCGAGTTGGATGGGCTGTGGTCATTCCCCCTGCACCATTACCTCTTCTCCAACCTAGCAGAGTGATTTTGTGATCGGTGCACATCGCTTGGCAGATACTTCGTGCATTTTGCTTTTCCAATTCTCCAATCCTTCGTCGGAGTCTGATATGCAAGAGTTTTGTAGCGCCAACTAAGCATTCCATCAGCCATAGGATTGATGTAGTTGGTCTGATTCACATTCATCTTGTACATGAAATCAAGGTCTTGTGCCGTACATTCTTCTCGTATTGGCTCACCATATCTTGGTCCTTGTGAAGGGTCCAAGGGTGCGATGACCCTAATATCCACCCCTTCAAATATCATCTATTTCTTCTTCAAATAAATAATCACGAGGTTATCCATTGCCCAGTATATCCCCAGTAATGTAGGCTATGGGTTACTGTCATCGATGATCTCAATAACTTTGAAGTATGCTGAAATTATTACTCCATCAATGTCCACAAGTACATTGGAGAGTCTTCCAAAGGGAATAACTTTATGCTAATTAGCTAGTCTCAGTTAGATAGGTGACCATGATAACCTTGGTTTCCCCATCTGTTCCCATGTCTGATTGGTAAATACATTCACTTTTGATCCCAAGTCAAGGATGATCTAGTCCATTTCATAGTCTCCAATTTGTGCACTTAGCCTCATTTTTCGTCCTGTTCTCCTATGACTTTTTATATGGTGAACTGTGCTATGAATAGTACTCGTGCAACTGCATTGTTCATAGTGGTTTAGTAATTTTTTCAATTCCACTAAGGCATCTTCGCTTTTCAATAACTTCATACATCTCCATAGGAACTGTGCAACATAAGTCACTAGTTCTGCGGCGGTACATGTTTTATCATATGCTGCTGGCATATCCTTCATATGCGTTGTTTCACTTCTTAGTTTAATTCTTGGTGTCATAGGCTCTGATTCTTTGAAGGTCTCCCTTGCTTCTGTGAAGATTTCTTTGTTTCTATCCAGATTGAAAGCAAGTGCTTTCCCAGTTGATTTTCTTATCCAGGCCCCTTCAGTAGGCTTTTGTTTAGTCTGATGATTCTCAGAAGTCGAAGCTTTTTCTCTTTGATATTCACTTGTGGTGGCTCCACTTCGCGTCACAACATTAATGTTACAATCTGTATTCCTTCGCTCAGTTGTGATCATCTATATGTTATGGTTCTGCGCTTCTTGTCTCCTCTCTTGCATCTTTGCTTGCAAAACTGGCGATGCCTCAATGACATGATCAAAATACTTATAGTATTTACAGGTAGTACAAGCATTTGTGCAGTCTCTAGATAAATGTCCTGGTTGAGCGAAGTTATAGCATATTATCTGAACACTTCCTCTTCCTAGGCTAGTGTTTCTTCCTCTTCCTCTGTCTCCACCACATCCTCTGTATGCAACTTGATCATAATGCACATATCATTGTTTTGCGGTGTTTCTTCTTGAACTCGATAAACGTCATGCTTTCTTTCCATCATTAGTTCATATGCTCTACCATTGGAATATCATGGCCAGCTGATTTACAGAATGTGCAGTATAAGTTCTTGGGTGTTTGTACATACTTTTGGATCAAATAACAATCCTCTGGGCGATGTCCTCTACAACGAAAAATTTCACACCATGGTCCTTGTTGCTGATTCAGTGGATTTGGTGCTCTAGTATCGATGTAATCTTTGAATACTGGACAGTGTTCTTTCGGGTGTCCTTCTCCTTTACACTTTGTACACCAAACTTCTTCTCTAATTTCTTTTCCTTTCTTGATGTCTTGTAGTTGGAGTGTTAGGTTTTCTAGCTAGTTATGTATCTGAACCATTCTTGCACTAGTCTCTCCTATTGGCAAAGCCTCTAGTTTCATCGCAATTTCTAGGGCCTCTGTCTGCAAAGCAACCTTCTGTTGCATCAATGGTAGTCTAATGTGTGGAAATAGTGCAGCTATGAACCATTCTTGGTGTTGTTGCGGTGTAATGTCAAAGATTACTTGGTCTAACAATGCTTTGAACTTCTTGTCAAATTCCCATACAGACTCAGTCGTTTTATCCTTAATCGCTTTTTGCTCTGTGATACATTGTGACTCAGACTTAGGTTTCTTGAATTCTCTTAGGTGGGGGGAAGCCTTGATATCTAGTAGGGTCCTATTCTGTCCAACAGAATATTTCATAAACCAATTCAAGGCTCTGTCTCTGAATGTAGTGACGAGTTGTGCTTGCTTAACAATATCATCTTGGACTTGCTTAACGTTCCACATGGATTCACATAGAAACCATTGTTGTTCAGGGTCTTCTAGACCCGTTCCTTTGAATATGGGAAGTTTGATATCGTCTATCATTCTCCTTCTAGGAAGTGCAATGTTCTGTGTTGTTTTAGGGATACTAGTGCTCGAAATGTTCTGAGTACTCTCTCTTGTGGTGTTACTACTACTGATGTTCTGTGGTTTAGCAATACTATCAACTGGAGGATTCAGTGGAGTGATGGGATGATAGGATGCTACTCGAGGTTCTGTCTGACTATCAGTCTCAACTTTTAACTCAGTTTCTATAGAGATGTGAAGTTCTTGTTCACTAGGTCTCTTTTCTGCAATAGACTTATATCGTTTACCACTTCTTAGTGTGTGAATGTGTTCTTCTGTATCATTGTCGTTAGCTCTGAACATTACAGAATTAAAACTTCTAGCTGTATTACTACATTCTTAAAACACCTTTCTCTGCTAACAACATTTGAATGTATAGGCTAAGATTGTTCAAGTACTTACCTCTGAATACTTTGAATAAATTTTCCTTTGTTGTGCTGTAGCTCTTCAATGTGTCCAAAACAAACTTTGTAACGTATCCTTCTAATACGCTATCCAACCAGAAGTCTACTGCTCTTGATATTGGGCTATCCACCTCTTTAATCCTCTGGATCGGTTCTGGAGTCCACGCCATGGGTTCTCCTCTCTGATAGCAAGTTTTCTGTTCTACTAGTATCAAAAACCACTCGTATAGGTCGTTGCTGAAGGCTGCGAAGAAAATGTCATAAATATTAGAGTATATGTATCTCTGCAACCATTCTTTGTCAGATAAACGCAGATGTTTGTTCTCCTTTCTTGCAAACTCCTTCTCTGTATTTTCTACCCATTTCTGTATTTTTGTCCTCTCGGGATACCAATATTCTAAACACATCACCAATTCAAGCGCGGCTTCAAAACCATTTGTTGGCTTGTATTCTCGTTCTTTAGATTTTCAAGATTGACCCAGGTTCTGCGCGACATAGGGAACCAACAAAACCCCTTTTCACTGGCCCTTTCGGCAATAGTCTACAAGCAGGCTAAGGTCTCACCCGAGGCGAAGTTATGGGGAGGTTGCAGAATCAAGTTTCCACAACCGAGTGATGCACAGTTTGGACTGGCTTGTGACGTAGAGATTCTTCTCTTTGTGGCTCTCTCACTAGCAAGCAATGTGCTACAGGACTCGCGTTGCAGGAAAAACAAGGTATGCAAGGTAGCTGCGCTACCTAGGACTGCACGGTTGGAAACTTAGACACGTTCATCATTCGTCAGATCTGTGCAACTATGTAACTTATGCCTTTGTCCATACACATTACTTAGATTATTTTGCATTTGTTGTCTTCGGAAATGAATAATGCATACATTCACAAGTATCTACTGCTTGTATATCTGACTTAGAGAAATATTACTTAGAATTTAATCTTGTCATTCACATTCCAGACATGTAGACAGTAACACGAACATGAAAGATTAAATGTGCATAAGGAAATACCACATCATAAGCAAAGAACATATTCACATAAATCTCATCACACAACACAGGATTTAATGTAGTTCACCCCTAGGATGGGAGCTACATCCACAGGAACTATTGTTTATTATAAATGGAAAGGGTTCAACAGTTCCAATCTGTGCACTTAGTTGCAGACTCTTTTCTCTCTTCCATGGGCCTCTACGCACACAGCTGCAGAGCCTCTTTATGTAATAGTCTCTCAACAGAGATCAAAAAAACACTTAGAGATTAATGTCTCAATGCAAAATCCAACCCTTCCCTTTACAAAAATGCCCCTTTTATAGATCGTTCCTGCAGGTCATGTCTTTACATTCATGGTGGGCTGAAGCAAACCCTAAGGTACCCAAAATGGTGTGGTTTCCCCGCTAACCAAATCTGTTACGCTATGATAGTGACTTCATTGTCGTGGCCATCCTTCTACGTTGTCTCTGGCTTCTGGCATCTTCTGACTGTGCCTGGTCACATCGCTTTCAACCCCTTTGATGGGCACATGCTGACGGGTTGCTTTCATCTTGTTGTTCCTTGTCTAATGGTTTCATGTGCCCGGTTCGCTTAGTGCTGCCTTTTCTCTTATGACTAGTCGCTTTCCTTTTTTGCCACTCCTTACCCACCTCTCGTGAATCTTAGAGCATCTTTCCCAAAATAGATTTCCGATCGATCGTACCGGAACTTATATTTTTTTCCTTCCAAAATTCTTCCATGCTGGATATTCGTGGATCTGGCATTTCGCAGCGCTAGATCTTCGCAGCACTGTAACTTCTACTTTGCCGACGTTGCGCTGTGCTGTAACTTCGCAGCTCTAAAACTGACTTGTCCAAAAATGACTTAACTTGGGCCACACCCAACATCCAGGATCGAAATATCTTTTCCATGAAGCACATAAGTTAGGGTTCATGGGAGATCAAATGGCATGCAAATTATAATAGACAATACCTTGATCAGAGGGTTTCTATTTATAGAGTTGCTTTCATAATTTGTTCAATGTGTTATTTTTTCATGTATATGATGATTTGCATATAATTGCAGAAAACAAAATAGTGTCAACTCATGTATCCAATTGAGAAGCATTTGAAAGTTAGCTTTTCTCATATATGATCACAAAATTTGTGAATGTTTTGTTTATTCAAGAAAAAAAGCAAAGGAGGTTGCAATGTCCTATGTAGCGTCACAACCCAACCATTCTTAGAGCACCATGAATTGAATCTTATTCAATTAACAGAAGGAAATAATGATCACGAGTGATAAAAAAAAGAAAATACAATACTTTAATGAAATTCTAAAAAACATGAGATAAATTGAGGAAGTCCATCCTCAATGGATGAAGTTTGAATTTCCAGGACAAGAGATTAAAACATGTATACTTTTAGAAATTATTACATAAAACAATTTGCAATTTTGAAGAATGAGTGGCAATCTCTGTACAAACTACAACCACGGGGGCTTCACTAGAAGGGAATATAATATCACGTTCATTCATATTGTGGTATTAAATATTCATGAAAACCTAAAAATTATATTGCTTATATATTAAGGGGTAAACGGTATTTTTTATTTAATGTAACAATACAAAAATACTTTGGGGTCTTTTTTATATGGCAGGCTGACAAATATCCGCCAAATGGAGATGGCGGGATCACGGTCGGATGAGAAATCGGGTTGAGGCAAGGCTCGGGCTTACCAGTACGCAAGGAAATTGCGTCTTGAGGCATGCTTGTGGCCAGGGGTTTCGTGGTGAAGTGGGCTTCCAGTCGATCATAGTCGAGAGACACTGGTGATTAATAGCCAACTGTTACCAATAGCACTCAGCCAGTTGTTACCAATAGCATTGGGAGGCTCTAAGCCTCCAGGGCCTATTATAGGCCCTCGATAGGCCTTGGGGGCTTGAATATCCAACCACTCGTGCCTATTACGGGCCTTTGGACGTTTATTCATCCTCCTAGAGATTGTTACAGGCCTTGGGGGCTTGGATACCTATCCCACAACAGGCTTAGTCAGCGATTGGGGAACTGCAACATGCAATCTAAATGTTGTACAATGTGCATTGGCTCTAGTGACATACAAGAAGTGATCTCCTATATCTTCATTAGACCATTAGATGTTGCAAATCATAATGATATGTGGTTGAGTAATTGCATTGTAGGTGAAGTAATGTGCATCCACAATATACATCGAAAGAAGCAAGGTGCATTGTAGAATGCATGTGGGGTCATAAGAGGGATATCATATCAATATACTAGGTAGAAATATAAAGGGGTATAAAAAATGTTAATGAAAAAATTGATACATACAATATCTAGGGAAAATAGGGGTTTTTTTAAATTGGAAAGGCATATTGGGAGGGGGTTAAAAAAACGATTGTGGAAGGTATTTTCCAATATTTAGTGAAATTAGGGGTATTGTTTCATATGCCACGAACGAACGTGCTATGATAGTGGTTTATTGAGTGAAGCCCTCGTGACTACAACCCAATAGGGTGAAGTTTGAATCTTCAGACCAAGTGATCATGTATACTTCAAAAATTTATTACATAAAGAATGTTGAAAGATGAGTAGAAATATGTACAATTTATAACCTAAGCATTCCCAAATATTGGCCACTATTAAGTGTCAGAATATTGTGAACATATGAAATAATACCATAACACAATATAAACTAAGGAAATCATTACTAGTCTATCCTTATATCTACCAAGCAACATAAAACATGAAATAAAATTGGATAAAAGAGAACAACACAAGAACACCGATATACGTGGTTCACCCTGTTAAGTCAGTAAATTGTTTCTTCAATTTTGGTTTGACTTCTCCAATTTTGGTTTGATTTTCATTTCATTTGAAGTAGCTTTTGTTTTAAGTCTCATTATTTGCTTCCTTCAGGAAAATTTTGGTTGTTAGGTAATTTTTTTGAACTTGATTTTTATATTTTTGTTTTAATTTTTGATCCTTTGCATTTTAATGGGGTTAAAGAAAAAGTCATTTTATCAAAGAATTAATTCACAAATGTTTATTATGAACATACCAAGGCATGATCACCCCTCAAGCAACTTTTAATTTTCCTACAAAATGTCAAAAAGCTGAAAAGTAGCGAAAAAATAGCACTAAAGATATTCTTGTAGCGTTGGAGCGAAAAATTACAAAGGGCCCGCTACAAGAATATCGTGGCCTTCACTTCTTCCGATTTTTAAGCAAAAATTCAGCATTTTCTTAAATGTTGAATGACTAATCATTTATTGTGAAGTGTTTACTGCGTGTTGGTTAAAGAATTATCATAAAAACAGGTGATTTTGATTTATGGAAGGAATCGTGGTCATCATTACTCCAAATACAATTCAGCTTGTCAGAACAGAGGAGTATTTTCAGTGAGATATTACAACACAGCAAGCTGTCGTTCCACTTGTCCACCTTGCAGGAATTGGGATTCCAAACTTACAACAGAGAGCAATAAAAGCACTTGAAAGTGTTTCTGTCAGCTGGCCAAATGCAGTCGCAGATGCTGGTGGTATCATCGAGCTCTCTAAGTTCTTGTGAAGCTGTTACGATTAGGCAGTGAGCAGACAAGAAATGATTATATGCACATTCTTGGTTGTCATATATTAAAGGATTTCATATATAGTCAGACAGATAGGACTTATATGCACAATTTGAATGGACTACTTCCAAAAGTCTGCGGGCTTGCTCGTGAGAATTGGGAACAGAACAAACTCTTTTTTCTTTCGGCTGGAGCTATTCCTGTAGCTGCCAAGTTGGTCACTACAACTACTCGAAGACAAGCATTACCTACAAAGAAAGCAAATAAGTAGCTTTTAGTTCCATTGCAGCCTGAAGATTAAAAGAAAATATTTATTCAATGCCTGGAAGCATCCGAGTATCAGTTCTCGAGTCTGTAAATCTACCTGTTGAGGCAACAGGAGGCACATATGTGTTGATAAAAGTTAATGTTGGGAAATGGGAGTACCAGACAAAGCCCTCCAAGGTAGATGGAGACAGAACAACAGCATGGAATTCAGATTTTACAATTCCTGTACTGAATCTCCGAGACAATTTAGTAGTAGCACTTGTTGATAGCAAGGGCAATACAATTTCTCAATCAGACATTGGAACCCCAATTATAATTGAGAAGGGATTCTGGGATGATCTATTTCCCCTTAAAGGTGGTGGGCATGTTCATCTTAGGTTAAACTTTGTTTTAACAGCAGAGGAATGGAAAAGAATTGAAGCTATGAGAGAAGCAACTCTCAACAGGAAAAAACACAGAATTCTTAAGAAAAATGTAGCCATCCAGGTTTTGTGCCCAGTGGCTGAAAATGGGAATAGTGCTTCAATTTCAAGCGCAGGCATTACCAAAACCAACCCAGAAGATGGAACAGGTAAATGAGGAATATTTATGAATACATATATTCCCATGATGAATATTCAATTTTCAAAATTGTAAAGAGGATGCCTAGATCTCAAGAAGGATAGCTGACATAAAAAAAAGGAAGCAGTAGAGACAGAATTCTGCCCTATTTTTCCTGTTTTGAGTTATTGAAGTCAAATGCAGACCACGAGCTGATGGAGAGGAATTTTTGAAAACCAAAGGAGGTTTTTGTTCATAAGATACCCGTCTACAAAAACCTCTCTCAGTTTTGCAACAGCTGTCGAGGCTTGAAAGATTCAGTTTAATCTTTGCAGCCTATTTTCCAAGGATTTTAAATATTTAATATTTTCCTGTTTTAGTGTTCATTTTGCGGGGCCAATTCTGATTGATTGGAGATGAATTTTGAAAAACCAAGAGAGGTTTTTGTCCATCACGGAACCATTAACAAAAACCTCTCTCAGGTTTTACACAGGTGTCACCAATTGAGAGATATGGAAGCTTCTTTGACACCTATTTTCCAGAAATTCGCCACATTTGCCAGGAATCCGATTTGCTATTTTTAGTCAATTAGTTGAGTTAGTTAGTTAATGTAACTGCTGGGTAGTTTCAATTTCGACCTAATGAAGGGGATATGGAACTACTTCTTTGTAATTATAAAAAAGGGACAAAGGGACTGAAGAGAGGTTCTGGATTTTTTGGGAGCATTAGGAGGTTTGTAGACTGTGTGTATCTTCAGACTTGTTCAAGAGATAAGTACTGTGACTTTTATAAGCATTGGCTGATGAAATAATGAAACATATGACTTTTTCCCCTCCAATTTGTTTGTGTTGGCTTTGTTATTGAGCTTGTTTAGCTTCTTAAATGGTAAATTCATTGCTAGTTGATGTGTATTTTCTGGTGATGCTTATCTTTTATGTATGAACCTCAGCACATTCTTTCTGTGGGATTTCATGTGATATGTTATACATCTTTATTAGTTGATGTTTATGAATTAGTTTTTACTTTTGTTTTGAATGTATTCCCTGACTGTACTCAAAGTTTATAACCATTACTTTGTTTTATTTATTGAGTTTTACTCTTGAGATTGTGTTAGCTTGTTTTTGTAGCCTTAGAAACAATTTCTGGCACAAACACACCCAATATGGGATATGTCCACAGGAAGGGTTGTATTTTCCATTATTCTGCAGATAGATCTCCATGATTACATGGGATCCTCACATATGCATCACATCAAACTCCACACTCAATCATGTGCATACAAATGACATACATAACATGTAATGTGTAATGAACTACAATCAACACATACCCAAAAGGGTCTCCTTCACCTCTCTTATATACCAAGAGGTTTGGATTACAATACATCCGATAACACATGTGGGATAAATGGATTTCCTCCTCTTTATATAGAGAATGGTTACAAAGGATATAATTACAATGATGCATGTGGGATAACTCTATTTTATAATATTAGATTTATTTATGCCTTTAAAAGATATTTTACCAATATATCACATAAGTCATCATTACATATTATAACATTAAGGTCCCAAATATTGGTCGCTATTAAGGCTAGTTAGAGAGAGAGACAATGACTAAAGGATCCTATACAGTCCTATAGTCCAATCATTCCCGGCCCTCCATTAATTGATTCGCTTTTGAATTCTTGCCTTCAACTCTAGCTTAAGAGCTTCTAGGGATTTATGTTCATACATGATCAAGTCCCCAAGATCTGAGGAAATCACTGCTTCACCACCTTGCTTCCCAATTTTAATATTAGATGCAAATAAAACGACAATTTTGTTAGTTTAGATTGAATATAGGAGCACTCAAACACATATGGATCACCATCAAGTGAACAAAGAAAAGATCCAACATATCGAGCAAGAGTTTAATCCATGCACAGAGTTGCAGATCCAGCACCTGCTTTTGCTTACACAACAAGCACCTGCTTTTGCTTACACAACAATAGTTCTAGTATTATGAATTCTAATTGTTAGCTCTTCAATATCCTGCTTGGTGAATGTTACAGAAGGCTTTTTTTTGGACAGTAATGGAAGAATGGTGATCCCAACATGACCTCCAACAACTGGCATCAACATCATTAAGTATTAGATTATTTTTCCGAGGAAAAAACGTGTTTGATCTAACAACATCCAAGGTGGTAATACCAAACAACTTTTAGGATCATATACACCTTTCTGCTTGAGCACCTCAGAAGCAATGGGTACAATTGAATTTACAATGTTATTGATGATTTGAAAGAAGGAATTACAACAATTATCTGGAAGATCTTCTACCAAGTACCTCACAATACCAACATTGATGTTGAAAAGGTCATCTTGATTCATGCTTATCTTTCTCGGAAATCCTGTAGGGATGACGACCACATCTACACCCTTCAAACAATTTGTCAATTTAGCTGTCTCTTTTAGATCTAGAATCTAAGTTGGTGTGTTCATGTTGCAGTGGCTGAGATCTGCAGCAACCCCTTTCACATTTGCAATATCATAAAGATGCAAACTGGAAATCAAAGGATACAATTTAATCAACAGTGAGAGGTTTCCCAATCCCTCCTACACCTCTAAGAATAGAAACCTACATGTTGATGCCCAAATATGGCCAGTCGTTTGAGCAATATGTTTGTTTTTTGCTGACGTTGGCCTGCTAACAGGGGACCAAAGAACTACATTTATCTCATGAACAAAGAATGATGCCTTATATTCGTAGGCTACACTAGATTTGAGGCCACTGAAAGTATTGAAAACATTTTTTGTAAGAAAGCTAACTACAGAATCATGGAGTCCATCCACAGTTGAATGAGTTTCATAAATGGGTTCTAGAAACATAGAGATAAAAATTGAACTAATGGACAATGTTGTAGATGCCATTGTGCTCTTCAATACCTTAAAATAAGAAAAATAATTACTGATCAAATGATAATCCCATAGAAATCCATTGTCATTTTAAAAAATACAAAAGAATTTAACCTATAGAAGAAACTGGTTACTTCAACTCAAAAGAACTTTTGAAAATGTTGTAATCAGTCAATCCATAAATAACAGAGCAATAAACAAATCTATGTAGAAGTGGAAGGTTGGTAAGCTTGAACACTGAACGAATGAGATGTTTTATGAAAAATCACTACCCATGAATCGAACCATATAAAAAATCAAACCCAGAACACAGAGCAGAAAAACAATCCAGACCCAAAACACGATGCAAAATTCAAACGCTATTGAGAAAACGTTTCCAGAAATATGCAGTAAAAAGTGAACTAGATAGGTTCATCGCTTTTCAGGTTGTGTGGTAGGTGAAAAGAATCATGTTCAAAGAAAGTCTAGTTCATCATTATCCATCAGAATCAAATTCCGATGTAGAAATATTATTTCATGGATGTTTTAAAAAAATAGTTTGTTTAATATGGATAAGAATTTTACAAGAATCCAAAGTATACCAAGGTTGATCCGAGGAAAATTTGGAAGCATACCCACAAAATTCATAGATGAATTAACCATGATGCATTTCAAAATCAAAACCAAGGTGTAGAAACTAAAAATATAAGCCGATTATTATGGATTACTATTGCATTCAACAAGAATTCACAAATGCTTCCAATTAGTTCCAATGGTAAATGGAAAATGGCTAAAGATTGTGTCTTGTTATTTTTGACTGACTAGTTGGACTTGAAGTCCTATTGTTTCCTTTATTATCATGCTTATGTGTCTATCTTATATTATCTTCCAGTCTCCACATGTGTCATGGTTCTTCCACTGTATTTTTCTTATGCTCCCATGGATGAATTTATGATTTTTAAACTGCTTATTAAGCTTCCTCCCAACCCCATCAACCTCTCAACATAAACTACATGCACTCAATTCTCACCTTTATTTAATGTGTTACTTGATACTGTTTCCCAAGAATCAACCTCAGTAGTTCAAAAGGATAATAGCAAAGTTAACTCTAGAGTACTACATAATAATAATAATGATAAAATTCCTTTCTTTTTTTAGTGTTTTTAGCAGTCCAACTATATATAGATTTGCACCATTTAAAAGTAAAATAGAACATGTAATATTGACACTTGAAATACAAATGAAAATATTCAACATAAGAGATAATAGATTGAACTAAAACATGTCATTCCTTAAAGATTCTAAAACCTATTTCAATAGATTTCAATGCACTCAAATGCAATAGCTGGACCATAAGGAAAGCTTCGGTCTCCATTGACACTCCATATTATTTGATGGCATGTGCAATCTGCACCAACAATTTGTCGTCCAACCTCAATAAGATAATATGTTTATTCATAAAATAACCTCAAATTCAAGGTAATTCCAATGAAACCATCAACCTATAACCATTCTATTTGACAGTGACCTTCAATCCTCTCAAGTATGTGAGCGGGAACCCAATGTATCAATTCTCTATCTAATCCAAAGTGACCCAAGGTGGTGCATTAGAGCATATTTTTCTTGATGTCTTCACTATGAATATTATAACATGCATTCAAAATCATTGCATGTAAAGAGGTGTGCTGCGAAAAAGCATAGACTCCATCTCCTGTAACTGACTCATAACTAGTAATATTTATTTATTTCAAATTTTGACAATGTTGGCATTATCAAGCAATGACACATCTGATATATTAATCAACCATGAGAGGTTTATACTTTCAATGGTAGAAATCCCATTAAGATTTACACACCCAACATCAATAATTCTTGGCCCTCATTTTGCCAAATTTAGCACTTTTAAATAATACAATTGTTGCAGAAGAGTAACCCCTAAGTCTATAATTCTATCACAGTAACAAAGATCGATCCTCTTCAATGATGTTGCAGTTGAACCTGTTGCTAATGAGGACAATCCCCTATCAGTGATCAATGTACAACCATGTAGTATAAGAACTTCCAAGTACCCAATAGCCCCAATAGATTCTAGTGCTTGATCCGATATCTTATGACAGAATCCCGGGTCTAAATGTACAATGTTCGGGCATGATTTCATGTGAGGTATAAGACCCACATTTCCTAATCCCTTTCTTCTCCTCAAATAAACCTCACAAATCCCTACACTTAGAAGCTATGGTGCAGATTCCTTGATCGGTTACAATTTATTTTATATACATCAACCAATGCAATATATGGAAAATGTAAACCTATGACATAACATTGTTGCGTCTAGAAAACAACTGAAATACTTATTTAAAACCAAATGAAGTTGATTTTTTTGAACTCTTACCTATAATGAGATGATAAATAATAAATTATCATTATTAATCTTATCCCTGAGATTATAAAATCATGTTTAACAAGGATTTTTCTTCTAGGAGCTTACATTGACTACTCTTTTTAGTTGTACTACCAACTCTCCTCTAGGCCTATCCCTTTGTCCTTGATATCCAACACACTCACCCACCCATTCTTTTTATTCGTTATTGTTCTTCTCTAAAAATATTAAGATTATCATCTAATCTTCTCAAAATATTTTTACCATTTTATGTGGACCACCTTTACAAAAGTTTACTTCATACACTTGGGTGAAAATGAATAAGAAAGAAAAAAAAAAACTAGGAATTTCCATCACAACCATCCATCTAAAGATTAAAAAAAAACACCCATTGAGACCCTACCATGCCCCACTATCATGATAACAATGTTTGCAAAATAATTATATTTAACATAGAAATGGCTACCTAGATATATCAATAAAAAAAGTGGATAAAGAATAAGGAAACAAGCATAAAATCGAGTCCCCTGCCCAAATTTTAACAGGTTATCTAACTAGCCCAAAAGTATTAACAATAGAAAACATTCTCATAAGTTCGGGCCCCTCCTAGAAATAGAATCTTTCTTCACAAAGAAATCAATTCCTTTGTTATTTAGAAACATGATGCTTTCTCCTCAAATACCACCAGCAAATTCACCCAGAATAGCAACAGATTTACTCCATCAAAAGAGAGGAACATCATCATGAAAAGACTTGACCCACCATGAACTAAAATTAAGGTCTTTTGTAGCACTAAACTCCATGCATCAATCTCAATGTATAAATTTGTACTGAGGTTTATCTCCATATATTAGATTGATGATATCCTTAAAAGCAAGGAGGTAAGTATAATGTCTATCATGCAACCAAAATTAGCAATTGAGGGAATAAAGGAGCATGTTAACTACCTACATAGTGCTCAAATTAGACTTATAAAAAACATATTCATCCACATACCAAGTGTTGAAAATGATGCATATGCAAAACCGGATTTTCTCTCATGTAGGCATTGTACTTTCCCCCATTTTAGGTATTGATTTGATCTTAAGATAAGCATCGAATGAAGCTAAACTGGTACCCAAGCAGTTTGTTGTACTCATATCCACATGTTCATTCTCACACCCACATCTTCAAATCCTTCCACATAGGTTAAAGGGTTAGTGATTGTTGCACTCAACCATGTCCTCAGATAAGCTATCATCTACTTCCAACCTTGGTCTTCCAATATCGAAATTGAAGAGTTAACTCGATCCACTGTATCATTCAATATTTTCCTACAATATTCAAGAGCATCGTGGCTCTTTCCTGCCATTGTTTTGTTCAGATCCATGGAAAATTGGGTAACCCTAATGGCCTATTCAAAGCTAACCTCCACTGTGGTTCTTATAATCTCTCTCATGTTTGTCGGCAAAGACCGTGTACATGGTCAAAAAGATAAAATACGAAGGTTGTGATGGGAAGATGAGTTGTAGACCTCGAGGACGATATCTGAGGATCGAATTCCTTGTCATGGAGAAATTCCAAACTCTTGAACAAGTGTAGATCAACGGATAAACCCATGAAACTCTATTTCCAGCCTCGAACCCAGATAAAACCTCAAAAATAAGTTTTCCAAAATAGCATAATAACCACCAAAATAGTAGGAAGATGTGGTAACAAATCGACCGCTGTAAACATAGCATGAAGACGCATGGAAATTTTTTATTGCACCGACATACGAGGAATCTGCTACATGTCCAATGATAGTTTCTCATTGAAAGAATGCCTCTGGGGTAACTAGAAGCGCTAAATAGAACAACCCGCGCTATTTTTTTTTGGAATATTGGACAATACTGAGAGTGGGGAGTGAATCAATATTGATAAATTTTAACAATTAAAACCACTTTTAACTTATTTATTAACACATAGGATCAACAAGATACACAAAACACTTATTTTATCGTGGAATCCCAATTGGGAAAACCACAAACTCTTTCTATACTGCAAAATTATATTTACAATAGTTTTTGCAAGCTACAACTTGTTGGAGACTTCAATCCCCAAGTTTCTCAGCTACAACTGAAGGATACTACAACACCCTTGTTTCTTCCTGCTACAACAGACAAGGATGCTACTACACCCTATTTACCAGCTACTACACCCTATTTACCAACTACTACTGGAAGGGGGATACAACCTCCTTGGAAGAATTCAATCTGCCCCTAGCACCAGCCTGCCACCCTTTTTTGTCTTTTCAGATTTCCAGAACTTCTTTTCTTCAATTCTGTTTCTTCATTTCATTGGTCCCTATCTAATGTTTCATCTTCCTTTTCTAGGAAATTGAGACATTTTCCTTCCCACTCACATGCTTGTTTATATATTATGCATCTCATTCTTCAATTGTTGCATCTCTTCGAACTGGGCTCATGCCTTTTCATACTCATGCCTCTTCAAAAATATTAATTCTGTTTTTTTTAAATTAAATAACAAACCCTTTTTTTCAATTAAAGATCAAATCTAGTTTTTTTAATAAACTCTTCCTTATTATCTTTTATTAGTTTATTCCTATAGCTTATCATCGTGTCGTTTCAGCATCCCACCCTTTCCATAATTGTGTCCTTTAATATGGAAATTGCCTTTTTATCAAATGCACCACTTCAAAAAAATACTTCTTGGTTTAATTAATTTGCTTTGATAAATAGCTTGTAGTTAATTTCCTCTATTTCATAACATCTTAATTATTCTTTATTAAATTGACTTAGATGGGCAATTTAAACAAAAACTTGTTAACATATATTATCAGGCTTATTGTTGTCATATTCACATACTGTGTAAAAATAATTTTTCCTTAACTTGGTAAATCAATTTTTCACACGTGTGACTACCAAAGAAGAGACTGACGTCATGGCTAGATGGCCAGTTCATCATGGAACATACCCATTCCATCTGGAGAAATTATCAGCACAAGGACCATCTCTGGCGAGCATCTCCAATGACCTCTCAAACTTCATTTAGACATAAAGATAAACTTTCTCTCATTATGGCAAGCTTGTATTTCGCACGTGTAACCTCCATAATGAAATCTGAGACCACGACTAGATGGCCAGATCATCAAGGAACAGACCTATTCCAACTGATGAATTTATCATCACAAGGAAAAATTATGGCGAGCATTTCCAAATGCCCCCTTAACCTTCTATTTTTAACACTTGAAAAAATTTCATTTGATCTTAAGATGCAAAACAAGATTTTTCTCAGTTTGGCAAGTTAATTTCTTGCATGTGTGACCATCATAAGGAAAAATGAAAATATGACTCAATAACCACTTTAACAAGGAACAAATCCAGTTAAATCTTTTTAATTTTTTGATATACACACATCATCTGGCGAGCATTTGAAACTATTTTTTAAACTACCAATTCAACACTTGGACAAAATTGTCAAACCCTAAGTGAACATGAAAGGATTTTTTTTTTTCCATCAAATTGGAAGTATGATACATCCAATGGATAGAGGCCAACAAGGTGATTCCATCCAGACCAATTTAATTCTTTTAGACCTCTTTCTCTCTCCTCGGCGGGCATTTTTATGGAGCAGTGCAAATCAAGCTAGGAGGCACTTTTGGCATATCAATATCTTCACCTACACATACTTTTTGGACAAACCAATGATATGGTTGGATGCACCAATAAATAATATAGAGACCCATACCCTCAAAATAATTTAATACATCAACCAAAGGAAATGGTGGGCATTTTATTGAGGCCACTTAGGCATTTTTACTAGTATTTTTATACTTAGACAATTTGTGCAATCTCCAGGGTGTATTTTTTATTTCACCAAAATCCTGAACCAATGATACTAGATGATGTAATGCATGTCACTGAGAACAACCATACTGATTTCACCTTCAAACTCATCTTCCTCTGACCTAGGTGAGCATTTTATTGGACTAGTGCAAAACTGCCTAAAACCCTGTTTTGGCATACCTATAACTTCCTCCTTAGACACTCTCAAGACAAATCGAGACCATGGTCATTTAGACAGATCAACAATCTATATCCTGAAAATATGGGGCGGGCATTTACATTGAACTATGAGGTATGGAGAGCATTTTCTTAAGGCCACTTGGACCAATTTTCCAACACTTAGTCAATTCCTATAATTTATCCATACTGACACATCTCTATATAATTAGTTCAAATTGTAATAATAACATCATGAAGGTACTGTATCATCATTAGGTGGATTTTCATGTTCATCACCCATGCCACATCATCATATCATCATATCTTTTTTCATTAATGAATACTTTTGTCTTTCACTGAGTTTTCCTTGCCATCATGCCCTTGGTTATTCCTTTGTCATTACTGAACTCCTTTGACATCAATGAAAACCACATTAAACATTCTCCCCCTTTGGAATTGATGGAAACTTCTAAACATTCTCCTCCTTTGACAACAAAGACAAAGGATAACATGTTATGCTCTTGATGTAACCATCTTGACATAGAATTTCCAATCTTTCTCCTTTTTGACAACTTCCCTTCTTTTGCTTTTCTTCCTCCTATTATCTTGGGCTTTGTACTGACCACTTGTGTTAAGATAATCTACTTAACATCTTGTAGTTATTCTTTGAATGAGAACCTGGATAATGAGTTCATAGACTCCCCCTCTCACAGTGACGCCTTCTGCTCCATTAATGAGTCTTTCATAGTTACTTCAAGTCAATGTGATGACTGTCCAAAAAAATATTTCTATGTGTGAGTAGTGTTGGACTTCTATGCACTGCTTTGCACATCATCTCATCAAGAATCTCACAATGTCATCTTATTAATAATCAAACATTTTTCTTTTGATGTAAAACATTTCTAATACACTTTCAACAACATGATTTGCTACAATTTCATATACATACTTCCAATAGGCAAATTCAGAAAGAACTTCATCAACTGATATGTGTCTGAATCTCAATTGTTCCTTTCAACAATATGCAAAAAAATGCGTTTTCAGCCTTCTCATAGTGAGTCTTCCCATCTATATTATTTACTTACTTATATGATCATGCTTTCCATATATCCTGGATGGGTAGTATCTTTGTTTTCTTACTAGGTGATCATATTCAATGTATTTTGCACCTTTTATCCAATTATTGAATTTATATGTATGCTCACAAAACTTCTTAAGGATTCGTTGTTCTTTCTCAATAGAGTTTAACATAGGAGATAGATATTTTGACCATGGCTAGACTCATTTTACTTGAAATACATTCTACAGAAAAGATTACATACTTTTCTTTACTGTGTTTGGAGTATATAGGCCATTCTTGTAGGAGCAACTCACTTCTTATGTCCAAAATATTTACCTTTCAGCATTCTTATTTCAGTTTTTTCCTTGTTTCACTGATAGTTTTCTTTTAAATATGTACCATGTACTTGTTCTTCTTAAGGAATCTTCCCTTTTCACATGGATGGTCTCGAGGCAAGTACTCTTATGATTATTCAATCTGTCACTCTACTTCTCGTCTTTGAGAAAGATAGCTTTTGGATTTTTTCAATGTATTTTATCCTTACCAAATGATATTAATTAATTTCAAATACCAATTGCAATTTTCTGATATTAACTCCCCCTAAGTATATGATCCCTTCTAATGCTAATTTAAGGGTTCTCCTTTTTTTTTTAGGTCACGAGAGACTTTAGAAGAGACATTCATCATCTTTATCTTCATAGGTGTATTTTACATCTTCATCTTGATTTCCATCATAATGGATGTCATTCTTATCTACAACATTATTATGTTGAACATGATCTATGTAAACACCATTGATAATTAGAATCTTGGTTTCCTCTGAATCTTTGTAGTCTTCTTTTCTTCTCCACATCTTTCCATGAGGTACTCTGGTTACTAGTTTTTCATTTCTTTGTCTCTTGATTTTTGTACTTTGATCGTTTCCCTTGGTTTTGCAATCAACAACTTTGTGACCAAACTTGTGACAACAGTGACAATATCCATAGAAATTTCCCTTATATTTGAGGGATCTTTGATCTTTTGGCTTCAAAACTTCCATCTTCTTCCATTCCTTCCGTTGTTTCTGAGCTTTTACTAAAGCATTCTCTAGCTTTTACTAAAGCATTCTCTATGAGCTTACATTCTCTAGCCATATGTCCAAAATTATTACAAGAGTAGCAATGAATGAAAGGGATCTGCTTGTACATGCTTTTCATTGGTCTTTTAGGTATCATATCAGTTCTATCTTTATTATGAGAGGAGGGAGCAGATTTATGACTACCCTTCTTAATTGGGATTTTGAGTGCAATAACATAGCTTCTTTTATTCTCATGTTGGAGTATAAGAGACAAACATTCTAGCTTCTTTTATTTGTCATAACCTAATCCATTTTTATCACTTGATGGTCTTGGCTACTTAGGATTTCATCTAAATTCTTCGAGCTATTCTCAAATTTTGATTCAATAGATTATTTATCAAGCTTCTTTATAAGAAAAATAACTTCTGCTTCAAGTCTTTTAGAGTCTTGTATTTTCTCCTTGAGATTCTCATTAATAGTCTGCTAGTCTTTTAGCCTCTTTACCTCTTCCGTGAAGTTAGCAACTTCCTGTTTTAAGCTCTCAACCTGTTTGATGCTAGCCATTATTTGTTTTCTTGAATTGTGCAGCTCTTCTTGGTACTTTGACAAATTTTCTCTCAAAAAATTGTTCTTCATTCTACTCTTTCTCAATTCTTCAAGGGAACTTATGAGTTCTTCCTTTAGGTCCACCTCTCCTTCCACATTTGAATCATCTTCTACTGCTTCTTCAAAGATTTTATTTTCTATTCCCATGAATAATAATTATGCTTCTTCATCTTCACAAAACTCATTTGAGCAGCTGTCATCCATGGAATAAAAGGCTTTCCTTTTGCTTTTATTAAAAAAAAAATGTTCTTCTTGAAGTTATCAGGGCACTCACTATCTTCTTCGTGTTTGGGATAAGGACATTGGGTAGCAAAGTGACCAATTCCCCCACAGTTATAAAATTTTAAGGGCAATTTCCCTTTGAACTTGCCAGTACCTCTCTTAATATTTTTAACTAGAAGTGCTTCTTCATCATTACAATCTTCTGCTTGAAATTTTGTTTTAGATTTCTTATCTATTTTTTATGATTTAAAAGCTGCTTCCTTCTTTTGAGAATTGTCTTTCCCAATCCTCATTTCATAATCTATAAGAATTCCGTATAGCTCATCTATGGTGAGTTTGTCAATATTTTCTCTATATTCTAGTTTGGAAATCTTAGGATTGTAAATCATTGGAAGTGATCTTAGTATTTTTTAAACTATTTCTTTTTCTTCCAATTGTTCTCCTAGCCCTTGAATTGCATTCACAATTTCATCAATTCTCTCAAAGTATTCTGAAGTGTTTTCTTCTTCCTTCATTTTTAGAATTTCAAATTGGCTTTTAAAATTCTGTATTTTTTCCCTTTTTACCTTGGTGTCTCCTTCATAGATGGTCTACAATTTGTCCTAGATTTCCTTTGTTGTCTTATAATTCATCACTTTGGAAAAGATTGTTCTGGCTAATCCCGCTAAGATTGCATTAACAACTTTGGCATTTCTTCCAAAATTTTTAATTCCTTCAAGATCTGTAGGAGGGGCTTTGGGATATGTGTACCCTGTTTCTATAGACATCCAGACATCCAATCTAAGAGACACTATATAGCTTCTCATCCTAATGCTCCAAAAAGCACAATCTTCTCCATTGAATAAAACAACCTTAGAGGAAACTTTTACTAGCTGATCCATAGTGATAAAATATTTCTCTTCAAGTGTTTAAATATTTAACGAAGAGCATGCTTTGATACGAATCGTTGGAATATTGGACAATATGGAGAGGGGAGGGTGAATCAGTATTGATAACTTTTAGCAATTAAAACCACTTTTAACTTATTTATTAACACACAGGATCAACAAGATACACATAACACATATTTTATCGTGGAAGGCCAATTAGGAAGACCAAAAACTCTTTCTATACTACAAAATTATATTTACAATAGTTTTTGAAAGCTACAACTTGCTGGAGACTTCAATCCCCAAGTTTCCCAACTACAACTAAAGGATGCTGCAACACCATGGTTTCTTCCTACTACAACAGACAAGGATCCTACTACACCCTATTTACTAGCTACTACTAGAAGGAGTCTACAACCTCCTTGTCAGACTTAAATCTGCCCCTAGCACCACCCTGCCACCCTTTTCTGTCTTTTCAGATTTCTAGAACTTCTTTTCTTCAATTATGTTTCTTCATTTCATTGGTCTCTGTCTGATCTTTCTTCTTCCTTTTCTGGGCAATTGAGACACTTTCCTTCCAACTCACATGCTTGTTTATATATTATGCATCTTATTCTCCAATTGTTGCATCTCTTTGAACTACGCTCGTGTCTTTTCATACTCAGGACTCTTCAAAAAAATTAACTCTGTTCTTTTTTAAATTAAATAACAAACCATTGTTTTTAATTAAAAATCAACTCTAGTTTTTTTTAATAAACTTTACCTTATTATCTTTTATTAGTTTATTCATGTAGCTTATCATCATGCCTTTTTAGCATCACACCCTTTCCATAATCGCGTCCTTCAATCTAGAAATTTCCTTTTTTATCAAACGCACCACTTCAAAAAAATACTTGTTGGTTTAATTAATTTTCTTTGATAAATAGCTGGTAGTTAATTTCCTCTATTTCATAACATCTTAATTATTCCTTATTAAATTGACTTAGATGGGCAATTTAAACAAAAAATTGTTAACATATATTATCAGGCTTATTGCCAACATATTCACATACTGTGTAAAATTAGTTTTTCCTTAACCTGGCAAATAACATTTTCACATGTGCGACTACCTAAGAAGAGATTGACATCATGGCTAGATGGCCAGTTAATCATGGAACATACCCATGCCATCTGGATAAATTATCATAACAAGGACCATCTCTGGCGGGCATTTCCAATGACCTCTCAAACTTCATTTAGACAGAAAGATAAACTTTCCCTCATTTTGGCAGGCTCGTATTTCGTACGTGTAACCTCCAGAGTGAAATATGAGACCATGACTAGGTGGACTGATCATCAAGGAACAAACCTGTGCCAAGTGATGAATTTATTAGTACAAGGACAACTTTGGTGGGAATTTCCAAATGGCCGCTTAACCTTCTATTTTTAACACACATAAATTTCATTTGATCTTAATATGCAAAACAATATTTTTCTCACTTTGGAAGGTTAATTTCTTGCACATGTGACCATCATAAGGAAAAATGAAAATATGAATGGATAACCACTTCAACAAGGAACATTTCCATGTCACCTTTTAAATTTTTTGATACACACACATCATCTAGCGGGCATTTGAAACTAGCTTTTTAAACTACCAATTCAAAACATACAAAATTGTCAAACCCTAAGTCAACATAAAGGGATTTTTATTTTCATAAAATTGGAAGTATGAGACATCTACTAGATAGAGGTCAACAAGGTGATTCCATCCATAACAATTTCATCCTTTGAGACCTCTTTCTCTCTCCTCGACGGGCATTTTTCTGGAGAAGTGCAAATCAAGCTAGGGGGCACTTTTGACAGATATGTATCTTCACCTACAGAGACTTTTTGTACAAAAACATTATATGGTTGGATGAACCAATCAACAATCTAGAGACCCATACCCTGAAATTACTTTAATACATCAACCACAGGCAATGGCGGGAATTTTACTGAGGTCACGTAGGCATTTTTACCAGTATTTTTATTCTTAGAGAATTTGTGCAATCTCCAGGGTGGATTTTTTATTTCCCCAAAAAATTGAACCAATGATACCAGGTGATGTAATACATCTCACTGAGCACAAACATACTGATTTCACCTTCAAAATCATCTTCCTCTTACCTAGGTGGTCATTTTATGAGACTGGTGCAAAACTGCCTAAAGCCTTGTCTTGACATACCTATAACTTCCTCCTCTGACACTCTCAAGACAAACTGAGACCATGGTCAGGTAGACATATCAACAAGATACAACCTGACAAGATGGGGTGGGAATTTACCTTGAACTATGAGGTACGACAAGCATTTTCTTAAGGTCATGGTAAATTCTCCAAACTGACACATCTCTATATAATTAGGTCAAATTGTAATATGACATCATGAAGGTACTAGAACATCATCAGGTGGATTTGCATGTTCATCGCCCATGCCACATCATCATATCATCATATCTTTTGTCATTAATGAATACTTTTGTCTTTCACTGAATTTTCCCTGCCATCATGCCCTTGGTTATTCCGTTGTCATTACTGAACTCCTTTGTCATCAATCACAACCACACTCAACATTTTGTTTGGAGCAAATATTGCATATAAATGCACATGCATATATAAAGCAAAAACATTTATAGCATTTACATGGAGAAAAGCATGGCATTCACAACCTGAAAATATTATATATAATCAAGACAATAAAAACCACCTATTTCCCTAAAATGATTTAAAAATACAAGTTTAAGATAATTATTGAATTTACTATTTTATAATAAGGTCATGATTTATTATATGAAGACAACATCTTGTCTAGTTGTTTATATATTATTAGTTTGGGAGGCTAGACCATGCAAACATCCTAGGTTCCAACCTTTATTTGTACAATAAGGTCATAATTTATTATATGAAGACAACATATTGTGTAGTTGTTGATTGATGATTGGGGTGGGAGGCCGGACCATGCAAACAACCTAGCTTCAAACCCTCATTTTTTTGTTCACAAACAAAGTTGGGTCTGCAACTGTCATTTATGCATAGGATCTAGAATAGAGAAAGAACAAGAGAGATACTCAATCAACTTAAATCTTGGACACATTACCCATGAAAACCCTCCAATATCTCTTTACTCCATGCAATGTGCCTCTCCCATACATGGAATCTGGAATATTTGTGATCTGATACCTTGTTAGATTTTCTAAAGCTTGGTAGGTAGACTTTGCACTAAAATAATTCTTAAGCTACTAGATATATGAACCCTCAAGACACACAAAAACAAATCTAATAATGTTGAAGTTTACAAACACCTACTGCAGACAAATTAATAACATAAACTCATAGGACTCTCCTAAATAACATAATTGTTATTAAGAAGAATAACAAAATTACTATGTACTTGCTAAATCACTATTAAAAGAAAAAAGGAATCTTGGTAGATGGATTGTTAAAACCTCTTATTCCTATCTCATCAATTCTAAACTAAAATCTACTACGGGAAAAATAAAGTAAGCTAATTCATTGCTCATTGATGAATTGAATGCCTTAAACTTATACCCCTTGATTATCCCTTATAAACTAAGAAGAGTGGCTACAACAAATCTAGACACATGCACAGTAGCACCTCAATTGGATATGACTTGAGGTATGCAAGCATGCATCCCCTAGAGATCTCTGCCTTACCTAAATAGGAAATTCCTAATCTAAGATGCCTCGAATTAGAGTAGTCAACATGCAACATCATGCACATGCCTCTATTCTAGAGAAAACTATACATTTTAATAATAGTAAAGCCACACAATAGTGCCTTCTCTCCTATAGACTAGCGCTTATTACTAAACTGGACTATACGGATAACCTTATACTATCCTATATATAGTTGGAAAATGCATGTTCCCTCACTACTAGAAGCCTACGAATAGTGATGTTCTCCCTCCTACTATATTCTATAGTCAAACTCTCATCTTTAGACCATCATGCTGCATGGAAATCAATGATATATGGATCTTTTGAGTGCATGCTACAATAACTATAGCACCCATATCTACTGAATCCAAAAAGCGGATGTGATCCTTCACTGTCATGTTTAAAAGGTGCAACATATTCATTGTTGTACCATCTACTGTAATACATACTTGTTTCAGCACCTTTTTCATTGAAATTTTCTCTGCTTACACCTGTAATTGTATATTCTTCTACCACCTATGCACCCAGGACTTGGGCGCACACTTTCCAAGGCACCAAAAATTAACTACACCATTAAGTATAAAAGGGGATGTGAAAGTAAAGGGATTAGAGGAAGTGTTTTGGCCTCTCTAATCTAGTTCATCTAGGAATTTGTGAGGCTCTAGCATCACCCACTTCTAGAGCCTAGAGGCTCTAGATATTTTCCTAGTAAGGACCTTTTTTGGAATCCCCCTAACCATTTTACTTTCACCATTTTCATCAATATAATTAAAGGTTTTCTCAAAGCAATTTAGCGCAACTCTATGTTTTTCTAGCCAATTCATGCCAATTAATACATCATAATATCCTAATGGAAAAATATTCAAATCTACTTTTGTAATCAAATTTTGCATATGAACTTCACAACTAGAAATAAAATTGGTTACTTTTCTTTTTGTCCCTGTGACTAATTGCACTAACCACAACTTTTCAAAATCATATTGTTTTATTTTACATAAATATACTAGCTTAGGAGAAATGTAACTTAACGTACATACATAATCAATTAGTATAAAATATGTTTGTCAAATATATTACCATCTACCTCGATCATGGAAGGTTGATAAGCTACTTGATGATTGTCCAAGGCGATGCTAATATAAGGGATGTTTCGAGCAACCTCTCCAACTATGGATGCTTTTCGAACAATGTGAATATTTTGACTATCCTTCTTATGAGGACAATCTTGATAGAAATGACTCTCCCCACAACCCCAAAATGGAAAAGGTTCTCTTTTTATTTCTTCTTTCTTGTTATTAAAGAGATTATCTTTATACTTAGTTGTTCTCACAGGTTGTTTATACTCAGTCCTTATTGTTTGTTGTCTATCTTTAAAAGTATTTCTCTGGAAAACCTTATGTTTATTGAAAGGTTTGAATTATATTCTCTTAAAATTACTTCCACCTCTTTTCTTGAAGTTATAAGGAATTTCATTATTACTCTTAGATTGATCATATGTTAATTTTGCCTTCCTCATTGCTTCATATAATGTTTTTGGTTCATCAAATTCTAGTTTGTCTTTATAAAGCTAAGTAAGAAGCCTATAAATATCTGAATTTTTGGTTTTTCTACGTTTAGGTAAGGAACATATCTTAACAAGGATACAATTTAGTATATAATTCATGCATAGAGATTGATCCCAGTATTAGTTCATAAAACACCTTTGCTTTCCCCTCATAGTAATATTCTGAGAGGGACTCCCTTTTAAATTCCTTTTTAAGCCAGTTCCAACTTACTTTTCTATCATTAATGTTTTTTGCTCTTTTTAAGTCCTGCCACCAAATCTCAGCCTTTCCGACTAGATTGAAGAGGGCCATTTTTCCCTTCATAGAGTTGGAGTAATTGTACATAGTAAAGTACATCTTCATCCTAGAGAGCCAAGCCTCATATTCTTCTCCATTTTTGACTTCGTTGTAAAAGGTAGGAGGCATTTTTTTTAAAATTATCATGTTATCTCATCTTTATATTTTCTCTTCTTCCTTTATCTTCCCTCAGACCTATCACTAGAATCTTCCAATTCACTAGAAATAGGGATTTCATCAAAAGAAGGGAATTCAGTGGATGAGCTTTCTCATTTATGTTTCTTTTTATTTTTATCATTAGTTATCTCATTCGGTTTAGAAAGTAAGGCTTCATTTAAGTCTTCTTGGGTTCTTAGTACCCTTTCATGCTCAGTCTTAAAGTTCATCAATTTGAATTGTAAGTCTCTTACTGTTTGTAAAATCTCATTATTAACATTGTTATTCTCATCGTTAAGTTCAACCCAAACAGGAGGAGTAGGGGATCATCTTCCAGCCATTTCTTCCTGTGGTTTAGTGACAAAAATTCTTCTATGCATGAAAGAAGAACAACATATGAACAACATTAGTTTTATCCTAACATTAATGGACACCATAAGTCCAAGTGTCGCAACCTAAGCTCTGATACCATAGTGTAACAATCCCACTATTTTACTACAATTTGGGAGAATTTTTGGTCTTTTATTCCCTTGATGCAAATAACATGTTTAAACATTTTTGGTGAAAAAAGGGGAATTTATATCATTTCAAAAAAATATTGCGCCGACATACGAGGAATCTGCTATAGTGGTGTTGTGGCCACAATAGATCCCATGCTTATTTAAGCATGGGAGCCCCGATCTTAATAAACACTAAGGTGTTTGGGTGAGTCATTGTGTAAATATTAGAGTTTTGTCACCCATGCCTTTGATTTGCTTGTTTGCAACTGTTGTTCATTTTTTCCAAGGTATTTTGGTCTGAAAGGAAAGGAAAGCTATACTTTTGGTTATTTTGTTGATTGTTTTCATCATTCCGAAAATCAGCATTTGGAGTCTCCGAAACCCGCAACCCGACATTTGCGGGTTGTGGCACTATTGTTTAAAATTTTGGAGTTTGGTGATCCCGTAATTTGCAACCTGACATTGCGAATTGCGAAATTGATCGATAATAAGATCAAGGAATAAGTATCCCGAAACTCGAACTCCGCAATGGCGGCATTCGGCTTTCGGGATGGTCATTTTCATTTATTTGCTATGTGATCCCGAAACCCTATGTGCTCCCGAAACCCGCAATTCATGAATTTCGGAATGCGGCTATCGGGATGGTTATATCGCTTCACAGTGTGACGTTCCCAAGACCCGTTACCTGCATGGTTGGTTTTTAGCTTTCGGGAATCCTTTTCTATTTCCATTTTTGCTACCCACAACCCACAAACCCACACTTTCGGATTTCGGCTTGTGGAATATTTGAATAAAACTTCATGAACATAATTGAATTCGATTTCACATCCCGATCCAGCTAATCTCAGCCGTCCATTGTTATGAACTTACAGTTATATTGATTTTGGGTAATCAGCTATGTCAAGATGCGTTATTTTGTTTGTTGAAAATTGGTTCTCCCAAATCATCATTTTTTTGTAACAGTGGATACTACTACAAGATTATCAATTGCTTCATGTTGGATGGACACCATTGCTCTTCCTTAAGTTCATCGTCTCTGATCACAAGTCTTGATAATTTGTCGTTATTCTTCCGCTTCTTAATGATCATGTATTTTCACTTAAATTCTGACTTCAAAGCTTCTTTTCCTTCTCATGGAAGTTGGGTCATATTAATCCGATTTGATTCGTGTGAAGAACAGATCACCAGTGTACCAAAACTCCTGATCGAGACTCTTCGCAGGTCATTTCTGTCACCGCAGCCTCCGTTTCCATTATTAATTACCAGTTATAATTATTGATTGGGGATTGCTTATAACGATGTGATCGTAAAGGCAATTAAAAATCACGCAAGCAGTAATTGAGCCTGTACTTCGCACAAGCTTAAACTCAAATCTTCGCCTTTTTCATAACAGTTGAAGTAATTATAATGGGTTTGCTGCGTAAGTTTATTCATTTCAAATCGCCTCGCCCAATCGATATCACCCTGCCTGTTGGTCTTAAAGTAGCAATTAACGTGAAGATTCTACATTGTTCATTGATTTCTGTAATAGGAAACATTTTGTATAGCGTTCTGGGCATCTTGTTATCTAAGGTTTTCCCATGATGAGTGATTTTCATGTAGGAGGTGAACCTTCTAATATTCTTGTTGATGATGAAGAGCTTTTCCCTTTGTTATATCAAGAAACGTTGTCACCACTATTTGATGCAGGTGTTCCTTATTTTAGCAGTGGCAGCAGCGAAGAGGACTTTGAAGCGTTATCTTCCTATGTGCAAAATTCCATGGAGTAGAGTGAGGAAGTTCTGGAAGAATTAGCTAACTTTGACGACGATCTCATACAAGACTTTATAATCAATGGAGAACCTGACGTGTCGGCCACCATTTATGAAGTAAATTCTTTAATGGATTTCTTTGTTTCTGGCCATGAATTACCTGACCCCGAATTTCTTACACCAGATGTTCCACAAACCATGCCATTCGTCGAAGATAATGAGCAATCGGTTATTGAATCTCTATGGTGCCACAAGACCTTACCTGACTAAAGAATACTCCTTTGTAAGATCTTTAGGAGATAAGGTGGCGGAAAATCCTTCAAGCTGTAAAATAGCAAGTTTTATTGGATCGACGGTTGGAGCCGATTTTGTAATTTCTCCTTTTGGGATTTTGGGAAAAATTTGGTATTTAAGGAGAAATGTTTCCCTTAGTAAGGGGTTGGGAATTTTGGAATTTTGATTCAGTAGGAGTATGGACTGAAGATGCTCTATCTATTCAAGCCATCGTAATTTTTGTACAAGACTTTTATATGCAGTAAAGTTATCTTTTCTCCACCTTCTTGAGTTCTTCAAATTTCTTTGAGAATCGCTAAGTTAAATGTTTCAAATTGTCATCAGTTATTCATTTAATCTATTGCAGGTCACCTATTGATGTACATGGTCTTTCATATTGATTTTTTTGTATGTTTTGACCCATGTTCTGAATTGTCCTATTAAATTTCTTTAATTGAACATTTCTCATATTTATATTTCGGCAAATGATTCGATGCAATTAAATATTTATAATCAATTGTTAATTTTTCAATTAACACAATGATTACAGATCAGTTGTTTGAATAAGCTCAAAGCACATAGAAGAGTTGCCTCTTAATTTTTATTGATTGATGATCCTTCAAGCTACAAGTGGAAGAACCCGAAGACATTTATGTTTAAGGTATCTAATACTTATTAATCACATTTTAAACCTGATCTCCACAATATCAACTTTCCCTCTTTAGGTTAGATCTCACTTAGGAATGATTCTTTCCTTAGGTAGGTTAGGTTAGGTTTGTTAACCAGTTATCACACTATGTTTTCCTTAAACAGGAAAACTGATCTTTGGAAGATCAAACCTTTTACTCTTAGAGTGCCAGCGGAGGCCAAATATCCGTGGGTGATTACCACACCAAACAACTCGAGGATAGGGTAACTCTTGCGTAGGTTTTACTGAAGCTTTTGGCTGGGTTTTCATCCCCTGTTGTGTGCCTTGGAACCCATTCCGGCACTTTGCACTTACCCTGCACACCCGAGGCGTCAACAAACGACACTAGAAGGAGGGCGGCTAGTAAAGCATGCCTAAACAAGCTATTAATAAACCTCCTCCAGCAAGTACTTCAATGGTTCAAACTTGAAGCCAGACTAGGGCTTAAACATCTGAACAACCAATCGACTCGCAACCTACAGTTCTCCCGATTACATCCACGCAACCTACAGCTATACCTGTCACACCTATGGTACAATAGGAGAACATAAGAGAGGTTATTTTCACATCACCCACAAGTGGATCCATCTCATTAGAGCAGTTATTGAAAACGTTTGTTGATAGGGTTTTAACAGTTGAACAATGTCTTGCCGATCAAAGAAGACGCAACTTGGCAGCTTTAAACTTAGTGGGTGTTTTGCAGGCTAGTGATCGGGAAGAACACCAAGTTCCCACTTCACACCCCTCTGATCCATTGGTTCAAAATACTGATAGTTTTAACGCACAGGATCAACATATAACTGATTACCAATCCGAAAACCAGGACCAAATTAATCGACTAGATTCTCCTGAATATAATTGTGAGACCACTCACACAGCAACACAAAGTCAGTCAAATCTTGGATCAAGCAGTCCACCACCGTCCCCTCCTTCATCTTCATAATCTTCCTCAGACGAAGAGAATTCCTCTAGTTCATCATCTGAAGAAGAAGAACAAGAACCTCCAATGGCTGGAGAAGGTCAAAACAAACCTTGGCTTGACCAAGGTGTAGTTTTCATACTAGGTGATCAACACAGATTACCAAAGAATCCTGAGAAATGGCTGCCTAAATACAACCCTGATGACAAGATACCTTCGTTGGACCACATAAAAACTTTCATGCAAGCAATTAGGCTCAGAAGTGTGGTACATGAGGATGTAGTATGCATACTTTTCCCATATACCTTTGATGGTAGAGCCACCACTTGGTATTTTGCTTTGCCGGCTCAATCTATAACTTCCTGGGATGAATTCGAGAAACATTTTACCCAGAAGTTCGGGGATGAAAAAACACCACAAGATCTTGTCTTAGAGTTGTCCTCCATGAAAGCCAAAGGAAAAGAAAGAGTAAAAGACTTTAACCAAAGGTTTCCATATCTCAAAAACAGGATTCCTGCCAATCTCCTTCCTGCTAAAGAGTTATTGGTGGCTTATTATGAAAAGGGTCTGCCTCCCCCTATTGCAATATGGGTCAAAAGGGCACAAAAGGGTACTTTCCTAGAAGATTTTGATGAAGCAATCCAAGTTGAGAAAGACATCTTTTGTCTGGAAGACAACCTTGAAACTTTAGAAGGGCAACCTTCTACTTCTAGGAAGAAAACTGATAATGTCCCTAAACCCACAGTTCAGAACAAGGATACATTTGATATGACTGAGATGAAAAAATTCCTTCAGAAGATGTCAAATGAGATGGTAGATTTGAATAAGAACACTAATGATAATCAGAATCAGAACAGAGGTTTTGTAAGGCTACCATTCAGGAGACCTTACCAGCCTCCACAAAATCCACCACCACCAAATCCAGCGGATGCACTCACAAACAAGGAACTCTTTTCCATTTTTAGAGCATTGACAGCAGAATCTCATGTCAATCCCGAGACTTCCAACGATCAGACTACTCCTAATTCTCCACTACTTGAAGAAGAAATGGAAGGTGACCCACATGTTGATGCTATGGGATGCTTTTCAGAACTGCCTATGTGTGAAGAAGAAGAAGAACCTGAGGCGGTGTTTAACACACAACATCCTTATAATACAAGGTCAAAACCACAGCCACCTAAACAACCTTCATCCTCTTCCCCGATTCCCACGAGAAACAACCCTGTCCCACAGAAGGATACAGTCCTCCCTCAAATGGAATACAACCTGGTTGAAGACTTAAAAATAGTCAAAGCAAACATCTCTCTATTTGAGCTGCTTAAAATTCTTTCTATGAGAGATTCTTTACCTAAAAACATGGTAGTCAAACAGCCTAGAGAGTTACAGAATAATAATCTAGACTCTGTCACTAAAACTGATGATAAAAAAACAACAAGTAAGAGAAATCCTCCTTTTTTGCTCACTTTTGATATTTTCAACCGGAATGTGCACAACTGCATGATAGATTCGGGAGCGTCATCAAATGTGATGCCCCTCTCTGTTTGTAGAAAATTGAATGCAATGTGGGAACCCTGTCCAACCCAGATTGTGCAACTTGGTAGATCCAAAGTCAGAGTGGTTGGCAAATTGAGGAATGTTCTGCTTACATTGTCAGCTGATCCCAGGATCCATTAGGCAGTTGACATTGTGATCGCTGACATCCCAGAAGCTTATGGGATGTGGTTGAGCAGGGATTGGTCAGAGAAACTTAAAGGTTATTTTGCAACCAACTGGTCCCACTTATGGTTGCCATACAATGGTCAACCGAATAAAATTAAGATCAGCAGAGAACCTTTTATGAAACAGACAGTTACTGATCTTAATGATTCAAGTGAGCCCGTTGGTTATCCCACCTCTCGTACGGAGCAATTTACATTTGATACCTTTTTCGGTGAATTCCCAGCTGATGTTTCACCAGAATAAAGCATTCATAACGAATCACATATCACTCAGGTTACTTCTGTACCTTTTTCTGGTGAAATTGTGCATAATGCATATAATATGAATACTAATGTTAGATTAGACCCTGTCTCCTGGAATTTATTTTTCGATGGTTCCAAATCCAAGGAGGGAGCTGGAGCGGGTTGTGTTCTTATCGATCCTAAAGGAATGAAAATCATGATTGCTTGTAGATTAGAATTTGACTGCACTAATAATGTAGCCGAATATGAATCTCTTGTGCAGGGGCTCAGGAAAGCCATTGATTTTGGTGTTCAAGAAATAGAATGCTATGGGGATTCCGAAATTATAGTCAAACAAGTCAGAAATAAGATTCACTGCTTATCTCCGTGTTTGGCTAATTATCAAAAGCTGGTAAGGGAACTAACCAACTCATTTTAAGCATTCAATATTAAATCAGTTCCTAGATCACAAAATTTTGATGCAGATCTGTTAGCAAATACTGTTAGAAAAACAGGATCGCAGAGCAATAACAATAAACAGAAATGCAAATATAATCACACATACACATTACAAGAGAGACACAGATATATCGTGGTTCACCCAACTTGGGCTACGTCCACACTGAATTTGCCAGTCCTTATTATTATTACCGTCCAGCAAGATGAAGGGATACAACCTGCAGCACAACCGCTGCACTTCCTCTTATCTGTTTCACAGTCTCTCTCCCGATCTCAAAGATCTTTACAATGCATAAAACCTAATACATCAACCCTAGCCGTATTACAATGTCTTTCTTTTATAAGGGAAATACAATGGGAAAATACCACGGGATACCCAAAACCATGGGCCCGCAAAACAGCTGGCGAAAACAGCCCCAAAAATTTTCTTCGGGGGCATTTCCCCCGGACCCCCCAGCCAGGGGGGATGGGCCCCCCTAGAACCCCATGGGGGGGTGATGCCCCCCCACACCCCTCCGTTGGGGTGAGTGTACAGTCCACCTACATATCATATAGAACTAGGGTACAAACACGACTGATACAATATCATCTATGAGACTAGAAGATCTGGCTCCATAACCAACAAATACAGCTTCTAGATTGATTCCGCCAAAAGGTCCGTCTCCTCAAACCTTTTCAATTGAATTGATCTACAGACCATCTATTCCATATAATGTGGCTAATTGGAAAGTGTTTGATGATGATCGACATATAATTGACTTCCTCACTGCTCAGGACATGGCCATTGATGAAGCAGAACATGAAAAGTCTCTCATTAATTCCTCAAACGTCATCCCGAAGTCGGTGATCAATCTAGAAATTTTTTATGATTTACAGGACAAATTCAAATCTCAGACTAATTGTAAAACTCAAAGTTCATCTCTAAATTATGAGCGGGTCAACCTAGGCACCGAACAGGAACCTCGTTTCATCAATTTGGGAATTGATTGCACCCCTGAAGAACGCAGAGCCATTATTGCGTTGTGTAAATAGTATAAAGATGTATTTGCCTGGACTTATGACGAATTGAGAACGTTTGACACTAGTGTCATGTTCCACAACATAACCATGAAACCAGAGGTTAAGCCATTTCAACAAAAGATGGGAAAAATGCACCCCAGTTTAGAGTCTTCTGTTAAAAGGGAACTAGAGAAGTTATTCAATGCTCGGATTATCTTTCCAGTCATGCACACTCAGTGGATCGCCAACTTAGTACTTGTCCATAGGAAAACTGGAGAAATTCGACTCTGTGTTGATTTCGGGAACCTAAATTGGGCTTCTGAGAAAGACAACTACCCTATTCCACCTATGGAGCAGATTCTTTATAAGGTAGCCGGGTCAAAGATGTTTTCTCTCTTGGATGGTTTTTCAGGGTATAACTAGGTGATGGTTGCCCTGGACGATCAATTGAAAACAACCTTTAGAATCCCATGGGGTACTTTTGCTTACATACGGATGCCTTTTGGGTTGATCAATGCTAGAGCTACTTTTCATAGAGCTATGGATATAGCTTTCCGAGGGTTAATGCATAATTCTGTCGTAGTTTATCTTGATGATATCACTATTTATTCTAAGAAACAACATGAACATGTGTTTGCTTTGAAACAAGTTTTTGATCACTGTAGAAAATTCGGCATTTCTCTCAACTCGAAGAAATATATTTTCGTAGTAACTGAAGGAAAGCTTCTGGGCTTCATTGTTTCAAAAGAAGGTATGGTTATTGACCCTAAACGCATAGAGGCCATTTCGAAAATTGGTTTACCTAGTTCGCGCAAAGCAATGCAATCCTTCCTAGGTAAGATCAATTTTGTACAGAGATTTGTACCAAATTTCGCCCAAATAGTCAAACCATTGCAACTTTTGGTCAAGAAAGACATGCAGTTTACTTGGTCATAGGAACAGAGAGACGCGTTTATCAGAATTCAAAAGGCTATTGTAGAAGCTCTTGCCCTCATGTCCCCATATTTTGATAAGGATTTCATTCTTTATACTTTTGCCACTGATTTTTCTTATGCGGCTGTGCTAACGCAAAAGCATGACAATGATGCAGAAATTCCCATCTCTTTCATGAGCTCAACATTCAAAGGCGCAGAGCTTAAATATTCACAGATCGATAAGCAAGCCTATGCAGTGTATAAATATGTCAAACATTATAGATCCTACTTGTTGAAGTCCTGAACCAAAGTCATTGTTCCATATTCTGCTATCAGGAATGTCCTCATTCATAAAGAGTTAGGGGAAAAGAGGGCCCATTGGATGACTGCCCTACAAGAATGTGATCTTGAGATCAGACCGGAAAAAATTGTAAAAGGGCAGGGCCTTTGTCTTCTTACTGCACAATCCAATGGCCCCGCACAACAGCAGTCTGAATGGGATAGCAAGGAAGGAATTCCCTCAGGTGTTGTTAACGTTATCGATGCCCCGACATCAGAATGGTATGACGATATCAATTTTTTTCTGAACCATGGGTTTGCTCCTGAAACTCTCGACTTTAAGAAAAGAAGAGCTTTAAGATTAAAGTCTGCTCCTTATCAATTAATTGATCAAGTTCTTTTTAGAACAAATTATGATGGAGTATTTCTCAGATGCTTGGAAAAACATGAAACTGATGATATTTCGTTTCAATTTCATGCAGGTCTAGCTGGAGGCCATTTCTCAAGAGAAACGACAGCACACAAGATTCTCAAGGCTGGTTATTATTGGCCCACACTATTTAAAGATGCTTATGCTTATGTGAGAAAATGTGAGCCATGCCAGAAATGCACAGGGAAGTTTAGGAAACTTGCATTTCCTTTACAACCAGTTACGATTCAGTTTCCATTTCAACAATGGGGACTGGATTTTGTTGGGCCTATAAATCCTCCTTCATCTCTCCAACATAAGTATATTCTCACAGCTACGGACTATTTCACTAGATGGGTTGAAGCAGCTCCCCTTAAACAATGCAACACCACTCAAGTGATCTCTTTCCTTGATAGCCATATTGTCACACGCTTTGGTGCTCCAAAGAATTTAGTTTTCGATAATGCATCCTACTTCTCTTCAATCGATATAAGTGAATATGCCTTTGAAATGGGAATTAAGCTTAAATTTTCTGCCAATTATTACCCTCAGGGTAACGGCTTGGCTGAATCATCAAATAAAAACCTAATTAATATTCTCAAGAAAACTGTAGCTTCTCATCATAGAGATTGGCATACATGGTTGTATAATGCTTTGTGGGTAAATCGAATCACCCCAAAAGCAACAATTGCAAACTCCCCATACTGTTTGGTTTATGGCAAAGAAGCCATTCTCCCCACCAACCTTACCATTCCTTCATTACAATTGGCCCAGTCTGTTCAAGAAGATAATTCTTCTCCCCTCCAGTAGAGGATTGATACCCTTTTAAAGCTAGAGGAGGACAGAGAAATTGCTAAGAACAAGTTGTATCGTCATCAGTAGATGGTGAAGAGATGGTTTTATGAAAAATCTTCTTCTGATAGGGAGTTTTCCATCGGTGACCTAGTTTTGAGATGGGACAAGCAACGTAAAGATAAAAATATGTACACCAAGTTCCAACGTCTTTGGCTAGGACCTTTCATTATTACAGAAAAGATTGGTCCCAGGACAGTTCGATTACAGAAATTGGAGGGAGTTGTAGGCACCTACCCAGTGAATATATCTCTTCTTAAGAATTATTTCATCTGAGCAATCTGATGCTTTTGTATATAAGTGTGGTTTGTTTTCAGTGATGTCTTTTCTAGTCTGGACATTCTGATCGATTTTGTTCTTTTGATTTGGTTTTAGTAGTAAGGCTTCACACTTTTTGGTAATGGCCTGGGATCATTATTTTTTTGGGGGGGGGCAACAATTGTTTCTGAAGTTTTAGATTTGTTATTCATGCTACTTCCTGGCTTATGATTAGAATTTGCTCTGAGGAATAAACATGCAATAAGTGAATTATTTATGGATTCTTTTCACCCTGATCATTATCTTTTACAATGCTTCATTTGTGTAATTGAGGTATAGAGGATGGTTATCATTTTTCTATCTAATGTTTCATGGTCGAACAACATATCATATTAGATTGACCAGCTTCGATTGCTCATGGATCCTTTTACAATCACTTTGAATATAAATGTTGTTTAAAATTATAAGTTACAAGGTGGGTGGTCTTGTTATCAAGCTAGCCCATTAGGTTCATAGGTGCTTAAAGTGGAATGACATCTTCACATCAAGCCACCACACTTGGAAGGTGACTTTCAGTTATCCTGAAAGATGGAAGATCTTATTACAGGTCGGTCCATTCATGATCCGCAAAGCACTGGTGAGTAACATTATCACTAAATGGTCAGCAAGCCATGGTAATGCCTTGTAGCTTATTCCATAATAAACTTTTTCCTTCTGATAAGATTTTGTTGTATACAAGGACAAGGGGGTCTTATTACAAGCCAACCCTGCTATGATCATGGATTTGACCTTGGACTAGGATTATCACTATGTGGTTACCAAACCATGATAATTTCTTTTGGTCTTACAACCAGAAGACAAGGAGTCTCGTTATCGAGCTAGCTTGACCAGTTTCCAGATTAGGCTTGTGAATGGCACTGTTTCATCTGATCACCAAGTCAATACAGTGGTCTTGTATCGACGAAGTTTTATGTATAGTATGTAGTTATCTTCAAAAAAAAAAAAAAATGAAATGAAGAAGTATACTTAGCCCAAGAAAATTACTCAATTAATAAACCAAAGAGATCTGTAATTAGGATATCCATGAGCATTTCTAAAGCTACTCTCAAGATCAACTCAAGCTAGTTTTTCAATGACTACATCATGATAAAGATTTGGTATCACTCTCTAAATCTCCTTATCAGATAAGTGTTACCTTTACAATGATCATTGATTGAGATTTATCCATTTTTATGTTCACTGTTTGTTGGCTATTATCTTTTCAGTATCTTCTATGACTTGGGTTTCAAGGAATAGGTTGATTAACATGCTGTCTTTAGTTGGATTTGATTGCAGAGATAACTAGTTCTTCCTAGCCGGTTGCCATTTGTTGTGGCCACAACAGATCCCATGCTTATTTAAGCACGGGAGCCCCGATCTTAATAAACACTAAGGTGTTTGGGTGAGTCATTGTGTAAATATTAGAGTTTTGTCACCCATGCCTTTGATTTGCTTGTTTGCAACTGTTATTCATTTTTTCCAAGGTATTTCGGTCTGAAAGGAAAGGAAAGCTAAACTTTTGGTTATTTTGTTGATTGTTATCATCACTCTGAAAATCAGCATTTGGTGTCTCTGAAACCCGTAACCCGACATTTGCGGGTTGCGGCATTGTTGTTTAAAAGTTTGGAGTTTGGTGATCCCGCAATCCGAAACCCGAAATTGCGGGTTGCAAAATTGATCGGTAATAAGATCAAGGAATAAGTATCCCGAAACTCGAACTCCGCAATGGCGGCATTCGACTTTCGGGATGGTCGTTTTCGTTTATTTGCTATGTGCTACCGAAACTTGCAATTCGTGAATTTCGGAATGCAGCTATTGGGATGGTTATACCACTTCACAGTGTGACGTTCCCGAGAACCGTTACCCGCATGGTCGGTTTTCGGCTTTCGGGAATCCTTTTTGAATAAAAATTCATGAACATAATTGAAGTCGATTTCGCATCCCGCTCCAGCTAATCTCAGCCGTCCATTGTTATGAGCTTACGGTTATGTTGATGTTGGGTAATTAGTTATGTCAAGATGCATTATTTTGTCTGTTCAGAACTGGTTCTCCCAAATCATCATTTTTCTGTAACAATGTATACTACTACAAGATTATCAATTGCTTCATGTTGGATGGGCACCATTGCTCTTCCTTAAGTTCGTCATGTTTGATCTCAAGTCTTGACAATTTGTCGTTATTCTTCCGCTTCTTAATGATCATGTCTTTTCACTTAAATTCCGACTTCAAAGATTCTTTTCCTTCTCATGGAAGTTGGGTCAGATTAATCCGATTTGATACTTGTGAAGAACTAATCACCAGTGTACTGGAACTCCTAATCGAGACTCTTCGCTGGTCATTTTTGTCACCGCAACCTGCGTTTCCATTATTAATTACCAGTTATAATTATTGATCGGGGATTTCTTATAACGATGTGATCGTAAACGCAACTAAAAATCATGCAAGCAGTAATTGAGCCTGTACTTCACACAAGCTTAAACTCAAATCTTCGCCTTTTTCATAACAGTTGAAGTAATTATAATGGGTTCACTGCGTAAGTTTAATCATTGCAAATCACCCTGCCCAATCGATATCACCCTGCCTGTTGGTCTTAAAGTAGCAATTAACGTGAAGATTCTACATTGTTCATTGCTTTCTGTAATAGGAAACATTCTGTATAGCATTCTGGGGATCTTGTTATCTAAGGTTTTCCCAGGATGAGTCATTTTTAGTCAGGAGGTGAACCTTCTAATATTCTTGTTGATGATGAAGAACTTTTCCCTTTGTTATATCAAGAAACGTTGTCACCACTATTTGATGTAGGTGTTCCTGATTTTAGCAGCGATAGCAGTGAAGAGGACTTTGAAGCGTTATCTTCCTATGTGCAAAATTCCATGGAGCAGAGCGACGAAGTTTCGGAAGAATCAACTGACTTTGATGATGATCTCATACAAGACTTTATAATCAATGGAGAACCTGACGTGCCGGCCACCGTTTCTGAAGTAAATCCTTTAATGGATTTCTCTGTTTCTGGCCGTGAATTACCTGACCCCGAATTTATTACATGAGATGTTCCACAAACCATGCCATTCGTCGAAGATAATGAGCAACCGATTATTGAATCTCTATGGTGCCACGAGACCTTACCTGACTAAAGAATAATGCTTTGTAATATCTTTAGGAGATAAGGTGGCAGAAAATCCTTCAAGATGGAAAATAGCAAGTTTTATTGGATTGACGGTTGGAGCCGATTTTGTAATTTCTATTTTGTATAATTTCTCCTTTTGGGATTTTCGGAAAAATTTGGTATTTAAGGAGGAATGTTTCCCTTAGTAAGGGGATGAGAATTTTGGAATTTTGATTCAGCAGGAGTATTGACTAAAGATGCTCTGTCTATTCGAGCCATTGTAATTTTTGTACAAGACTTTTATATGCAGTAAAGTTATCTTTTCTCCACCTTCTTGAGTTCTTCAAATTTCTTTGAGAATCGCTGAGTTAAATGTTTCAAATTGTCATCAATTATGCGTTTATTCTATTGCAGGTCACCTATTGATGTACATGATCTTTCACATTGATTTTTCTGTATGTTTTGACCCATGTTCTGGATTGTCCTATTGAATTTCTTTAATTGAACATTTCTCATATTTATATTTCTGCAAATGATTTGATGCAATTAAATATGTATAATCAATTTTTAATTTTTCAATTAACACAATGATTACAAATCAGTTGTGTGAATAAGCTCAAAGCATGTAGAATAGTTGTCTCTTAATTTTTATTGATTGATGATCCTTCAAGCTACAAGTGGAAGAACCCGAAGACATTTCTGTTTAAGGTATCTAATACTTATTAATCACATTTTAAACCTGATCTACACAATATCAACTTTCCCTCTTTAGGTTAGATCTCACTTAGGATTGATTCTTTCCTTAGGTAGGTTAGGTTAGGTTTCTTAACCAGTTATCACACTCTATTTTCCTTAAACAGGAAAACTGATCTTTGGAAGATCAAACCTTTTACTCTTAGAGAGCCAGCGGAGGCCAAATATCTGTGGGTGATTACCACACCAAACAGCTCGAGGATAGGGTAACTCTTGCATAGGGTTGACTGAAGCCTTTGGATGGGTTTGCATCCCCTGTTGTGTGCCTTGGAACCCATTCCAGTACTTTGCACTTACCCTGCACACCCGGGGCATCAACAACTGGCTAGGGACCGTTTCTCACTGAAAGAACGCCTTCGATGTATTTATTTATATTTTTATATTAATAGCTACTTTTATTTTTTATAATAATAATAATATTTTAGAGTCGTCCATCACAAAAATTAAAAATAATATTAACCTTAAATTTCCATAAATAATTTTTCTAAAATTTATAAATATAATTTTCTTTCAAATTAAACAAGCTTTCCAATATATATATATATATTGTTGGCTTATATAACTATTCTAGAGGTTTCCAATGTAGACCCAGGTCCTTCGTAGTTCGAGGAACCAACAAAACCCATTTTCACCGGCCCTTTTGGAAACAATCTGAAAGCAGACTGAGGTCTCACCTGAGGAGAACATTTGGGGAGCTGTGGAATCAAGTTTCTACAACTGGGTGATGAGTGCTTTAAACAGGCATGACAGTGTAATATCCTTGGAAATATTATACCAAGATATTAACTCAACTTCGGAAATTTTAATAAAATTCACAGGATAAATTTCTTAATAATCTTTTCAAACCGAGTAGGATGTTAGTGAGGGGGATGGAGACTGAATCTGAGGATGGTGGATGAACTTTCAGTTCTGGAATTTGTATGGGGAAATTTGCAGCAGAAAATATTAACATCAGAGGGAGAGTCCTAAGCACAAAGAACTGGGGCCATTTATGTTTCGGACATCAGCTACCGTTGAAGCCTACAGCAAAGCTTCCTGGGCACACCAGCATATGCTTACTAGACTGGGTGGGTACAAAACTGAGTCATGATAGTAAAATAGGTTCAATGGAAACAATGAGAAGCATTCAAAAGGATTTGGGAAGAGTAGGAGTGGTTTGGAAGTTTTAGGCCCTGCCGGGATGATAGAGCTAGTCAAATTGCAATCTTTACAAACAAGGGTTAAATCCTCCCAAATTCTTGAAGTAGCATCTCATATATCTAATATGATTTGTTATTGAACAACTACAACTTACAGAAATTAAATATGACATTTAGAATAAATTTGGCAGTCATTCTTGCAAAACTAGTCAATAAACAATGCTCAATGAACTAGTCTTCCAATCTGAGTTAATAAATGACTTGGTTTAATTAAATTCTCTATTATGAAATATTAATGTGCTCTGCTATAATGTAATTAACAGCAGTAAGTTTAATTATTACTCACTGAACAAATTTTTCACTCTTTAAATAGCTCCTCATCAGTACAAGGTCTTGTAGACTAGAAAACCCCCTCATAGGGCCATAAAAGAACTATAAGAAGAGATGTAATGGCTAAATATCTGTTATGAAAGTGTATTATAGTCTTCTACAGATTTGAGACAGAGTATGGGCTGCACACTGAATCTCTGAGAAAGTATGGGGCGTTATCCACGGCTCTTCTCTTCCTTATAGGGAAAACACCTCCAAATCTAGCCGTGGTTGTGAGAATGAGTGAGAAGAAGAGAATGGATTGGTTCTGAGAATGATTTCTTATACTGAAAATCATTGTTGGATGAACATATGGATGTACCAACCCTCCATCAATTCTTGGGTGCATTCACTGGAGCATTCATCTTCAACTAGAGAAGCTTCACCAAAACTAGCTAGAATTTCACTGTAAGAAAGATCTTCTCTCCAAACTGACTATGTCGCTTCAATGCTGAACTGATCTAAATGTTAATGGCTGTAGAATCATGTTTTGGACCTGAATAACACTCACTGGAAACTATAGGGCCTTGGGGTACATCTCCCAAGAAATACTTGTTGAGGAGCATCACTCAACTAGAGGGCTCAGAGCTCTCTCGCACAAATTTCACAAATGATCAAAAGTTGTCAAATGGAGTTGGTTGGATTCTTTTATAGAATTCATGATGACCTGCTGAGCAAGTTCTTGGATTGGTGACACATGAGAGTAGGTTACCCACTTTCCCATTCTACTCCAAAGCCATGAGGAGAATAACAACTTTTGAGCTTTCAAAAATTTCTTTCCTTCACCTCCTTCACTAAATTTGGGCAAGTACGCTTTAGGTAGCTTTTTTGGTTGTTGATTTTTTCTTTCTGAAACTTTCCACTTTCTTTACTTTCCTCTTTCCTGCTTTTGTTTGATTTTTCCATCTTTCGTCAGTTTCCTTTCTGGGTTCATCTTGCCAACTTGTTTGCGTTAGATTCCTTAGCTTTTATGATACTTACCAATTCGAATTTCCTATCCAAGTCATCAACCACTTGGACCATTTATTAATAATAAACATTTAAATGACAATAATATAACTTCAAAATAATTTTTCAAAGCAAATAATTAATTATCCAGTAATTAATTAACTACTACGGTGTAATTGCCTCAAAACTTCACCAATTAATTAATTTCTCAATTAATTAATAAGTCACCTTAGCACTTGGATTGGAGGTGAATAACTTCATGGGGGCCTCTCCTTATCCATTTAATTCCTCAAATTCACCCTTAGGAATCTTCCTTTATCCATCCATTAATTATATAATTAATGCCTAGGTGACTTAGGCTAAAAAACACCCCATGGACCATAACAAAAATCTGGGGATATGACAGTCCTCCCTTCCCAAGATTGCTTGTCCTGAAGCAATTTTAGGATCCCGCCAAGCTTCTGCTACACCACTCTGATTAAATTTGTCCCCATCCACTGAAATATCTTAAGATTAAACTTGGGCCTTCAAAAAGACTGAAGATCAACTGCACTGTAATCTATATTTGCAATTAACCAGCAATGAACAAAATTTTCAACCCAGCTAGGATAAATTGAGTAGAATTCTTGGATCCCACTGTTTCTCCTGCAAGGAGCGGAATTCTCCTATCATATTTGGCAATCTGTCACTCAAGTGTATGCCAGAATCCCAAAGTATCAACTGCATTTTCCCCATCATCATAATAAAATTAAAGAATCTGTCATCAAACATTTTCCTTTTCATCCGGGGAATAACTGCTAGGGCATTGCTTCCAACCAAACCAAGTGTGGAGAAAAATGTCTCTTCTAGTGAAAACATCCAATGGCTCAACCCTCTTCCATTGGAGAAAAAATTCAAGCATCCCTCCCAGCATGTGGATTCCCTCCACATAGGCCGACCTCTACAAGTAAAATGTTCCATTAATTTAACTTGGCAACTTTCCTGCTTAGCTACCTTCCCTTGACCATAAGCATAAAAATTTTTGCAAGGAAGTTTCATGCTTGCTAGGTAATATTTCACCCAATCCATATGTGGATGAGTGACATCAAATGGCTGCAAAATATACTTTTGTTGCTGCTCACAATTCAAGACAATGTCAGTTATAATAAGAAATTTATTGCAGAAACAAGTGAACTTTTTATCGTCCAGATTTTCTTTTCTAGTGAGGCCTCTATCCATCCATCTGGGGGGTGAATCAAAGATCCTGCTTGCTGATTTATATGAGCTATAATCAGCCATCTCTGTTGCAATTAGATCTATCTCCCATAGGAGCATATCATGATCCACCTGTGGTACATGGGGCATCAACAAGAAAAACATCTTCACCCGACTGTTCATTCCCCAGTGTTATTGTTGAATCAATGACATGTGGGGAAGGATTGTGAACCTTCGTTGTATGTTTGCAACCTTCAGTAATAAGACTTATGTCTGCCACTTCTTCATTATTGGCTGGCGTAAATTGGGTGCTCTCATCCCACTTTTCCATGGGAGAGTGACTATTTCCAAGGAACAACTCAAGTTCCCTTAGGAAATGATCAAGTGCTTGGTTTTCATCAAACTATTCCGCACACTCCTCAAGCACATGTAAAGATAAATTATCCTCATGATCCAACATCTCATTAGGTTCCTCCTTATGATCATGAATGCTTTCACCCCAATGATATTGACTAAATGGTGTGTAGGAGGGTACGGAGGATCTTTACAACTTTTCATGAAGTAGCAACATCTCTGTCTTGGATTCTTCGAGGGCACTTTGAGTGCTTCTCAAAGAATCTTGGGTGGCCATAAATTCATCATTGAGCTTATAGTTCTCTTTTTCATATCTGCAAAAGCTTTCTTCATCATTCCATGACACATCCCGCAACAATTGAACAAGCTCAAACATGTAATCTTTATCTGAAAGCAACTGTGAGAAATTACCTTTGATTGTGGTCATTGCTTTCTGGATATTCTTCATGGCTTCAAAGAGATATTGATCTTCCCTTAAAGAAGCTTCCCAACACAACCTTGACACTGAAGAATAAGTGTCATGGAGAATTTTCAGGGCATCTTGGATCTTCTGTTCATCCATCTTCAATGACCTTGCAAGAAGATGAGGTTCTTGCAGATGTTCCCCCCCTTCATTTTCCATCACCGGATTGATTTTATGTAGTGCAGTCGAAGTTTGGAAATTTGATCCATATATTGCTGCTGCAATATATTCATCTCCTAGGTCCTCAAAAAAATAATTTGGGCTGCAAATGAATTGCTCATTCCTCTTGGGTATACCAAAAATATCTTCTCTCAAAGTTCCAGCCTTCTCATTGCATTTCTTTTTGACATCAGAATTCCGAACCTCATCAGTAGGGAGCTCAACCACTCTGAACTTCTTACTAGAAGTGGCTGCCATATCAAATTGAAATAATGACACAAAAATATCAGAATTTAAGAACTCACAAGGTGTCATGTTATCCTCCTTATGAGGTGGAGTGTTGGTGGTTTGGCCTTCCATCAATTTCTCATTTTCGGTTTCTGTTGTTGCTCGAACTTCTTCTTCCCCCATGGATATTGCACCCACAACACCTTCATCAATGGGAATATCCATGTCCCCCACATATATGTTAGAGTACACATCTTTAGATGATTCCTCACACTTAAACAATTCCTTAGTAGATTCTCTTTCGTCCATGTAGGCATCCTGCAAACACCCTTGTAGTGATTCAGCTTGGTCACTACATTCACCCTTATCACCAAGGATATGAAACTCAACATATAGGGAATCCCTTATGGAGTAATTGTATTTTGATGTGGCTGCAACATCATCATGACACAATTTAATACAAAATCTGAAATTGGTTCAGTTCTTTGCATCATGCTTCTCTCTTCAATGGGTGGGGTTATGGTGCCTTGTTCTACCACTGATTCTACTAGTTCGCATCTAACTGATGTGTGGTCAATTTATACTACCTTGTGAAGCACATGTGGTGTCTTTGGATCTGATTTATGTTCTACTTTTATATCTGATCCGAAATATGGTTCAACACCCCTAACAGTACCAATCTCATCCAAGATGATCTTGAGATCCTCATCATACAATCTTGCAGTAGATTCTTCTTCTATTTTGTCAACAATCTCATGATTGGGTTTTGGGTCATGTTTCTCCTTGGTTGTCTTAGGATGAATATTATTGGAGGATCTTCTTGAAGAGGATCCAAAAATTCTTGTGAAGTCACAGGAATCCAATGCAACTTTGATATCTTTTATTATATCTTCCATAGAAGGTTTACCTATGACTCTAGAACATGCAACTTTTTCCTGAGTATGGCTATCAGAATAACCATAGTCTGTTCTGTCAATCATGATCTCATGGGAGATGCTTATGGAAGGTACTTCTTAGGAATTATCTTCCTCATACTATCTGCAATATTCTTCATACTGCTCATCATAATCTTCATCATATTCCTCAAAAGAATAATCTTCTTCCTCATAAATCTCAAAGTATAAATCTTACATAACTAGAACTAATTCCACATCTGCAATCTTGAAGATAGTGATGAGATACTTTTCCAATGAGAATTACTTTCCACAGGCTGAGCCAAGGAAAGTGCTCTAATACCATTGTAATATCCTTGGAAATATTAGACCAAGATATTAACTCAACTTCATAAATTTTAATAAAATTCACTGGATAAATTTCTTAATAATATTTTCAAACCAAGCAAGATGTTAGTGAGGGGGATGGAGACTGAATCTGAGGATGGTGGGATGAACTTTCAGTTCTGGAATTTGTATGTGGAAATTTTCAGTAGAAAATATTAACATTAGTGGGAGAGTCCTAAGCACAAAGCACTGGCGCCATTTATGTTTCGGACATCAGCTATCGCTGAAGCCTACCACAAAGCTGCTTGGGTGCACCAGCATATGATTACTAGACTAGGTGGGTACGAAACTGATTCATGACAGTAAAATAGGTTCAATGGACACAATGAGAAGCATTCAAAAGGATTTGGGAAGAGTAGGAGTGGCTTGGAAGTTTTAGGCCCTGCCGGGATGATAGAGCTAGTCAAATTGCAATCTTTACAAACAGGGGTTAAATCCTCCCAAATTGATGCAGGAGCATCAGGACCTAGGCAGATCAGTCAAAGTTGATCGACCGAACGTAGCCAACCAGCGGGAGTGCCGATGACCACTGGTATGGAGAGCAGGTTGACTTGTCGAAGTCAACAAGTTGAGCAGAAGCAATCGGGATGCGGTCGACTGAAGGAACAGCAAATGTCGCTAGAAGTCGAGGATCGACAGGAGACAGTCGACAGGTGAAGGGCGACGTAAGAGGTCAAGTAGTCGACAATTGGTCAAACTATGACACGGTAGGGTTTAGTGAATCCAAGTGTGTTGGGGAAAAGAGTGAACCGACAGGATAGTCGAGATGTGACTGACTGCTATAGTAGGGTCGGAAGGACAGAAAGTCAATGAACTATACTTAGTAGCTGTTCGGGGTTGTTGAGGAAGTTACTACAGTTATTGCGAGTTGGTGAAGGACATGACAGAGGAAGTCATGGACAGAAGCTGTATAGCATGGCTAGAAGCTGACAATGCAGGTTTGCAAGATTTGGGCAGGATCGATGGACGGAAGGGAATGCGTGTCTCGAGATTGTAATAATCTTGGAAACAACACCCGAAGGAGTAGAAGAGGAAGAAAGGCCTTCAGTCCAAGAGATGAGGAGGACAGACCAGAGAAAGTAGAGCAGAGTGCAGAGCTAAGAGAGCTCTGAGGAGTCACACCGGCCAAGTGTAGAGGTTGAGATCGAACCATAGCTCAGAGTTCCATGGAGAACCAGGAGAGGGTGAGGTCGACACACCAAGAGAACACACCATAGTTACTTCTAGGTTGTAACAGCTGAGGCCAATTGTAGTTAGTTATTTTCTTATAGTCATTTTACATTGTAACTGATTTCAGAGAAGTAATATAAGCCAATCCAGGCATCTTGTTCTACACCTTATTTCTGTAAGCATTGTGGTTTGTGTCGTGTGTATTGTTAAGCAAGAAAGTATCCCGTAGGGTGACTTGCGTTAGTTTGGTATCATATCCTGGAAGCGAGTCCGGTTGGAGGAGACAACTATACCAACCTGAATTGCGTCAATTTGGTATCAGAGCCTAGAAGGGAGTCCGATTGGAGAAGAGAAGACCATACCAACCTGACTTGCGTCAGTTGGCATCAGAATCCAGAAAGTGTGAGAATTCTCAGCAGAAGTTGAAAATGGCTCATAGAGGCGTTAATGTCCAAGGACGAAGAGCGCATGGTGCAGCAACCATCACAGTGGATCGTGAGATGTTCGACGAATGCGTCTGAAAGATGTGGACTTTGATAAATGAAGTCATAGTGATCAAAGACAACTAGAGTCGTGATTGCATTCCTGAAGCGCTAGACCACAGCGACGAGGAAGTCAAGGAAGTGGAATATTGGGAAGCCGCAGTAGAAGAACCAGAGGAAAAACTCATCAAGCTTCTGACAGAAATGAGAGGTCGGGCGAAGATAGATGTGCATACGTACTCGGGAAGCCTGGACCCAAAAGACTTGATCGACTGGTTCAGAGAGATGGAGAAATATTTCGACGTGGAGCAAATTGAGGATCCTAAACGGGTTAAGACTGCATGTCTAAGGTTGAAGGGTCATGCCTCATTGTGGTGGGACAATGTACAAGCTGATAGACTCAAGAAAGGCAAGGAGAAAATCAAATCTTGGGACAGGATGGTTGCCAAGTTGAAGGGGATGTTCTTGCCAAATGACTATACGATTTCCTTGTTCCGAAAGCTAAAAAACTTTCAACAGAAAGAGATGACCGTGAAGGAGTACATGAAGGAGTTCTACTGATTGTCAATTTGGTCGGGACAAACTGATGAAGGATAAGAAACTATCACCAGATATGTAAACAACTTGAAATATGTTGTTCAAGATGAACTCAGCATGTCGAGATTCAGAGCAGTCGGAGAATCCTATCAGTTAGCTTTGAAGGTGGAAGAGAAACTGGCGAGAAGGTCCGCAGTGACCAGAGGCAGGATGACTAGTCGGGGTGGAAAGACTTTCTCCATGAAAGGCCAAGGTAGTGGCTATAAGAAAGAAGGTGTCGAAGATAGTCGATGCACAGAAGGGACATCGAAGAAGGAAAGAGAGCAAGAGAACCGATGCGATGGTCGTGAGAACCGTGGTCGAGGCGCATATAGTTGAAGTGGTCCATCTGACAAGAAGGGAGCTAACAGACCAGCCATAATCTGTTACAAGTGTTGATGAATGGGGCACAAGGCATATGAATGTACAGAAAACCTGCATGCTATAGAAGAGTTGAAACCTAGACGTCAAAAGGATGAGCAAGTTGACGAGAGGGAAGAATCAACATCAAATAGCAGTGGAGGTGAGAAAAAGAAGAACCAGAATCTGACGGTTCAGAGAGCTTTGATCCAGGAAGATCAACATGATCTGATGGAACCAACACAATGGAAGGCGATCTTTTGAACGAAGGTGCGGATTGGAGAATGGCGTTGCAAGACCATAGTTGATGGTGGGAGTACAGAGAATCTTGTGTCGACAGAAGTCATCGACAAGATTGGGTTGAAGTGTCGAGAACACCCACACCCTTACAATATCTCATGGTTGCGGAAAGGGAACCATGTTAAGGTGACCAGACAGTGCCTGATCAACTTCAGATTTGAAGGATTGGAGGATAGCATAGTGTTTGATGTAGTTCCCATGGATGCATGCCATTTGTTGTTAGGGAGACCATGGAAATATGATTGTAATATGATCTATGATGGTCGAGCTAACACAGTCACAGTGTGGAAGAATGGCGTGAAGAGGACTCTTAAGCCGAGACGAGGAGAGCCAGCCGACGGTAGGGACAGCGAGAGCAATCTTTGGGAAAAGCGAGTGTTGATGAGCACCGCCAAGGAATTCCTCGCAGAGGAGGAAAAGAAGTCGGGATGTTTTTCAATCATTCTGAAAGGACCATATGTTGGAAGAATGGCCAATAGGGAGATCATTCCGGTCAAAGTTGAGGAGTTGCTCGAAGAGTTTCAGGACATAATGGTTGATGAGAAGCCAATGGGATTGTTGCTGACAAGGAGTATATCCCATCAGATCGACTTGATTCCAGGGTCGAGTCTTCCAAACAAAGCACCATATAGGATGAGTCCAGTAGAGGGACAGGAGCTCAACCTATAGGTCCAAGAGTTGTTGGACAGGGGATTGATCTGAGAAAGCTTGAGCCCGTGTGCAGTACCAACAGTATTGACACCAAAGAAGGGCGGAGAATGGAGAATGTGTATTGATTCCAGAGCCATCAACAGGATCACGATCAAGTATCGATTTCCATTTCCAAGGATGGATGACTTGATGGATTGCCTGAGTGGAGCGACATACTTCACGAAATTAGACCTGAAGAGTGGATATCACCAGATTAGGGTCAGAGAAGGAGATGAATGGAAGACAGCATTCAAGACAAGAGAAGGATTATATGAGTGGTTAGTCATGCCATTCGGATTGACTAATGCACCCAGTAGATTCATGACACTGATGAATGAGGTACTGAAACCCTTCTTAGGAAAGTTTGTCATAGTTTATTTAGACGACATTCTGATTTTCAGTCGGACCAAGTCAGAACATTTGGAGCACATTCGACAAGTATTACAGAAGTTGCAGGAAGAGAAGCTGATGATCAACCTGCAAAAGTGTTTCTTCATGAAGAAGGAATTGGTGTACTTGAGATTTGTAATTTTAGGTAAAGGGTTGGAGATGGACCCTAAGAAGGTGAAGGCAATAGTAGATTGGTCAGAACCGACAAGTACGACTGCAGTAAGAAGTTTCCATGGAATTGCTAGTTTCCACAAGAAGTTCATTCAGGGATTCAGTCGGATTTGTGCACCATTGACATAATGCATGAGAAAGGGTGAGTTCAAGTGGACAGATAAGGCCCAGGAAGTTTTCGACAAATTGAAGGAAAAGGTCACCGAGAGACCAGTGTTGGCGCTCCCAGACTTTGACAAAGTTTTCTAGGTCGATTGTGATGCGAGTGGAACAATGATTGGAGCAGTGTTGAGCCAAGAAGGCCAACCGATTGCATTTATCAGTGAAAAAATGAATGGAGCGAAGCAGAAGTATTCAGTCTATGACTAAGAATTTTATGCTATCATACAAGCATTGAAGAAATGGAGGCATTATTTGTTGCCACAAGAATTTGTGTTATACACAGATCACCAAGCATTGAGGTATCTGAATACTCAATCGAAGTTGGATTAGAGACACATGAAGTGGGTGGAGCTGCTCCAGAGATATACATTCGTGTTGCGACATAGGTCAGGCAAGTCGAACAAAGTTGCCGACACGTTGAGCAGGAGAGTTGCACTGTTGAGAACGATGACTATTCAGGCAACAAGGATAGAGTCGATAAAGATGGAGTATGAAGCCGACGAAGATTTTGTGAAGGCATGGAAGGCTTGTCGAGAGCCTTGGAGCATCGACATAAATCCATATTTGAGTTATTTCATTCAAGAAGGTTACCTGTTCAGGGGAAGTCAGCTATGTATTCCCAGAGGATCAGTGAGAGAGAACCTAATCCGAGAATTTCATAATGGCGGGTTAGCAGGACACTTTGGGATCGACAAGACCAAGCATTGGTCGACAAGAAGTATTTCTGGCCAAGAATGTCGACAGATGTCAGAAAATGGGTTCGACAATGTCAAGTTTGCTAGTTGTCGAAGGGAAGGAGTCAGAACACAGGGTTGTATACACCATTGCGAGTACCAGAGAACCCATGGGAGCATCTTAACATGGATTTTGTGTTAGGATTACCAAAGAATCAGCAGGGGAATGACTCAATATTTGTTGTAGTCGACAGATTTTCGAAGATGGCACATTTCATACCATGTAAGAAAACAAGTGATGCCACAGGGATTGTTGTACTATTCTTCAAGGAAATAGTCAGGTTGCATGGGTTGCCAAAGAGTATCACGTCGAATAGGGATATGAAATTCATGGGGCATTTCTGGAGGACCCTATGGAAGAAACTCAACACGAAGTTAGAGTTTAGCTCGGCATATCATCCGCAGATAGATGAACAAACCGAGGTTGTAAACAGAAGTTTGGGAAACCTTCTGAGATGTTTAGGAGCCGACAGACCCAAGCAGTGGGAGAATGTGTTGGCACAGGCAGAGTTTGCATATAACAATTCTGTGAATCGATCGACAGGATTGAGCCTGTTAGAAAAACAGGATCGCAGAGCAATAACAATAAACAGAAATGCAAATATAATCACACATACACATTACAAGAGAGACACAGATATATCGTGGTTCACCCAGCTTGGGCTAGGTCCACACTGAATTTCCCAGTCCTTATTATTATTACCGTCCAGCAAGATGAAGGGATACAACCTGCAACACAACCGCTGCACTTCCTCTTCTCTGTTTCACAATCTCTCTCCAGATCTCAAAGATCTTTACAATGCATAAAACCTAATACATCAACCCTAGCCGTATTACAATGTCCTTCTTTTATAAGGGAAATACAATGGGAAAATACCACGAGATACCCAAAACCATGGGCCCGCAAAACAGCTGTTGAAAACAGACCCAAAAATTTCCTTCGGGGGCACTGCCCCCGGACCCCCCAGCCAGGGGGGATGGTCCCCCCTGGAACCCCGTGGGGGGGCGATGCCCCCCCACACCCCCCCACTGGGGTGAGTGTACAGTCCACCTACATATCATATAGAACTGGGGTACAAACACGGCTGATACAATATCATTTATGAGACTAGAAGATCTGGCTCCACAACCAACAATCTCCCACTTGGAGACTGATCACAACAACTCCACCGCTGCTGCACTTGCTGGACTTGGACTTGACAAATTTCTCCTCTTCACCTTCATGCTAGAAGGCAAACTGAAACCGAGCACGAACTCAGTTTCTCTCTGGTCACTACCTTTGTGAACATGTCTGCAGGATTCTGGCTAGTATGTATCTTTTCCAACTTTAACAGTTCATCTTCCAGAACAGAGCGTATGAAATGGTACTTGAGCTGTATATGTTTAGTCCTGGAATGGAATGCTGAGTTCTTTGCAATGTGAATGGCACTCTGGCTGTCACTATACAGTCTGCTATCCTTCTGCTTCTTACCCACTTCCTCCATAAACCTCTGCAACCAAATCATCTCTTTACTAGCCTCTGTAATGGCAACATACTCTGCTTCTGTTGTTGAAAGTGCAACAACCTTCTGTAGTTTCGAAATCCAGCTTACTGCTGTTCCACCTACAGTAAACACATACCCTGTGGTACTCCTCCTGCTATCCTTGTCACCTGCCATATCTGCATCAACATATCCCTGTAGAACAGTGTCTGAACCTCCAAAACATAATGCCTCAGTGGTAGTACCTCTCAAATACCTGAGAATCCACTGTACCACCTTCCAATGTTCTTTACCTGGATTGTTCATATATCTGCTCACAACTCCCACTGCATGTGCAATATCTGGTCTTGTGCACACCATGGCATACATCAAGCTGCCAACTGCTGATTGATAGGGAACCTTGGACATGTAATCTGTCTCTTCTTGTGTCTTGGGACACATTTCCTTACTTAGACTGAAATGGCTAGCCAAAGGTGTACTTACAGGTTTTGCATTCTGCATTCTGAACCTCTCCAACACCTTTTGTATGTACTCACTTTGAGACAATGTCAATTTGCGATTTTTCCTGTCTCTCATTATTCTCATACCAAGGATTTGCTTTGCAGCACCCAAATCCTTCATCGCAAATGAATTAGCTAACTTCCTTTTGAGTACATTTATATCCTGCATGTCAGACCCTGCAACAAGCATGTCATCCACATACAATAACAAGATAATATATCTTCCATTGTCTAGCTTCTTGAAATAAACAAAGTGATCAGAATGACATCTACTATAACCTTGTTCTGTCATAAACCTGTCAAACTTTAGATACCACTGCCTTGGAGCTTGCTTCAAGCCATACAAGCTCTTTTTCAACCTGCATACTAGATCCTCCTTACCTTTGACCTCATACCCTTGTGGCTGCTGCATATATATTTCTTCCTCCAAATCCCCATGGAGGAAAGCTGTTTTTACATCTAATTGTTCAAGATGCAAATCTTCTACCGCCACTAGACTTAAGATAGTCCTAATTGAAGTCATCTTTACAACAGGAGAAAATATTTCATCAAAATCTATACCTTTCTTCTGTGCAAACCCCTTTACAACAAGTCTGGCCTTGTACCGCTTCTTACCTCCTTCTTCTTCCTTCAACCTGTAAATCCATTTGTTTTGCAATGCTCTTTTACCAGCAGGCAACTTAACCAAATCCCAAGTCTGGTTTCCTACCAATGAGTCCATCTCCTCATTCATGCCTTGCTCCCACTTCTTTCTAGTTTCCACCTGCATTGCTTCTTCATAACATTCTGGTTCACCAGAATCAGTCATCAATAAATAATACATTGAAGGAGAGTATCGTTCAGGGAGTCTACTTAACCTGGTAGATCTTCTTACAGTTGCAGGAGTTTCAGGTACTTGCTGCTGCTCTTGATTTTCTGGCACCTTCGGAACTTCATTTTCTTTAACTTCATCAAGCACTATGTACTCTGTGCTTTCCTTTTCCTGTTTCTTTCCCTGCAACTGATCTTTATACATGACCTTTTCATTGAATATCACATCTCTGCTCCTGATGATTTTGTTATTTTCATAATCCCATAAACGATAACCAAATTCATCAACCCCATATCCAATAAAGGTACATTTCTTGGATTTAGCTTCAAGCTTTGTTCTATTTTCCTTATCAATATGGACAAATTCTTCACAACCAAACGTTCTCAGAAATGAGTAGTTTACCTTTTTATCTGTCCATGCTTCCTCTGGAATACCACCATCCAAAGCACTTGAAGGTCCTCTGTTTATTAAATAAACAGCAGTATTTACAGCATCCGCCCAAAACTGTAAGGGAAACCCTGCATGCAGTCTCATACACCTTGCATGCTCCATGATCGTTCTGTTCATCCTTTCTGACACACCATTTTCCTCTGGTGTTCCTGGGACTGTCTTCTCTCTACGAATCCCATGGTATGAACAGTAACTATCAAATTCCTTGCCGCAGTACTCACCTCCATTATCAGATCTGAGACACTTCAATCTTTTTCCTGTCTCATTCTCAACCAAAGCTTTCCACTTCTTAAAAGTAGCAAACACATCAGATTTCTGTCTAATGCAATAAACCCAAGTTTTTCTAGTTGCATCATCAATAAATGTAACATAATAATGAGAGCCACCAAGAGATTGTACCTGAGCCGGTCCCCATACATCTGTATGCACAAGCTCTAATTTTTCATTCTTCTTCTGTTTCCCAACCTTGAGAAATCTGACTCTCTTCTGTTTTCGATAAACACAGTTTTCACAGAATTCCAAACTTACCTGCTTCAATTCCGGCAGCAACTTCCTTGAGTGGAGAATCTGCATCCCCTTCTCACTCATGTGGCCAAGCCTATGATGCCACAATTCTGTATTTGTTCCTGTGGAAGCTAAAGAGATAGAATGGTCAGTATTATGATGACATAAATACAAGGTACCTACTCTGTCTCCTTTTGCTATCACCATTGATCCTTTAGTGATCTTCCACCACTTTTCTCCGAACGTAGATAGACAGCCGCCATCTCCCAACTGCCCTGTTGAGATCAGATTTCTTTTCATAGCAGGAATATGCCTAACATCTTTCAACAACCAATCAGTTCCATTCTTAACTTTTATCCATACCTTACCCATTCCAACAATTTTACATGGCTCATCATCACCCAATAAAACATGTCCAAAATCGCCAGGAACATACTCATGAAAGTATTTCCTATGGGGTGTAGCATGACATGAAGCTCCTGAATCTACTACCCAATAATCACTAGTATTATCTAATGCAAGAATCAAAGCATCTTGTAACACATCACCTGCTACATTTGCTTCCTAGGTAGTTTCCTTCTGTGCATCTCCTTTCTTCTTTAGAGATTTGCAGTCTTTCTTCAGATGTCCTTTCTTTCCACAGTTCCAGCACTCTATCTTTCCCAGTCTGGACTTGGATCTGCCCGTTTTAGACTTTCCACGATTACCTTGGCTCTTTCCTCTCTCCTTTTGTCTTCCTCTGCTTTCGATGGTCAACGCATTACCTGATGTCTCACCTGTGCTTTTTCTTCGCATTTCCTCGCTAAGAATAACACCAATAACATCATCAAATTTCAAGGTGTTTGAACTAGAGACAGAGTTACTTACAGCCATGACCAAGCTATTCCAGCTTTCTGGCAATGAACACAAGATTAGAAGAGCCCTAACCTCATCATCAAAGGTCACACTTACAGAACTTAGCTGATTTGTAACCGTATTAAACTCATTTAAATGATCAGTAACAGATCCACCTTCAGACATCTTCATATTAAATAAACGCTTCATTAGAAATACCTTGTTGGAAGCCGAGGGTTTTTCATACAGCTTACCCAATGCTTTCATCAAACCCTCTGTTGTCGTTTATTTTGAGATATTGAAAGCCACCGACGAAGCCAGGCTCAACCGTATTGTTCCCAGAGCCTTTCTGTCAAGAACCACCCATTCTTCGTCCTTCATAGTCGTCGGCTGCTTTGCTTTTCCTCCCAACGGTAGGTATAGATCCTTCTGGTATAGATAGTCCTCCATTTGCATCTTCCATAACCCGAAGTTTTGGCCGTTAAACTTCTCGACCTTAAACTTTCCTTCTTCTTCCATTGCTCCCACTCGAACCAGAAACCCTAGCTTCCTGCGGGTTTATCTGCCAAATAGACCTTTGGATCTGATACCAATTGATAGAAAAACAGGATCGCAGAGCAATAACAATAAACAGAAATGCAAATATAATCACACATACACATTACAAGAGAGACACAGATATATCGTGGTTCACCCAACTTGGGCTACGTCCACACTGAATTTCCCAGTCCTTATTATTATTACCGTCCAGCAAGATGAAGGGATACAACCTGCAGCACAACCGCTGCACTTCCTCTTCTCTGTTTCACTGTCTCTCTCCAGATCTCAAAGATCTTTACAATGCATAAAACCTAATACATCAACCCTAGCCGTATTACAATGTCCTTCTTTTATAAGGGAAATACAATGGGAAAATACCACGAGATACCCAAAACCATGGGCCCGCAAAACAGCTGTTGAAAACAACCCCAAAAATTTCCTTCGGGGGCGTTGCCCCCGAACCCCCGCCGGGGGACCGTTGGCCCCTGGAACCCCGTGGGTGGGCGATGCCCCCCCGCTGGGGTGAGTGTACAGTCCACCTACATATCATATAGAACTGGGGTACAAACACGGCTGATACAATATCATTTATGAGACTAGAATATCTGGCTCCACAACAAACAGAGCCCATTCTAGATTGTTCAATGGAGGAGTCCACATGTAGTGGCAGATTTGGTCGAATTGCCGACAGAAACTAGGAAGAGCACGGATGTAGAATTATTCACAAAGCATATGCATGAAGTTCATGAAAATGTGTGAAAGTGCATCGAGAAGAGTAACGCGGCCTACAAGTTAAGAGCCGACCGGAGGAAGAGACTATTGTCATTCCAAGAGGGGGACTTAGTCTATGCATATTTGCGGAAAGAGCGATTTCCAAGAGGAACATACAACATGTTGAAGTTAAATAAGATAGGACCATGCAAGATTCTAAAGAAGATTTTAGACAATACATATGTGTTTGAATTGCCGGAAGACTTGAACATTTCAGCAACGTTCAACATCTCAGACTTGTATAAATTTGAAGAAGGGTCAAGCTGCAGTAAAGGGGAAGGAACTAGTATCGACTGGATAGAACAGATTCTAGACTGGCTTAAAGAAGGGATCAAAGAAGTAATCGATGAACGCAAAGTAGGCCGTACTCGTAGATCACGCATGAAGGAATACTTGGTGCGATGGACAAATGATGAGTTGCATGAAGCGACATGGATTTCTGAAGAGGAGTTCAGGAGACCGATGGAGCAGTCAGATTCTTTTTCACTTGGGGAGACTGATGCAGAAGCATCGGGACCTAGGCAGATCAGTTGAAGTTCATCGACCGAAGGTAGCCGACCAGTGGGAGTGCCGATGACCACTCGTACAGAGAGCAGGTTGACTTGTCGAAGTCAACAAGTCGAGTAGAAGCAGTTGGGGTGTGGCTGATTGAAGGAACATTAGATGTCGCAAGAAGTCGAGGATTGACAGGTGAAGGGTGATGTAAGAGGTCCAGTAGTCGACAATTGGTCGAACTACGACACGGCAGGGTTTAGTGAAGCCAATTGTATTGGAGAAAAGAGTGAACTGACAGGACAGTCGAGATGTGACTCACTACTGTAGCAGGGTCGGAAGGATAGAAAGTCAATGAACTGTACTCAGTAGTTGTTCGGGGTTGCTGAGGAAGTTATTATAGTTATTGCGAGTTGGTGAAGGGCATGATAGAGGAAGTCATGGACAAAAGCTGTACAACACGGCTAGAAGCTGACAGTGCAGGTTCACAGGATTTGGGCAGGATCAGCGGTCGGAAGGGAACGTGTGTCTCGGGATTGTAATAATATTGGAAACAACACCCGAAGGAGTAGAAGAGGAAGAAAGGCATTCAGTCCAAGAGATGAGGAGGGAAGACCAGAGAAAGCAGAGTAGAGTGCAGAGCTGAGAGAGTTGTGAAGATTCACACCGGCCGAGTGCAGAGGTTGAGATTGAACCATAGCTCAGAGTTCTGTCGCGAACCAGGAGAGGGTGAGGTTGACACACCGGGAGAACACACCACAGTTACTTCTAGGTTGTAATGGCTGAGGCCAATTGTAGTTAGTTATTTTCTTACAGTTATTTTGCATTGTAACTGATTTCAGAGAAGTAATATAAGCCAATCCAAGCATCTTGTTCTACACCTTGTTTGTGTAAGCATTGTGGTTTGTGTCGTGTGTATTGTTAAGCAAGAAAGTATCCCGTAGGTGACTTGCATCAGAAATTGTTGAAGTAGGATCTGATATAGCTAATATGATGTGTTATTGACCTCCTAAAACTTACAGAAGATAAATATGACATTTAGAATAAATTTGGCAGTCATTCTTGCAAAACTACTCAATAAACAATGCTCAATGAGCTAGTCTTCGAATCTGAGTTAATAAATGACTTGGTTTAATTAAATGCTCTATTCTGAAATATTAATATGCTCTGATATAATGTAATTAAAAGCAAAAAGTTGAATTATTACTCACTGAACCAAGTTTGCACTCTTTAATTAGCTCCTCATCAGTACAAGGTCTTGTAGACTAGAAAACCCCCTCATAGGGACATAAAAGAACTGTAAGAGGAGATGAAATGGCTAAATATCTATTTTGAAAGTGTATTCTAGTCTTCTACAGATCTGAGACAGAGTATGGGCTGCACACTGAATCTCTGAGAAAGTATGGGGCGCTATCCACGGCTCTTCTCTTCCTTATAGGGAAAACACCTCCAAATCTAACTGTGGTTGTGAGAATGAGTGAGAAGAAGAGAATGGATCGGTTTTGAGAATGATTTATGATACTGGACATCATTGTTGGATGAACATATGGCTGTACCAACCCTCCATCAATTCTTGGGCACATTCACTAGAGCATTCATCTTCAACTAGAGAAGCTTCACCAAAACTAGCTAGAATTTCACTGTAAGAAAGATCTTCTCTCCAAACTAACTGCGTGGCTTCAATGCTGAACTGATATGAATGTTAATGGCTGTCGCATCATGTTCTTGACCTACATAATACTCACTAGAAACTATAGATCCTTGGGGCACATCTCCCAAGAAATACTTGCTGAGGAGCATCACTCAACTAGAGGGCTCAGAGCTCTCTTGCACAAATTTCACAAATGATCAAAAGTTGTCAAATGGAGTTGGTTGGATTCTTTTATAGACTTCATGATGACCTGGTGAGAAAATTCTTGTATTGGTGACCTGTGAGAGTAGGTTAACCACTTGCCCATTCTACTCGAAAGCCATGAGGGCGCATTTCTTGAGGAGAATAACAACTTTTGAGCTTTCAAAACTTTCTTTCCTTCACCTCCTTCACTAAATTTGGGCAAGTGCGCTTTAGGTAGCTTTTCTGGTTGTTTCTATTCTCTTTCCGAAACTTTCCACTTTCCACTTTCAATTAACACAATGATTATAGATCAGTTGTTTGAATAAGCTCAAAGCACGTAGAAGAGTTGCTTCTTAATTTTTATTGATTGATGATCCTTCAAGCTACAAGTGGAAGAACCCAAAGACATTTCTGTTTAAGGTATCTAATACTTATTAATCAAATTTTAAACCTGATCTGCACAATATCAACTTTCCCTCTTTAGGTTAGATCTCACTTAGGATAGATTCTTTCCTTAGGTAGGTTAGGTTAGGTTTGTTAACCAGTTATCACACTCTGTTTTCCTTAAACAGGAAAACTGATATTTGGAAGATCAAACCTTTTACTCTTAGAGAGCCAGCGGAGGCCAAAAACCCGTGGCTGATTACCACACCAAACAGCTCGAGGATAGGGTAACTCTTGCGTAGGGTTAACTAAAACCTTTGGCTGGGTTTTCATCCCCTGTTGTGTGCCTTGGAACCCATTCGAACACTTTGCACTTACCCTGCACACCCGAGGCATCAACAAGTGGCTAGGGACGGTTTCTCATTGAAAGAACGCCTTCGACGTATTTATTTATATTTTTATATTAATAGTTACTTTTATTTTTTATAATAATAATAATAATATTTTAGAGTCATCCATCCCAAAAATGAAAAATAATATTAACCTTAAATTTCCATAAATAATTTTTCTAAAATTTATAAATATAATTTTCTTTCAAATTAAACAAACTTTCCAAAATAATTATATATATATATTTTGTTGGCTTATATAACTACTCTAGAGGTTTCCAATGTAGACCTAGGTCCTTCGCAGTTCGAGAAACCAACAAAACCCATTTTCACGGGCCCTTTCGGAAACAATCTGCAAGCAGACTGAGGTATCACCTGAGGAGAACATTTGAGGGGCTGTGGAATCAAGTTTCTACAACTGGGTGATGAGTGATTTAAACAGGCGTGACAGTGTAATATCCTTCGAATTATTAGACCAAGATATTAACTCAACTTCAGAAATTTTAATCAAATTCACAAGATAAATTTCTTAATAATCTTTTCAAACCGAGCAGGATGTTAGTGAGGGGGATGGAGATTGAATCTGAGGATGGTGGATGAAATTTAAGTTCTGTAATTTTTATGGGGAAATTTGCAGCAGAAAATATTAACATCGAAGGGAGAGTCCTAAGCACAAATCACTGGGGCCATTTATGTTTCGGACATCAGCTACTGCTGAAGCCTACCGCAAAGCTTCCTGGGCGCACCCGCATATGCTTACTAGACTGGGTGGGTAGAAAATTGAGTCATGATAGTAAAATAGGTTCAATGGACACAATGAGAAGCATTTAAAAGGATTTGGAAAGGGTAGGAGTGGTTTGGAAGTTTTAGGTCCTGCCGGGATGATAGAGCTAGTCAAACTGCAATCTTTACAAACAAGGGTTAAATCCTCCCAAATTCTTGAAGTAGGATCTGATATAGCTAATATGATGTGTTGTTGACCAACTACAACTTACAGAAATTAAATTTGACATTTATAATAAATTTGGCAGTCATTCTTGCAAAAGTAGTCAATAAACAATGCTCAATGAGCTAGTCTTCGAATCTGAGTTAATAAATGACTTGGTTTAATTAAATGTTCTATTCTGAAATATTAATATGCTCTGATATAATGTAATTAACAGCAGTAAGTTGAATTATTACTCACTGAACCAATTTTTCACTCTTTAATTGGCTCCTCATCAGTACAAGGTCTTGTAGACTAGAAAACCCCCTCATAGGGCCATAAAAGAACTGTAAGAAGAGATGTAATGGATAAATATATGTTTTGAAAGTGTATTCCTATCTTCTACAGATCTGATACAGAGTATGGGCTGCACACTAAATCTGTGAGAAAGTATGGGGCGCTATCCTCGGCTCTTCTCTTCCTTATAGGGAAAACACCTCCAAATCTAGCCGTGGTTGTGAGAATGTGTGAGAAGAAGAGAATGGATCCATTCTGAGAATGATTTCTGATACTGGACATCATTTTTGGATAAACATATGGCTGTACCAGCCCTCCATCAATTCTTGGGCACATTCACTGGAGCATTCATCTTCAACTAGAGAAGCTTCACCAAAACTAGCTAGAATTTCACTGTAAGAAAGATCTTCTCTCCAAACTGACTGTGTGGCTTCAATGCTGAACTGATCTGAATGTTAATGAGTGTAGCATCATGTTCTAGACCTACATAAAACTCACTGGAAACTATAGGTCCTTGGGGCACATCTCCCAAGAAATACTTGTTGAGGAGCATCACTCAACTAGAGGGCTCAGAGCTCTCTTGCACAAATTTCACAAATGATCAAAAGTTGTCAAATGGAGTTGGTTGGATTCTTTTATAGAATTCATGATGACCTGCTGAGAAAGTTCTTGGATTGGTGACCCATGAGAGTAGGTTACCCAATTTCCCATTCTACTCCAAAGCCATGAGGAGAATAACAACTTTTGAGCTTTCAAAATTTTCTTTCCTTCACCTCCTTCACTAAATTTGGGCAAGTGCGCTTTAGGTAGCTTTTCTGGTTCTTGCTATTTTCTCTCTGAAACTTTCCACTTTCTTTACTTTCCTCTTTCTTGCTTTTGTCTGATTTTGCCATCTTTTGTTAGTTTCCTTTCTGGGTTCATCTTGCCAACTTGTCTCCATTAGATTCCTTAGCTTTTCTGAGACTTTACCACTTAGGAAAGTTTGGCTCACTTACCAATTCGAATTTCCTATCCAGGTCATCAACCACTTGGACCATTTATTAGTAATAAACATTTAAATGACAATAATATAACTCAAAAATAATTTTGCAAAGCAATTAATTAACTACTATGGTGTAATTGCCTCAAAACTTCCCTAATTAATTAATTTCTCAATTAATTAATAAATCACCTTAGCACTTGGATTGGAGGTTAATAACTTCATGGGGGCCCCTCCTTATCCATTTAATTCCTCAAATTCACCCTTAGAAATCTTCCTTTATCCATCCATTAATTATTTAATTAATGCCTAGGTGACTTAGGCTAAAAACACCCCATGGACCATAACAAAAATCTGGGGATATGACAGTCCTCCCTTGCCAAGATTGCTTGTCCTCAAGCAAGTTTAGGATCCCACCAAGCTTCTGCTGCACCACTCTGATTAAATTTGTCCCCATCCATTGGACTATCTTAAGATTAAACTTGGGCCTTCAAAAAAAATGAAGAACAACTGCACTGTAATCTATATCTGCAATTAACCAGCAATGAACAAAATTTTCAACCCAGCTAGGATAAATTGAGTAGAGTTCCTGGATCCCACTGTTTCTCCTGCAAGGAGTAGAATTCTCCTATCATATTTGACAATCTGTCACTCAAGTGTATGCTAGGATCCCAAAGTATCAACTGCATTTTCCCCATCATCATAATAATTTTAAAGAATCTGTCATCAAACATTTTCCTTTTCATCCGAAAAATAACTGCTAGGGCATTGCTTCCAACCAAACCAAGTGGGGAGAAAAATGTCTCTTCCAGTGAAAACATCCAATGGGTCAACCCTCTGCCATTGGAGAAAAATTTCAAGCATCCCTCCCAGCATGTGGATTCCCTCCACATAGGCCAACCTCTGCAAGTAAAATGTTCCATTAATTTAACTTGGCAGCTTTCCTGCTTAGCTACCTTCCCTTGACCATAAGCATAAAAATTGTTGCAAGGAAGTTTCATGCTCGCCAGGTAATAGTTCACCCAATCCATATGTGGATGAGTGACATAAAATGGCTGCAAAATATACTTTTGTTGCTGCTCACAATTCAAGACAATGTCAGTTATAATAAGAAATTTATTGTAGAAACAAGTGAACTTTTTACCTTCCAGATTTTCTTTTCTAGTGAGGCCTCAATCCATCCATTTGGTGGGTGAATCAAAGATACTGATTGTTGATTTATATGAGCTATAATCAGCCATATCTGTTGCAATAAGATCTATCCCCCATAGGAGCAGATCATGATCCACCTGTGGTACATGGGGCATCAACAAGAAAAACGTCTTCACCCACTGTTCATTCCCCATTGTTAATCGATGACATGTGGGGAAGGACTATGAACCTTCTTTGTATGTCTGCAACCTTCAGTAATCAGACTTATGGCTGCCACTTCTTCATTATTGGTTTGCCCAAATTGGGTGCTCTCATCCCACTTTTCCATGGGAGAGTGACTATTTCCAAGGAATAGCTCAAGTTCCCTTAGGAAATGATCAGGTGCTTGGTTTTCATCAAACTATTATGCACACTCCTCAAGCACATGTAAAGATAAATTATCCTCATGATCCAACATCTCATGAGGTTCCTCCTTATGATCATGAATGCTTTCACCCTGATGAAATTGACTAAATGGTGTGTAGGAGGGTAAGGAGGATCTTTGCAACTTTTCATGAAGCAGCAACATCTCCGTCTTGGATTCTTCGAGGGCACTTTGAGTGCTTCTCAAAGAATCTTGGGTGGCCATGAATTCATCATTGAGCTTATAGTTCTCTTTTTCATATCTGCGAATGCTTTCTTCATCATTCCATGATGCATCCCGCAACAATTGAACAAGCTCAAACATGTAATCTTGATCTGAAAGAAACTGTGAGGAATTACCTTTGATTGTGGTCATTGATTTCTAGATATTCTTCATGGCTACAAAGAGATATTGATCTTCCCTCAAAGAAACTTGCCAACACAACCTCGACACTGAAGAATGACTGTCATGGAGAATTTTCAGGGCCTCTTGGATCTTTTGTTCATCCATCTTCAATGACCCTGCAAGAAGATGAGGTTCTTGCAGATGTTACCCCCCTTCATTTTCCATCACCGGATTGATTTTATGTAGTGCACTCGAAGTTTGGAAATCTGATCCATATATTGCTGCTGCAATATATTCATCTCTTAGGTCCTCAACAACATAATTTGGTCTGCAAATTAATTGCTCATTCCTCCTAGGTATACCGGAAATATCTTCTCTCAAAGTTCCAGCCTTCTCATTGCATTTCTTTTTGACATCAGAATTCCGAACCTTATCACTAGGGAGCTCAACCACTCTGAACTTCTTACTAGAAGTGGCTGCCATATCAGATTGAAATAATGACACAAAAAAATCAGAATTTAAGAACTCACCAGGTGTCATGTTATCCTCCTTACGAGGTGGAGTGTTGGTGATTTGTCCTTCAATCAATTTCTCATTTTCGGTTTCTATTATTGCCGGAAATTCTTCTTTCCCCATGGATATTGCACCCACAACACCTTCATCAATGGGAATATCCATGTCCCCCACATTAATGTTAGAGTACACATCTTTAGATGCTTCCCCACACTTAAAACATTCCTTAGTATATTCTCTTTCGTCCATGTAGGCATCTTGCAAACACCCTGCTAGTGATTCAGCTTGGTCACTACATTCACCCTTATCACCAAGGATATGAAACTCAACATCCAGGGAATCCCTTATGTAGTAATTGTCTTCTGATGTGGCTGCAACATCATCATGACACAATTTAGTACAAAAATCTTAAAGTGGTCCATTCCTTTGCATCGTGCTTCTCTCTTCAATGGGTGGGGCTATGGTGCCTTGTTCTACCATTGATTCTACTAGTTCACATCTGATTGATGTGTGGTCAATTTCTACTACCTTGTGAATCTCATGTGGTGTCTTTGGATCTGATTTATGTTCTACTTTAAGATCTGATCCAAAATATGGTTCAACACCCCTAACAGTACCAATCTCATCCAAGATGATCTTGAGATCCTCATCATAGAATATTGCAGTATATTCTTCTTCTATTTTCTCAACAATCTCATGATTGGGTTTTGGGTCCTGTTTCTCCTTGGTTGTCTTAGGATGAAGATTATTGGAGGATATTCTTGAAGAGGATTGTGAAGAACCTGCAATAATTAATTAATGCAAATACACGAGATATCAGAAATAATAGAACTCAGAATCACTTTTATATTGATCATGGGCCACTTCGAGGGGGCAACCTCCTTTGAGCAAGCTCAATACAATTAAATTCATGGTGCCTTCAATGACCTCAACACACACTTATATACTAAGTTTATGCCCAATACTATGAGTCAAAACCATGGGACATATAATACTACGGGACAACTTACAAAGCATATGCGTCCAATACTATGGGTCAATACCATGGGCTAATATAAACTATGGATCAAGAAATACTACGGGACGACTTACAAAGCATATGAGTCCAACAACAATATACTAACAAAGTAAGGAGAAGGGTTGAAACGGGTTCCTAACATCCCCTCTCCCTTAGAAAAATCTTTGTTGTCAAATCTTTGGTTGGGGAAATTGATGCAGAATCTGAATGATTGGTTCCCCGGTAGCATCCTTGGGTTGCGTTTTGGGCCATTGACGCCTTTGGAGTTTCAGGAAGGATCACTTGGAAGGCTGTAGATGAAGAAGAACCATATCAGCTGCGTGAAAAGTGTGTGCAGAATGGTGTTGATCGGCTTGTTGTTGCAGTCGAATTCTGGCCATGTGAAGATTGTCCTGCAGAATGAGAAGAATCTGATCACGGTTTCGAAGAACCGAGTCAATTACCTAAACTGGGGAGCTGCTAAAGGTGTATGGAAGAAGAACTAGTGGTGTTTGTCCATATACTGCTTCATATGGTGTCCTTGTAGATGTGGTATTGTACCACCATAGCGCTTCTAAGAAATCCATAGAAATAGTTGGCCAAATCTGTGTAGGGATGGGCAAGGGTTTGAGCAGTCTCGAAAGGAGTATCGTTTCACCCTTGTTGACCTGGAAAGTATCACAGTCAGCCACCATCTGTTGAATCGTCATTTTCAGTCCCTGCCAAAAGAAGTTACATTGTTCCCAGTCATACATTTTGAAGAACCCAGAGTGCCCTGTTGATGAAGAAGCATGGAGTTCATAGAAGAGATAGTCCTGTTGAACATATTGCAACCAATTTGGAACAAGCAGAGAAATAGCTGTAAGAGAAACTGGGTCATCAATTGTGCAAAAAGGAGCATCTGCCACCATATTGTCCTTACCCTTATTGTAAGTGATCACATAGAGATAACCCATGAGTTGGATAACCCATTTCAGGTGTGTTGGGGAGGAGACCCATTATTCCAGGAAATTTTCCAGACCCTAAAGATTAGTCTTGATGCAGAAATAATTCCCTAATAGGTATGGCTGCCACTTATGTACTACATGAAAAATAGCCATAATTTCCTGCTGAGAGGTAGATGCAGCTAAATTCTTACCGGAAAGGTCTCTTAAAGGAAGCAAGCTCATTGGTTCAGCAAAGACACCTGCATATCTATCCAAGGAAGTAGTGGAGACTGTTGATGGATGCATCTGAATGGAATGGAGCTGAGCGATGACACCATGTGAATTCTTCTTAAGGATTTTTCCAGGCGATGTGAACTGATGATGCAGAGAGACCCTGGTTGTAAGCCCATAAATTTGTGTTGTGCCCCATTGACTGAAAATTGCGTCCAAAGTTCAGCAAAATCCCATAAGATGGGGCCAAGTGTGCGTAACCATTGAATGCCCAAAACAACATCACATCCGCCTAAGGACAAGGAAAACATGTCAGAGCGCAAGTTATAATCTTCCATAGAGATACGCACATTGTGACACTTCCCCTTGCAAGGTAAGGTGCCCTCATTAGCAACCATGACTTCAAAGTGGGAGAAAGGATGGACAAAACAATCAGCTTGTTTGGCAATCCGAGGGTCAATGAAGTTATGAGTGCTACCAGAATTAATGAGTATTGTAAGAGGGAGCTTCTTGAAGTATCCCCTGACCCACATTGTTTGTGGGGTAGTGATGTCAGTTATAGCATGGAGAGAGATCTTGGGTGGGTCATCCTGAGATGGGGTGTCAACAGGCGGGTGTTGAATGTCAACCTGATCATCTATTGTATCTAGAGATTCTTCACCAAGTTCAGAGGTAGGCGAAGAATCCACATCCAAGAGATAGAGCTTTTGTTGAACACATCTATGTCCCCGAGTGAATTTCTCATCACAATTATAACAAAGCCATGTTTCTCGGCGTGCCTGCATCTCTATTTCAGACAAATGCTTGATAGGAGTTGGTCGAGGAGCAGGCGTGATGGGAGTTCGTTGGGAACCCATATTTATGAAGGGAACAAAGGTGGGTTTGGAACATTGTTGAGCTGTGATCTTGTCCTCGACCAACTTAGCCAACCCTAGGACTTCCATCATTGTGTTGGGACATAACATTTTGACCTCTGAGCGGATTTCATCCTTGAGACCACTGATAAAACAACTCCTGTAGAATTCATCAGACAATCCTTCTGTGTGATTGGCTAGTTTCTCAAATTCCGTCTGATACTCTCTCACTGTTCCAGTTTGGTGAAGTTTAGTGAGTGCTCCTGTGAAGTCGTCAAAAGCACTAGGACCAAATCGTGGCAAAAGGAGTTGGCAAAAATCTGTCTAGTTTGGCTCGGGATGAGCTTTGATGTACCAACGGTACCATTGAAGGGCTTCCTGTTCCAAATGAAAGGATGCAAGTGGAACTTTCTGGACATCAAAAGTATTATGTAGACTGAAATATTGTTCTTCTCGGTATATCCATCCAGTTGAATCAGTACCATTGAAGCAAGGAAAATCAAGCTTCAGCCCATGAAAATTGTTGGAAGAAGAGAACCCGATGGCTGCAAAAGATTCTGGCTGTCGGTTATTGTTCATGGCTGAATGTTGAAGATGGAGGCTGAGAAATTATTCATCCAGATCTTGGAGTTTGGTTTGGATGGCTGAAAGTGCTTCCTCCATGGTTTTTGCTCCTGCGCGGGTGACAACCACAACCAAACGTTTTTTTTTTTTTGGAAATGGATAGAAAAACAAAAACAAAAGCTTATTTAGTAAAGGAAAATTTGGATTTGGGAAAAACTCAGATTGGTAATTGGGGTTTGACTAGGATTTGAACACTTTCTAATGGAGAGGGAGGCAAAAAATGGGGATTTCAGAAACAGGGTGAAAGAATGAGAAAATTTGGTAGAGAGGGACAAAGAAGCAGAATTAGGAAAGGAACACGGTGGCAAAATTTGAAGGCATTTGGGTGAAAATTGGAGTTATGGAAAACCCTAAAAATAGACAAATGTGGGATTTCTGGTCTTGGGAAGTGGAATTTGGGATAGGGTCTTCATGAATGAAATATGCAGAATGGGATTGTAGGGATGTCAGTGAAGTTTCAGGGAAAACAAAGTTGAAACAAGGGAGATATGGCCGAAAAACAAAATTTTATGGCCGAAAAACAGATTTATTTATTTATTTTCAGAAATGGATCGGCAACGGCAGCACGAAAGGGATCTGCAACAGATGGATCTACAGTGGCGCATAAGGGATCGAAAAACAGCTGGATTTGGAATGACTTTCAGAATAGATCTGAAACGGCTGGATCAGGACCGGAAGTGATCGGCAACAGTTCAACTGAAAATAGATATGGACCCCAGGTATGTGCAGCTTCCTATCGGTTCAGGGTATTCACTTGGCCACCAATGCTATCTAACGGCTTGCGTATTGGGGCAGTACCCCTCACTCCACGGTTCAGGTAAAACTGATAACTGCTTTGCCACAAATGACATCTCTTGGTTTACCTCACGGGTGGGAACTAGTCAATCAAGTAGGGGTCGTTGCCCTTTTCGCTGGTAGGTCCTCTCAATGGGCCAGCTACTTTGGGGTTCCTGTGGTACTCCTCACAATGAGTTTTAGGGCTTATGCCCAAGTGCTTCCCATAGTTAAGTGGATAGGGATTATTCCCAAATCCGAACTTGCAACAGATGCGAAAAAAAAATTTGGCAGAAATTCCTCCCAACGAGCCCAAGAAAGTGCTCTGATACCAGATGTGAAGAACCTGCAATAATTAATTAATGCAAATACACAAGATATCATAAATAATAGAGCTCAGAATCACTTTTATATTGATCACGGGACACTTCGAGGGGGCAACCTCCTTTGAGCAAGCTCAATACAATTAACTTCACGGTGCCTTCAATGACCTCAACAGACACTTATATACTAAGTCTATGCCCAATACTGTGAGTCAAAACCATGGGACATATAATACTACAGGACGACTTACAAAGCATATGCGTTCAATACTATGGGTCAATACCATGGGCTAATATAAACTATGGATCAACAAATACTACGAGACGACTTACAAAGCATATGCATCCAACAACAATATACCAACAAACTTAGGAGAAGGGTTGACACGGGTTCTTAACAAGGATCCAAAAATTCTTATGAAGTCACAGGCATCCAATGCCACTTTGATATTGTTTATTATATCTTGCATAGAAGGTTTACTTATGACTGTACAACATGCAACTTTTTCCTGAATATGGCCATCAGAATAACCATAGTCTATTCTGTCAATCATGATCTCATGGGAGATGCTTATGGAAGGTACTTCTTAGGAATTCTCTTCCTCATACTGTCTGCAATATTTTTCATACTGCTCATCATAATATTCATGATATTCCTCATAAGAATAATCTTCTTCCTCAAAAATCTCAAAGTCTAAATCTTCCATAACTGGAACTAATTCCACATCTACAATCTTGAAGATAGTGATGAGATAATTTTCCAATGAGAATTACTTTCCACAGGATGAGACAAGGAAAATGCTCTGATACCACTGTAGTATCCTTGGAAATATTAGACGAAGATATTAACTCAACTTCAGAAATTTTAATAGAATTCACTGGATAAATTTCTTAATAATCTTTTCAAATCGAGCAGGATGTTAGTGAGGGGGATGGATACTGAATCTGAGGATGGTGGGATAAAATTTCATTTCTAGAATTTGTATGAGGAAATTTGCAGTAGAAAATATTAACATCAGTGGGAGAGTCCTAAGCACAAAGAACTGGTGCCATTTATGTTTTGGACATCAGCTACCGCTGAAGCCTACCGCAAAGCTTCCTGGGTGCACCAGCATATGCTTACTAGACTTGGTGGGTATAAAACTGAGTCGTGATAGTAAAATAGGTTCAATGGAAACAATGAGCAGCATTCAAAAGGATTTGGGAAAAGTAGGAGTGGTTTGGAAGTTTTAGGACCTGCCGGGATGATAGAGCTAGTAAAATTGCAATCTTTATAAACAATGGTTAAATCCTCCCAAATTATTGAAGTAGGATCTGATATAGCTAATATGATGTGTTATTGACCTCCTACAACTTACAAAAAGTAAATCTGACATTTAGAATAAATTTTGTTGTCATTCTTGCAAAACTAGTCAATAAACAATGCTCAATGAGCTAGTCTTCCAATTTGAGTTAACAAATGACTTGGTTTAATTAAATGCTCTGTTCTGAAAAAATAATGTGCTCTGATATAATGTAATTAAAAGCATCAAGTTGAATTATTACTCGCTGAACCAAGTTTGCACTCTTTAATTAGCTCCTCATCAGTAAGGTCCTGTAGACTAGAAAACCCCCTCATAGGGCTATAAAAGCACTGTAAGAAGAGATGTAATGGCTAAATATATGTTCTGAAAGTGTATTTTGGTCTTCTACAGATCTAAGATAGAGTATGGGCTGTACACTGAATCTCTATGAAAGTATGGGGCGCTATCCACGGCTCTTCTCTTCCTTATAGGGAAAACAACTCCAAATCTAGCCATGGTTGTGAGAAGGAGTGAGAAGAAGAGAATGGATCAGTTCTGAGAATGATTTCTAATACTAGACATCATTGTTGGATGAAAATATGGATGTACCAACCCTCCATCAATTCTTGTGCGCATTCACTAGAGCATTCATCTTCAACTAGAGAAGCTTCACCAAAACTAGCTAGAATTTCACTATAAGAAAGATCTTCTCTCCAAACTGACTGCGTGGCTTGAATGCTGAACTGATATGAATGTGAATGGCTGTAGCATCATGTTATGGACCTACATAATACTCACTGGAAACTATAGGGCCTTGGGGCACATCTCCCAAGAAATACTTGTTGAGGAGCATCACTCAACTAGAGGGCTCAGAGCTCTCTTGCACAACTTTCTCAAATGATCAAAAGTTGTCAAATGGAGTTGGTTGGATTCTTTTATAGACTTCATGATGACCTGCTGAGCAAGTTCTTGGATTGGTGACCTGTGATAGTAGGCTACCCACTTTCCCATTGTACTCCAAAGCCATGAGGGCGCATTTCTTGAGGAGAATAACAACTTTTGAGCTTTCAAAACTTTCTTTCCTTCACCTCCTTCACTAAATTTGGGCAAGTGCGCTTTAGGTAGCTTTTCTAGTTGTTACTATTTTCTTTAGGAAACTTTCCACTTTCTTTACTTTCCTCTTTCTTGCTTTTGTCTGATTTTGCCATCTTTTGTCAGTTTCCTTTCTGGGTTCATCTTGCCAACTTGTCTCCATTAGATTCCTTAGCTTTTCTGAGACTTTACCACTTAGGAAAGTTTGGCTCACTTACCAATTCGAATTTCCTATCCAAGTCATCAACCACTTGGTACATTTATTAGTAATAAACATTTAAATGACAATAATATAACTCAAAAATAATTTTGCAAAGCAATTAATTAATTATCCAGTAATTAATTAACTACTATGGTGTAATTGCCTCAAAACTTCCACAATTAATTAATTTCTCAATTAATTAATAAATCACCTTAGCACTTGGATTTGGGGTTAATAACTTCATGGGGGCCCCTCCTTATCCATTTAATTCCTTAAATTCACCCTTAGGAATCTTCCTTTATCCATCCATTAATTATTTAATTAATGCCTAGGTGACTTAGGATAAAAACACCCCATGGACCATAGCAAAAATCTAGGGATATGACAGACAAGTAGTGCACCGTGGAGCTTGCGCTGCGGACTAACACTTCTACGAGCTAGGATGCTGCACAACTCGCGCATCCAAGGACTACGCGAATGAGATCTTATTCAATAGTAGGACAGCGCCACTAATAGCTGTGCTTCCTTCATGATACTTAACTACTTCAATTAACTTCACTTAATAAATATTATGCATCCACAGTTACCTTGTATTACTTATCTTATGATTCCTGCAATATGGCAAGCATAATATACTACGCACTTTCGGTGCTGCGCACTGTATAGACCTTCTCTATTAAGTGATTGTCCAACCGATTCATACATTCACAGACTTAGAAATGCCTATGCATCTAATATTCATCTCATAATATGCAACCATATAAAGAATCACACAACACGCGATTTAACGTGGTTCACCCCCAGGATGGGAGCTATGTCCACAGAAACTGTTGTTGTATCAGTCTTTGGTAAGGGTAAAACAGTTCCAGTCTGTGCACTCAGCTGCAGACCCTCTTCTCTCTCAATAGGGCTCTACGCACATAGCTTGCAGAGCCTTTGCAATTGAAAACTCTAAACAGGTTTTTCTCTAGATTATACAATAAGAAATAAACCCTATCAATCAACAAAAACCCTTTCCCTTACAAAATGTGCCTTATTTATAGATCATGCCCATAGGTCATGTCTTTACAATACATTGGAAAAAACCCTAAGGTTCCCAAAACTGGTGCGGATACTTGCCACCCTATCTGTTGTTGTCGCCAGGCTACTCCACTTGCTTCGGCTGCCTGACTGGGCCACTCATGGCTCTAACGGCCTTCTGATAGCCATAATCATCACAAAACGGTTGCACTACATCATGGCCTATCACTTTATGTCCCTTTAGCTTGCCTCTCATCATCGAGTTAGTGGCCTAGCTCCTTAACTCCTTTCTGCCACTCCATTTTATAGGTCGCTTTCCTCTTCCTCCATTCTACTTCTTACCCAAAATAGGTCGCTCACTCAGCTCGACTTTCCTCTATATCCTTTTACCAAAAATAGTTGTTGCACAGGCCCTGCGCACCAGCACTGTTGCACCAAAACTACATATGCACTCCGAGCTATAGACTCCTCAAAACTATGCCTTTTGACTTCGCAGCCCAAAATATGCGTAGCTCCCAAAATTGTGTCCTTATCAAAATTGTGCCTACCTGGGCCATGCCCAACAGGCCCCTAAAACTGACTTGTGGCACATCCTGAGCCACTTCAATCTAGCTACTCCATCTGCGCCTCCTTTGAGATTCTTGTTCGGGCAGTAAGGTATTGAACTGTTGCACTCAACTGTGCAACTACTTCCTTTATTTCCTGCTCATATCCTTTGATCATGTTTAGCATCTCGTCTGAGTTCGTCTCTAGAATTTTCTCCTTGACTTTAGCCTTTGTTGCCTAAAGTTCTTGCAATCTTATTTCAATCTCATCTGTCAGGGTGAGTGCCTCTTCTCGTAATGGCTGTAACCTCGCAGAGGTTTCATCTTCCTTTGCGCTTAAAGCCTCAATCTCCTTTCTATGTACTTTGGTTTTCTCAAAGGCATGCCCCTTCTGTTGGACCGGCAAGTCCTTCATGGAAGCATCTGTGGAATCCACTTTTTGTTGCTTTTGTTGTATTTCGTTGTGGATCTTTTGCAACTCCGGCTCATCCTGTAATATGCTCCATATGTTCGAAACATCATCTAGCATGATTTGGCATCATCTGACTACTGCGCAGATGCCCTGCGTAGAGGCCCTCAGTGTCTCTGCTCTTTCTTCCTCTGCCTGCTGTGCTATGTCAACTGACCGTCGGGCTTCTAGTTCGGCCATCTCTGCCTGATGGGCGGCTTCCATCTTCGTGATCTTCTCTGCGTTGGAAATTTATAATCCCTTCATTTTTTCCTACAAGCTATCCACAACCACATCGATCTGTAGGATAGCTACTTCAACTTCTAATTCTTCTTCAATTTCGAGTAGCCTCACGTATACCGTGGACACTGCTCCTTTTAATCTACACTGCTTTTCTTTAGTGCACTGAAGCTCCCTTTCCTTCTGCTCACATCCTCCCTATAATTTCCTGTACTTCTCTTCATATTGACAGTGTTGATTGTGCGAGACAATGTCTCATTCTTGCATTTCATGTGATATTTGAGTGTGCAACTCATGCAATTCATGTAACCATTCTGCTGGTAGCATAGCTATATTAAATTCCAGCTGTGCGAGCGGCCTTTCACTTTCTGTCATCTCATCTATGGGGAACAAAATGGACATTGGCGCAATCTTGATGATGCGTGTCCATGTTGAAAAGACAGAAGACCTGCCCATCGACTCACTTGAATTCCCCAAGTGGCCATCATGGTCTGGCTCCTTCATCAAGTCGTGATGGACTTGCTCCGTTCGTAAGACCAGACTGGTCAGTTTATTGATGCTTTCTCTAACCTCTGCTTGTGCCGGTTCTTCCTTATCCTCTAGATGTGTTGTAATACCCCAATTTTGACCCTTGTGAAATATTGGCTTTTATGTAAATATTGTATACATGCGAAGTATGTTTTTGCTAGTGTGGACCTCAAGGCCAAGGCCCCGCTAGTGTATGTTTGGATCTTATTTAAAATGGACAAGCATATGACATTTTGTTACCCATGTGCTATTAAGCCATGGAAAATTGTAAATTGATGTAAATATTAATATTGCAATAAAATACCAGAACTGGCTATGGGAGCAACAAATGAGAAGGGGCCATGTGTATCCACTAGGAAGTGGTGAGGGGGTTGTGGGATTGAACCATATGCTGCCAAATGTCATCTTGTGAACCCTTTTGACTTTCCATGCTGACATTTATTTCTGTGTGAGAAAGTTGTTGAAGAATTCAATCCATGGCTTCAATGGAGCATGGGCAGCCCAGAAATTCGTATGGCAGGGTAAGGGCTCTGTTTTGCTTGACCCACAAGTCACTCTACCTCTTGGTAATCCTTCCAATCTCATTCCCATTCCAGGGTGGATCACCTAGCACCATTTCCCATCCAAAAATGAATTGCCAGCAGGGAGAAAAACCAGAAATCGCAACTTTGCAAAAACCCACGTTTTGAAGAGCCAAAAACGCCCAGAATTGGTATTTGATAGTGAAATCCAATGGGGGATCCATAGGTATGAACCTTGAGGTGAATTTGGGAGCATTAGCTACCCTAAAATCCATTGGAAAACACAGTTTTGATCCCAGAAACCCAGTGACGGGATTGAGTTATTCGTTGCCAGAATGGTGAGAAATCCAAGTGTGGATGTTTGAACAGAGGATGGGGTTGCTTGAATTTAGATTGAGATGTTTGTAGTTGTGGTTGAGCTCACTAGCTTAGCATCCTCATCATTTCCTTTTGGTATGCTTGATAAACCCAACTGTGTGTTGGCTTAGCATGACCGCCCGAGTGAATCCATGGCTGTGAGTGAGCCTGTCTAGTTTCTCCTTAGTGGATACACAACCCATCTCGGGGGTGATCTCTTAGCTGAAAGAATATAGGCTGCGAAGAGATCTATGGTTGGGTGGAACATTGCTCTCATGTAGCTAGTCGTTTGGACAGCTTCATCTTCTAGATAAGTGTTCTCTGTGATTTAAATATTATGCAGTTTGTGTTCTGCTGTATGTTAATTGTCCATGTTTAATGAAATAAAATGATTATCTTAACATGAGATCTATGCATGGCATTGGAACAAGTTTGAGTCTCTATATGTTGAATCATCCTCTGTTGCGATTTATATGTTATGCATTTCTAATTGTGTGTGTGCAAAGATGAGTTAATTCCGTTGTGCTTAGTTAATTTGAACCTGCACACATTAAGCTTTTAATTATTATCATTTCTTAGTAATGAACGGGGCTGAGATTGCCAACAAGCCCGGTAGTTTGGTCACGTTTCCTTCCTGGCATCGGACTAGATGGAAGGGGACGTGACATGTGCGGACACCCGGGATGCGATCTATTCATAGTCATCATAATGCAGCATTCTGTCCAACGATGGTTTGGTTGCTTTGGTCTTTTTCTTTTGTGGCTTCTCCAACGTCTGTGTAGCCGGTTCCTTTCTTGTCTCGCCTACTTGCAGTGCAGGTGTTTGGACTGGTGTGCTTTGGACCTCTGGGTTCTTGTCCATTTGGTCCCCTTTTTCTCCCTCTATCAGGCCAGTCCTCAATTATTAGCTCGATCATTAGCATGCCGAGCTGATATTGGCCATCAAACCATGCCTCTGCTGAAAAGCGTGGCTATATGTAGATACAATGTAAGCCATCCTTGAAAATCATCTTGGGCTTATAGGAAGTCGTCACCTCTTGGGTGATGCATAGGGTTTTTTGAATAACTATGCATAACTGTTCAAAATATGTTAAGAATTGAAGGTCGTTGAGTCGCTGCTTCTCTGCGTTTGTGGATTCCCACATGTTCGTGAAGCGAAGCACGCAATAGTCATCTGCTACTACCAGGAGGTCCTTCTGATGCATAGGTTCTTTCCAACCTACGAAAGCAATCAATATCAGCAACCAACTAAAGTGGAAAGGTAACCCTTTGTCCTGGGTATCTTGTACATCCAACAAAAACTCATTGAGAAGAAAGTTTGACCAATTATACTCATGTCCATCCATGGATTTGGCTGTTAGGGCCACTATTGATGCGGAAACTTCCTTTGGCCTTGCTTTCCGCAGCAGCCTCCCCACCAGTAATTGAATTGTGAACCACAGGGTTTCAATTGTGATCGAATCAGTTTCGTATCCTCGGTTCCCTCTTACCAATTTAAACTCCACCTTTATTTTGGCGGCTAATTCCTGATTGTCTTTCTTGCCAACAAATTCTGCATCAGGGCCGTCTCCCTTCTTACTCAAACCAATAATCCTTGTTATTAAGTTAACAGTGATGTTGACCTTAAACTCCAGCCAAATGTATCCCTGGTGCGTACAAGATAGCAGCGTATGCACCACAGCCTTGCATTCCTTGATGCGCTCAAAATGTGGGATCCTTAGCAGATTGAGCAGGCCAACCTGGGACAATGGAAAAGCCCAGCCCATTGGAACAACCTCTATGTGCTTTGTGGTCGTGCCATCTTTGCTACACATGTCCTTATCCGGCTATAGGTATGGGAATCTCTCAACATCCATTAGATCATGATCAACAAACTTGCATGTAGGAATTCTCCCAAGCAAATCTTCCTTAGTCCGGACGTGCTTCGACATTGGCGGCAATGGGATGTTGTATTTTGCATTCTTCTCCAAGTTCCTTTTCAGGGCATCACTCTTTATTGGACTGATATATTCTGGAATGAGCCACATAGGTGGTGGTGGGCTCCCTTGTGGAGCCGCTAGCTTAGAAGCACCTGGTGTCTTTGATTTTTCCTGTGCGGTGGCCAGGTGCTTGTCCTTCTTTTGTTGTTGCGGCTGGTTCAGCTTCAGGCTCTTGGACAAGCCGCCTCGTTCTGGTGTCGTATGATTTGGTGGTTTTTTCATCACTCTGCTTATACCAAAACAGTTTAAAGTGAAAAGGATCTCTTCTAATGTGGTCTCTTCAAACATAAACTCAGCGAATACTTGTGCTTCTGGTTGCTAAGTTTTTACAATCTTCACAGTCAGTAAAATTTCAAACTCACAGTAAAATGCATAAGGGACAATTGGCTGGTATTTATAGAACATTTATCTGATGGTGTTTCCATTAATGGCTAACTGAGGGATTTAATGCTACATCCACTTACCCAATCCCGGATGGATTTGCACCTTATGTGACATTGAGTGTACCGGGAATGGCTAGACTAGGCATTAAGTGCTAGGTGTGCTAGATGGGATCTCGCTGGAATCTTAATCTTTTCCGCTGTAAAATATGTCGAGTAGGATTAACTTTCCTTAAATACTGAGGTGTAACGGTACTGGAAGCCGTGTGACAGCCTTGCGGACAATTAAATGCCAAGTCCATTTCCTGGATCTCGTTATGATCTTGATCATTTCAGTATTTATTACACCCGAATGAAGAAGATATTCCTTTAATGTGGGATGGTGTCAGTGCCGCCCTTTTTTAAATAACGGCTCACTAGCCGGCCGACAGTTGTCATGGTCCCTTACTTCCATTGTGATGCACTGGCGGTTCTGGCAGTTTTCTTTGCTGGCATCCATTTCCCTTGTGTCTTCAACTATGTAGTTGCGCTATGAATTTCTGGCCTTTGTCGCTGCTACTGATAGTCCATAATCGTCTATTTCCCTTTGACCAACGCAACTACCTTTTCAAGCTTCACACTACGTGGTTCTCGGCTGTGAGGTTTGTACGTTCTTTGCCTTCTTGGAGTGGCACAGCTGTGAAAATCCTCATAGCAGATCTAAGAGATGATGTATAACTCACAAGAAAGAATTTAGGAATAAGATTAAGAGTGGTGAATGCAGTAAGATGAGCAACAGAATAATAATACAGTAAAACTCGGATAGAAGCAAAAATACTTCATACACCCTAATTCATTAATCACAAATGGACAAATAAATAATACAATACACGAGGAATTCGAATGCCAAGGTGGCAATTCGAATTGGCCTTCATGGAGAGATCAAAAGATCACTGGAGTGTCATCGGAGCACAACTAGTAGTCTATCTCATCATCAGTGGAGTCATCAATGCTCAAGTAACTATCAACCATTAGTCAAACTGAGTCCAACTGAGTGTAATTGGAACTAACTGAATGAAGGAGGCTCAGTGGAGGGCACATGAGGAGCTAACTGAAGTCAAAATGAGCAGTCTAGTGACACTGGAGGTCCATCGGAGTGGTAAGGTCAGTTAAGAATGAGTCAAGCCTAAAATCAAGGAGAGAACTTAGTTAATTGAAGACAACTGGATTGGTAGGTGAAGAAGGGCTCCTTTGTTAAGTGGATGGTGATATGTGGGTGCATCACTAGCTAGGTGGGATCAATCTGAGTGGAAATAAGCTCCCGAGTGCTGGAAGACTAGGGACTAGGTGCTGGAGGTGTCAACCTGATGATTGGGCAGCATGCGGATGCATGCAATGCATGCAAGACTGAAAATGCAAAGGATGAAAATGCTGGTAGGACTAGGATGGAGTATAGGAATATCCTAACACCCCCCCTTAATCCATCCCAGGCCCTAGTAACTAAGACCAAAGGTCACCCAATACAATGAATAATAACATTCAATAAACCGAGGAAATGGGGAAAACCTCATGGGAAAAATACCCCCCCTCAAAATAGACTATAAGGTACACACAAAAATAAATGCTCCAAACTCAAGAAGGTGTGATGCTTGGTTATATGTCTGGAGGTATATTCTTCTTGGGAAGAAGTGGATCATGCTCAGAAAGCCTGTGCTTATACTTGCTCTTCAGATCGAATGTGATGAGAACAAATCCAAAAGTATGAGGATGATCCTTGAACCTGTGATTTGAATCAGCTAAGGTAGGATCAAATCTATGAATGTGCATATAGTCTTTTGTATTCTCCTTCGAACCATCATGGGTGAGATTATGCCAAAAAGAAGCATCACATGATTGCTTGAAATCCAAATCAGATTTAAGACTTGAAGAATAGTTTGTTGAGATCTCCTTTGAACCAACAGGGGTGAGATCAAAACCATCATATGCATGAGAAATTATCCCAAATAGTGATTGCTTAGAATCCAAATTAGATCCAAGACTTGAATCATGGTTTCTTGAGATCTCCTTTGAACCATTAGAGGTGAGATCAAAACTAGTAAGTTCATGAGAAATTATCCCAAGAGAATGGTAATGGCCATAGTCTTCAATAACCTTTTGAAAGCATGAAATAATGATCATATAGTAGTAAAGAAGAGGTGATTGATCAGGGAGAGCGAATGCATTACCTCCAATGGCTGATTTTACCTCCAAAACATTCATGTGATCATGATGCAAACCAACAAACTCTGGTGCAAGAGAGGATTTAGGACCTTCTACGATTTCTAGAGTGTGAGCTGGCACGAAATTTGAAATAGAAGAAATTTGGAGCATGAGTGTAGAATCTACAAGTTCTTCTTCTTTGTGGCTAACTTCAATATGATATATGTTTGATACTGATTCATGATCAATGAGATCATCAAGGAGTGTGAATGCATCACTTTGCTTGCTCTCGAAAGGGTTTGGACCAGTCCCTTGATTCTGCTTGCCAAATCTTTCATCCAGGTGGGCCCATAGCTCTTTTGGATATTCAACATCATCAAGGGAGTAGAATGCCAAGATTCGAGACATAGCAAACATTATGGCTGCAATGGCTCTTCCACCTTTATTTAACCAGTCAATCTCTTCTTCAAAGGATTCAAACTCTCTTTCAAAACAATAATCAAAGAGATCATGTCTCTTCAAATATGCTATCATTTTTGTTTTCCATTCAACATAGTTGAATAGATAAAGAGGAGGATCTTCTGAAAACATGGAAGCTGTAGAAGACCTGCAAAAACAATAGAAAATATCTGCAACTGATACTGCTACAACTGCTGCACTCGAAATCTTGATAATAACCTGCAAAAATTCTCAGGAATGGAGATAAACAATAGTCTCAACATGCTCTGATACCATGTGAAAATCCTCACAGCAGATCTAAGAGATGATGTATACCTCACAAGAAATAATTTAGGAATAAGATTAAGAGTGGTCAATGTAGTAAGATGAGCAACAAAATAATAATACAATAGAACTCGGATAGAAGCAAAAATACTTCACACACCCTAATTCATTAATCACGAATGGACAAAGAAATAATACAATGCATGAGGAATTCGAATGCCAAGGTGGCAATTCAAATTGGCCTTCATGGAGTGATCAAAAGATCACTGGAGTGTCATTGGAGCACAACTAGTAGTCTATCTCATCATCAGTGGAGTCATCAATGCTCAAGTAACTGTCAGCCATTTGTCAAACTGAGTCTAATTTAGTGTGGTAGGTGTAACTGAGTGTAACTGGAACTAACTGAATGAAGGAGGCTCAGTGGAGGGTGCATGAGGATCTAACTGAAGTTAGAATGAGCAGTCTAGTCACGCTGGGGGTCCACAAGAGTGGTAAGGTCAGTTAAGAGTGAGTCAAGCCTAAAATCAAGGAGAGAACTTAGTTAACTAAAGCCAACTGGACTGGTAGGTGAAGAAGGGTGCCTTTGTCAAGTGGATGGTGAGATGTGGGCGCATCACTGGCTAGGAGGGCTCAATATGATTGGAAATAAGCTCCCAAGTGCTGGAAGACTAGGGACTAGGTGCTGGAGGTGTCAACCTGATGACTGGGCAGCATGCATATGCATGGAATGCATGCAGAATGCATGTTGCATGCAAGACAAAAAATGCAAAGGATGAAAATACTGGTAGGACTAGGATGGAATATAGGAATATCCTAACAGCAGCTACCTTTTCAAGCTTTGAGCTGCGCGGTTCTGCTTTTTCTCTTCTTCTTTTTTTTAAGTTTGCAGAGGATGCTTCGTGGTAGGGAAATCCTGATAGGTTTTTATCCTACTTGCATTGACTAAGCCAAGTAAATGGTCTCCTGCTAACGTGGTTAACTGAGTTGCACCACCGTTAGTAACATGTACAATAGTATATGGACCAAGCCAATGCATTTTAAACTTTCTAGGAAACTTCATAAATTTGTTGTCATACAAGAGGACTAGATCACCTACCTGAAAAGACTTGTTCTTGATATGGCGATCATGCCATGCTTTTTCTCTATATTTCTGGTCTTGCTAGTGGAAGTCAGCGATGAAGCAATCTTCCTCCAACCCACATGTGTATAAGTCTTTCTTCCAGTGCCTCTTGATCATCCATGCCTGTAAATGCAGCTATCATCAAGCTGGGAACAATGTACTCCATCGATATTATTGCTTCCTTCCCATAGGCCAACCTAAAATGTGTGTGGCCCGTCAATTTATTGCATGTAGTCCTGTACGCCCATAAAATAGATGGAATGCGCAGGTCCCAGTCATCCCGATTCACATTGCATACCTTAGTGAGCGCATGTTCCACTTCTTTGTTGAAATCCTTCACAGTTCCATTGGCTTGCAGATGGTATGGTGTACTTCTCTAGTGGTGAATGTGAAACTCTTCAGTTAGTGCTTCAATTAGTCTGTTCAGGAAATGAGTTCCCTGATCACTCATTAAGATCTTCGGGCATCCAAACCTCGTAAGGATGTCTTCAAATATGAACTGCGCGGAAGTACCTGTGCTATAGTCCTTTACTGGTTTTTCTTCTTCCCATCTAGTGAGGTAATCACTAGCAGTGATGATGTATCTCACACCAGTCCTTTTTCTAGATGGGTTGATTGGTCCCACAAAGTCAATGGCCCATTTCTCAAAGGCCTGAAGGGTCAACTACGGATTCAATGGTATTTCATCCCTACTGTTGGCTATAAATGACCCAGAGGTTTTCTATAAGACCCAGGTTCTTCGCAGTTCCCTTTGACCAACAAAACCCCTTCACACCGGCCCTTTCGGCAACAACCTGCGAGCAGGTTGAGGTCTCACCCAAGGTGTATCTATGGGGTACTGCCGAATCAGGTTTCCACAGTAAGTGATGAGTTGTGTGGATGGATGTACTACACAACGCAATAGGGGGTAAGCGCTGCGAGGTGAGACTGCACAGCGATGGGTAGCGCTGCGGTCCGCACCACTAAGTTCTTCCACTATGGGGATTCTACTAAAACTGCGAACAATGCAGTTCAAATTTATACTTGGAGCTCACGGAAACATTTAAGGCGCTGAATAGAGTATCACTCATCCACTCATTCAACTACTCAACCGATTATCCATCTACTATTTGTTCATCCACTTGGTATGGTTACGATTTGGGCATATTCTACTGATACCATCTAATTGTTATGCATTTGTTCTATTGCGCATAAGGAAGTACTTAAGTGATCTCTTAATACTTAAGCAACTAATTGGTTCATTGCTCTCAAACATAAACTAAATGTTCAGCATTCATCTATTCATGCAGAACTTAACATATCATCTCCATACCTCTTCTAATCCCAAATGCATACAACAGTTCTCTCATAATAGCATGCAAGGAAACATCTAGACATTCATTTACAGAAAACATAGATAATCATTCATCCATAAAACATAATCGCAGAACACAATATTTAATGTGGTTCACTCCCCCGGATGGGAAGCTATGTCCACAAGAACGGTTGGTAATATATATATTTAAAAGGGATGGGGACAACCGTTCTTAGTCTACGCACTCAGCTGCAAACTCTCCTTCCTCTCAAATAGGTCTCTGGACACATAGCTAAAGAGCCTTTACAATCTTCTCAACTCAAAAGATATTTCACAATACAACATCCAGAACCCAAAAATGTAACAACAAAAAGTAACTCCATCCCATACAAAATTGTCTTCTTAAATAGACCATGCCCGAATGTCGTGTCTTTACAATGCCAAATACCTAAACCCAACAACCCGTAGGGTTTACAAAACTGTGTCAGTTTCCCTAAACCGGCTTGTTGGCATCTGGTAGCGTCTGCTTCATCATGCTGGTTCTCCACATCTTCATTCTGTCGCTATTGACCTTCCTATCGCACGCGTGCCAACAGGTCAGTTTCACTGAACCATTCATCTCTAACGGTCTCGCCCACTAGGCATGCCAAGCCATCACTTTCCCTGAGCTGTCCTTTCCTTAACAAACTCGTGCCTTGGTCGCCTTCCTAAATTGCTCGTGCCCGTTGCTCGGCACTCCAGGAGCATCTTTCCAAAATTAGTCCACTACTGGTCCATCTGGCACATGCACTTGATCCTTGTCCAGCACTCCGCTTTGCTGGCTCTACGTGGCCTAACTGCTTCGCAACACTACTTCCTCGCAGCGTTGGTCTTCACGGTACTTCCAAAATTTGGATGTTGCGCAAAACTTCGCAGCATGGTCAAAACTTGGATGTTGCGCACAACTTCGCAGAACCCTCAACACTTAGACAAAATTACATCTTTTTCTAAGCTACGCTCAGCTCAACTTTTCCTACTTATCAAAAGTGTTACCAAAACTTTGTCCCAACTTCGGCCTGTGAGGATATTCCTATACTCCATCCTAGTCCCACCAGTATTTTGATCATTTACCTTCTCAGTCATGCATGCACCTTTAGGGTTTGCATGCATCCCAGTCATCAATCCAGCACCTAGCCCTCATTTAGCCAGCCCCCAGGAGCTTCTCACTATTCAGTTTTAGCCCTCTAGTTGCTTAATGTGCCATTCTTCCTTGATTTTAGGGAGAAACTTGCCCTTCTTCACCTACCAATCCAGTTGTCTTCAGTTTACAGTCAGTTACAGTCAGTTACACTTAGTTACAGTTAGTTACACTGAGTTACACTCAGTTACACCTACCAGAGTTAGTTTGACTGATGGTTGACAGTTACTTGAGCATTTATGACTCCACTGATGATGATGAAGACTTCCAGTTGTGCTCCGATGATCATGAGGACACCTAGTTGTGCTCCGATGACACTCTATTGATCTTAAGATCACTCTGAGATGCTAATTCGAATTGCCACCTTGGGCATTCGAATCCTCTCTACCATTGTACTATTTATTTGTCCATATTGTGATTAATTAATTAGTGTGTGTGAAGTATTATTGCTTCTATCTGAGTTCTACTGTACCATATTATTCTGTTGCTCATTATACTGTATTGTTCACTCTTCTTCTATTTTCCTGCTTAATCATAATTACTCTTGTGAGTTATACATCATCTCTTAGATCTGCTGTGAGGATTTTCACATGGTATCAGAGCATGTTGAGAGTATTGTTTATCTCCATTCTTGAGAGCTTTTTGCAGGTTATTACCAAGATTTCGAGTGCAGCAGTTGCAACAATTTCTGCATCTTTGTAGTAGTATTCTCTATTTTTTTTGCAGGTCTTCTACAACTTCAATGTATCCAGAATTAGAAGAAATCACTCCTCTTTCTCTATTCAACTATGATGAATGGAAACAAAAAATAATAGCATATTTGAAGAGCCATGATCTCTTTGATTGTTATTTTGAAAGAGAGTTCGAATCCTCTCAAGAGAAGATTGACTGGTTGAATAAAGGTTACATGCAAATTGGAAGAATGAAGCTTACTATGCCAGATTACATATTGCTCCCAATCATTATTTATATTGAAAATCCACAAGAGCTATGGGCTCACCTGGATGAAAAATTTGGCAGAAAGAATGAAGGACTTGGTCCTAACCCATTCGAAAGCAAGCAAAGTGATGCATTCACTCCCCTTGATGGTCTCTCAGATCATGAACCAGTATCATCTCATATTGAAGTTGTTGACAAAGAACTTGCAGATTCTCCACTCATGCTCAAACTTTCTTCTCTTTCTGTGCCATCTCACACTCTAGATATTGCAGAAGGTCATAAATCCTCTCTTGCACCAGAGTCTATTGGTTTGCATCATGATCACATGATTATTTCGGAGGTCAAAATAGCTATTGAGGGTAATGCATTCGCTCCTCTCCAGCTATCTCTTCTTTTATACTACTATATGATCATAAATTCATGCTTTCATAAGGTTATTGAAGATTATGGCCATTGCCATTCGCTTGGGATAAATTCTCATGCAATTACTGGTTTTGATCTCACCTCTCATGGTTCAAAGGAGATCTCAAGAAACCATGATTCAAGTCTTGGATCTAATTTGGATTCTAAGCAATTACTACTTGGGATAATTTCTCATGCATAAGATAGTTTTGATCTCACCCCTGCTGGTTCAAAGGAGATCTCAAGAAACTGTTTTGAAAGTCTTAAATCTGATTTTGATTTCAAGCAAACATGTAATAGTTATTTTTGGCATAATCTCACCCATGGTGGTTCGAAGGAGAAGACAAAAGACTATATGCACTTTCACAGATTTGATCCTACCTCAGCTGATTCGAATCACAGGTTCAAGCATCATTCTCATACTGTTGGATTTGTTCTCATCACATTCGATCTGAAGAGCAAGTACAAGCACATGCTTTTTGAGCATGATCCACTTCTTCCCAAGAAGATATCTCCAGACATATGACCAAGCATCACACCTGCTTGAGTTTGGAGCATTTATTTTTATGTGTGCCTTACAATCTATTTTTTGAGAAGGGGGTATGTTTCCCATGAAATTTTCCCACTTGCTTGGTTTATTGATTTTTATTATTCATTGTATTGGGTGACCTTTGGTCTTAGTTACCAGGGCCCAGGATGGATTAAGGGAGGGTGTTAGGATATTCCTATGTTCCATCCTAGTCCCACCAGTATTTTGATCATTTACATTTTCAGTCATGCATGCACCTTTAGCGTTTGCATGCATCCCAGTCATCAGTCCAGCACCTAGCCCTCAGTTAGCCAGCCCCCAGGAGCTTGTCACTATTTAGTTTTATCCCTCCAGTTGCTTAATGAGCCCTTATTCCTTTATTTTAGGGAGCAACTTGCCCTTCTTCACCTACCAGTCCAGTTGTCTTCAGTTTACACTCAGTTACACTCAGTTACACTTAGTTACAGTCAGTTACACTCAATTAAACTTAGTTACACTTAGTTACACTGAGTTACACCTACCATAGTTAGTTTAACTGATGGTTGACAGTTACTTGAGCATTGATGACTCCACTGATGATGATGAAGACTTCCAATTGTGCTCCAATGATCATGAGGACACCTAGTTGTGCTCCGATGACACTCTATTGATCTTATGATCACTCTGAGAGGCTAATTCGAATTGCCACCTTGGGCATTCAAATCCTCTCTACCATTGTACTATTTATTTGTCCATATTGTGATTAATTAATTAGTGTGTGTGAAGTATTATTGCTTCTATCTGAGTTATACTGTACCATATTATTTTGTTACTCATTATACTGTATTGTTCACTCTTCTTCTATTTTCCTCCTTACTCATAATTAATCTTGTGAGTTATACATCATCTCTTAGATCTGCTGTGAGGATTTTCATAGGGCCCAACATGCCCCTAACACTTACATGTGGCTCATCCCCGAACCACTTGCTGCTTCGGTCGTGTCACTCTGCTCCACGACCGGTGGAACTAATTTGGCCGCGAGCTCGTTATATGTTCCAAACAACTGTTCCACTGCTTCTCTGGTATCTTGTTCAACTTGTTTTACTGTCTCAAGCAGTGCTGGAGTTATCTCTTCTCCAATCTGTCCTTGTACCTACTCTTGGTTGTCGCGTAGTTCCTTTAGCTTGTCTTCTATATGCTACGACACCCCCATGGCATCCTCCAGAAGTTGCTGCGACTGATTATCCATCTCAGTCTCTTTTTCTCTCAATGCCTGGACTTCCTTCTTCAAGCCTGATATCTCCTTGTACCTCGACAGCCTCTCCCTGGGTGGCAGAGCCTTGACCTCTGTGTCCAACTTTTCTAGCACGGTCTACTTTTCTTTTACCGTGGTCTTCACCTACAGTAGCCCTTGATCCTCTTCAAGGTTAGTGAATGCCTTTGAAACATTTTCCAAGAGATCTTGGCACTTAGCCATCTCACTTGTTATGCTCTACGTGGTGACACTCACTGCTTTCTCTCTTAACTATTGCTCAGTTAATGGTGTCTATGTATTCAGTTTTTCCTTCAAGGATTCAAGCTTAGCCTCATAGAGGATGTCCCTATCCTGCATCTCCATCTTCAAAGATATCACCTTTTCTTTGATCCTCAGAACTGTGTCCACAGGATCATCCTGGAGTTCTAGACCTTCAATATCTCGGGCAATAGTAGATATGGTAGTCTCCAATTGTTGCCGGTGGTCCTGTTCATCATGTAGCTACATTTCTGCGTGCAACTCGAGCTGTCTGTTTGCTACGTGCAGCTCCGCTTGTGACTTCATGGACTCTACTGTTCTTTCATGCATCTCATCGATGATCTGCGTGTGCATAAAGTGTAAGCCAGGCAAAGGAATTTTGGCCAAGTCGAGCTCTACCTGCGTGACTCCCTTTTTCTTTTCTTACTTCTTCTCTTTTATTTATTTATTTATTTATTTTCTTCCGCGCAGCTTCAACAGTGCTGCATGGTACACACATTGTTCTAGTTATCATACATGTACAGACTCCTTTACATTTCCAGTGTCCAATTTCAACTGTACTTGACACTTAGAAATTTCTTCCTCTACCTATTACTCAGGATTCTGTGAAGCAGGACTATCGTGATACAACTTTAGTCTACTTCCATTTATCAAAGTTGGTAGGGTATCGCCTGCTAAATTGGCTAACTGGACTGCACCAGTGTTAGTAACATGTATCATAGTATATGGGCCAAGCCAATGCATCTTAAATTTACCAGGAAACTTCATGAACTTGCTATCATACAGGAGGACTAGGTCACCTACCTGAAAGCATTTGCTCTTTATATGGCGATCATGCCATGCTTTCTCACGATCTTTCTGAACTTGCTAGTGGAAGCCGGCAATGAAGCGATCTTCCTCCAACCCAACGAGGTGTAGCAACCTTTCTTCTAATGCTGCGTGGTTTTCCATCCCTGTGAACGCAGTGATCCGCAAACTAGGGACAATATATTCCATTGGCATTATAGCTTCCTGCCCATAAGCCAACTAAAAAGGTGTATGTCCTGTCAATTTCTTGCATGTAGTCCTGTATGCCCATAACATAGAGGAGATGCACAGATCCCAATCATCTCTATTTACATTGTAGACCTTAGTGAGTGCATTCTCCAATATTTTATTGAAAGCCTCAACAGTGCCATTCACCTATGGATGATATGGAGTATTGTGCTGATGACGAATGTGGAATTCCTCTGTAAATGCCTCAATGGTCTTGTTCAAAAAGTGAGTACATTGGTCACTCATCAAAATCTTTGGACAGCCAAATATTGACAATATGTCTTCGAAAATGAACTGCGCAGCAATCCTTTACTGGCTTTGCTTCTACCCAGCTGGTGAGGTAGTCAGTAACAGTAAGAATATACCTCGCACCAGTTCTTTTTTCTGGTGGCTTTATAGGACCCACAAAATCAATTGCCCATTTCTCAAACGCCTGCAAGGTCAATTGTGGGTTTAATGACATCTTATCTCTTCACAAAGGTTTCCCTGTCCTCTGACAGACATCACAGTTCTTGCAGTGTTCTTTGGAATCTTTGTGGATCGTGGGCCACCATAGCCCTGCACGCAATATCTTCTGCGTGGTATCCCTTCCTGCATAGTGACCTCCCACGATCCCTGAATGCGCGTCTGCTAGAATAAATGGTTTCTCATGATCTAGTATGCATCTGTGAAGGACTTCATCTCGTCCGAGTTTGTATAACTGACCTGCAATTATAGTGAAGTCTGCGGTGTGCACCACTAGATGCTTCTTTTGTTGGACAGATAATTCCTGTGGTGCCAGCCCTGTTGTCAGAAAATTAATGATATCCTTATAATAATCATCGGCAACCTGTATAGCGAATATCTCTACATCAAGAAGACTGTCTTCAATGTTCGTCGACTCTTCTCCTGTCTCAATCCTTGACAGATGATTAGGTCCCAATTTCAGTCTACCTGACTTAACAATAATCTCAAAGTCATATTCCTAGAATAACAGTAGCCATCTTCATATGCGTCCCCCTAACACTGTCTTATTGACCAAGTATTTTAACGTAGAATGGTCAGTGAACATAAGGAAGTGCACACCAAGCAAGTAATGTCTAAATTTCTGTAGGGCATATGCCATCGCAAGACCTTCCCTCTTAGTAGTAGTATAGTTTTTTTCTGTTGTTGAGAGCTTCCTGCTTGAGAATGCAATAGGGTGGTCAATACCTCCTTCTCCTAGCTGAGCTAATACGATTCCTAGGGAAATGCATGATGCATCAACATGGACATGGAATGGCTTCATCCAGTCTGGAAAGACTAGAATCGACACAGTCACCATCTTTTCTTTTAGTGTATCAAAACCATGTTCACATTCCGTGTTCCAAATGAACAGTGCATCTTTCTTTAGCAGCTTTTCCATTGCTATGGCTATCTGTGTGTAACCCTTTATAAATTTCCTGTAGTATCCAATATGGCCTAAGGTAGAGCACAACATCTTGACTAAATTTGGTGTTGGCAAGTTCACAATTATTGCGATCTTCGCAGGATCCACCATCAGTCCTGGCTTACAAACAATGTGCCCAAGTAGAATCCCATAAGGAACACAAAAAATACACTTCTTTAGATTTAAAGAGATCTGATGCTGTCGACACTTCTCAAGCATCATTCTGAGGTTCACGCAATGGTTCTTCAATAGACCAAACACAGTCCAATCATCAAAATAGGCTTCGAGAAACTTATGCATAAACTCTTTGAATGCTGCGATGACCACTCTGGAAAATATGGCAGGTGCGTTCTTAAGGCCAAAGGGCATTACTGTGTATTGGAACGACCCCCATTCTGTAGAAAAAGTTGTCTTATGCCTGTCTACAGGATCAATCCTTATTTGATGATACCCTGAAAAACCATCAGTAAAAGAATAGGCCTCATTCCCTCCAACATTATCAAGCACTTCGTCTGTGACTGGAGTAGGGAATGGGTCGTGCATGGAAGCATCATTCAGTTTTCTGAGATCCACACAAATCCTAATCTCACCCTTCTCTTTCTTGTCTTGAATGACCATGGGACTAATCCACTCTGATTCCTCGACATGTTCAATGATTCCTGCTTTAAGCATCTTATCTAGCTCTGCACTTACTCTTTCTTTGTAGCATAGATTTAGTCTGTACGGTCTCTACTTCACGGGCTTTGCTCCTCGCTTCAAAGTTATTTTCATGACTCCTATGTCTCCTAGAATTCCTTTCATTTCTGTAAATTTTGTCAGAAACAGCTCCTGATACTCATGCAGAGTGTCTGCGATCTCTGCAACAGTATAATCGTCCCAATAGTCTCTGATTGCTGCGAACTTTGGTTCTTCGCTTGTGCCAATATTCACCTTCTGTGTTTTTACTGGTCCGCTCATATCTGGGATTTCTAACAGAGTTCCTTCTACGTCGCGCGTACCCTCCGATTCTGGTATGTATATGTTGTGCAGATCATCGTCATCGTCTTCCTTGCTATCACCATCTTCTTCAACTAGGTTATAACACTCTGGGATGTTCTTCATGTTCCTTCCATTCTGAGTGTAGGTTCGTAGGAATGTTATCTGCCTCGAAGAATTCTTCCCATGTAGTATCTTCGCGAAGATAGTCTCCCCTGAATATGCGTTCCTTAATTAACTACAATGCTTCATGGATTAGTGGGTTCTCGTCCTCGAAGCTGAAGTCCCTTTGGAAGTTCACAGTCAACCTTTCCCAATCATTGGTTTCCCTGCGCAACTCCAGGTCTAGGTACCATTTCTTTGGAATGCCCTCATCGAGCGTATGTACAAATAGATGCACCCATTCTTCATGTGGCCTTTCCAGCCATGTCTGTGAGCAGACTTCAATGTGCTTACTAGGATCTATTTTTCCATTAAACTTTTCAAAGGGTAAAATAACCCGGTCAGCAAACCGAATCTGCATCTTAATTCTGCATTGATCCCAAGTGGTCAATGTCTGCTTGTGCGCATTCCACCATCTAGCGGGTGTGTTGCACAGTGCCATATCCAATGCTGGTAATCTGTGCTCATCTGCAATAGCTGCAGTGTATTCTTGGATGAAAGTGTAAACATTAGCAAAACCATCATATGTGGGAATAGGACTTACCTCCTTTCCAATCCAACGTAGTGATTTCGTAACCTGCGCACATATTCTTGCTGATACTGCATGCATCCGGCTTTGCTAATTTTCCAGCACTGCCTCTGAATCAGAGACACGGGAGCTGTCACATCTCCAGTTGAGTGTACCATCTACAGTAGGATTAATGTAATCTTCCTGGTTCACTGTGAGCTAGTATAGTCTGTCCAAGTCTTGAGCCTTGGATTCCTTCTGAATCAGCTCATTGTATCTGTCACCATCTGCAGGATCCAATGGTGCGATGACCCTAAGTTGCTTCCCTTCAAATATCATCTTCTTTGTCTTTAAGTTGATGATATCCAAGTTATCAAGAGGCCAGTCAATTCCTAGTAGTGCAGGAAAAGGCTGACTATCATCCACAATCTCGATAACTTCAAAGTTTGCATGACTTTGGACTCCATCGATGTCGACTATCACATCATCTAACTAGCCAAAAGGTATGAATTTCTCTTGGTTAGCCATTCTCAGCTAGATAGGTGAGCATGACAACTTTGGTCGACCCATCTGCTGCCATGTCTGCTTAGTTAAGACATTTACTTCGGATCCCAAATCAAGGATGACTTCATCCATTTCAAAATCTCCAATGTGCGCGGTAAGCCTCATTTCCTGGCCTATTCTTTTATGCTTCCTTATGTGATGTACTGCGCTATCAGAAGTCTCTGTTTCGGTCTGCGGCTCATACTGGTTTATGAAATTCTGCAGCTCTATTATGGCATTTTCACTTTTGAGTAGCTTCATGCAGCTTCACAGGAACTGCACAATAGAAGTGCTGACATCCGTCGCAGTGCTTGTTTTATCATAAGCCACTAGCATGTATTCAACATGCGGTGCTTCACTGCGCAATGGGAGCCGCTGTGACTCTGTTGCTGGTTCTCTGAAGGTATCCCGTGCGTCGGTAAATACTTCCTTGTTCTTTCGTAGGTTGAGAGCAGGTATTTTTCCCAGAGCTTTCTTTATCCATACTGTCTCAAGAGGAGACTGCCTTGTGTGAGCCTCCCCTGACGTGGAAGCTTCTGCTCCCCTATCGTGGCTTATCTGAGTGCCACTATGCATGACCACATTGATGCTCAGGTCTATTGGTCTGCTCTCCACTGCGATCCACTGGACGTTCGTGTTTGGTGCATCCGTCTGTCTTCTTTTCTACATTTTCACCTCTAGCACCGGGCAATCTTCAATAACATGCTCAAATGATTTACAATAATTGCACGTAGTGCATGGGTTAACACAATCTCTAGATACATGACCTGGCTGGAAACAATTATAAAAAATGACTTGGCCGGGGCCTCTTCCCTGTGTTGGGCCAGCATTTCTTCCTCTGCCATGGTATCCAGCACCACAACCTCTGTATTCTCCTTGGTCATATTGTACATTCTCTTGTTTCGGCTGGTTATCTTCATGTACGCGGTACAAGCCAGTGCCTCTCATTGAGTCCAGATCTCATTTTCTCTCATTCATTAGCTCATATGAACGGTAGTTGGATTCATCATGTCCAACTGATTTACAGAAAGTGCAGTATAAATTTTTAGGTGTTTTCACATATTTTTGTATAAGATTGCAGTCTTCAGGTCTGTGTCCTGTGGTTCTACAAATTTCACACCATGGGGCCTGATTCTGATTTATTGGATTGGGCACACCACTATTAAGATAGTCGTAGAATAAAAGGCAATGCTCCTGGTCATGGCCTTCTCCTTTACAACTTGTACACTAGACCTCATGGCTAGGTTCATACCTTTGTTCTTTGCCATTCTTCATGCTTTGCATCTCTAGTGTTAGGGTGGTCAGTTGGTTCTGGATCTGAGACATTCCAAAATTAGTCTCACCAATCTGTGAAGCCTCTAACTTCATTTCAATCTCCAAGGCCTCTTCCTGCGATGTAACCTTCTGCTGCATCAATGGTAATCTAATATGGGGCAACATCATAGCAATGAACCATTCCTTATGTTGTTCCGGGGCTATAACAAAGCTCACTCGGTCTAATAGGGTTTTGAACTTCTGATGAAACTCCCAAACTATTTCAGTCGGTTTCTGCTTTATTTCTTTCAACTCGGTTATACACTGAGATTCAGATTTGGGTTTCTTAAACTCTGCCACAAGCATAGCTTTAATTTCTACAAGGGTTCTCGGTTGTGTGTTAGAGTACTTCATGAACCAATGTAAAGATCTATCCCTGAAAGTGGTGATGAGCTGTGCTCTCTTCATGGCATCATCCTAGATCTGTCTTACACTCCATACAGCTTCGCAAAGGAACCAATGTTGGTCAGGGTCTTCTAGGCCAGTTCCTTTCAATATCAGCAGCTTCATATCTGTGTTTGCCATTGTCCTATTAGGTAGTGGGGAGCCTGGATTAGTGCACGGCTGCTGTAAAGGGCTCTATGGAGTGAAAACAAATGGGCTTATCGGGATAGATGTACTGGGATGATTATTTTGCGGGGTGGGATGCATAGTGGTTGGGTTCTTAGGGGTAAATGGTGGTGCGGCTTCATTGTCAAGGTCACAAGGAATCTCAGTATCGATATGGAGTCCAGGGCATCCAAGATTCTTATTAAATTTATACTTCTTACCACTTCTAAGATTATGGGTATCTTCGTCAGAATCACTATATATACTGTTTACCATGACAAACTTAAGAATATTACTGCATTATTAAAACACCTTTCTCAGCTAACAGTATCTTAATTTATAGACTGAGATTGTTCAGCAACTTACCTTGGAATCCTCCGAAAAAGTATGCTTCTGCTTGGCTGTAGGATTTGAGTGTGTCTACAGCAAATTCTGTTACAAATCCTTCTAGCATATGATCGACCCAAAAATCAACTGCGCGTGTCAACGGGATGTCTATTTCTTTGAGCTGCGCTATGAGCTCAGGAGTCCACTCTGTAGGAACTCCTCCTTGAAAACAGGTTTTCTTTTCTGCGAGCCGCGATATCCACATGTGCAGCTCGTTTGGAAATGATGCCCAGAACATCTCGTGAATATCTTTCTACATATATCTATCCAACCACTGTGTGTCACGTAGAGGCGGATGTCTATTCTCTTGCCTTGCAAAGTATCTTATGGTCTTGTCCCACCAAGCTTGGATTTCTGTCTTTTCAGGATGCCAGTTTTCAAAACCTTCCCGGAACTGGTATTCTTTGTCACACATCACGATTGCAACTCATCACAGATTCTAGCTTAGCAACAGAACCATTTGTTGGCTATAAATGACCCAGAGGTTTTCTATAAGACCCAGGTTCTTCGCGGTTTCCCTTTGACCAACAAAACCCCTTCGCACCGGCCCTTTTGGAAACAACCTGCGAGCAGGTTGAGGTCTCACCCGAGGTGTATCTTTGGGGTACTGTGGAATCAGGTTTCCACAGTAAGTGATGAGTTGTGTGGATGGATGTAATGCACAGCGCAACAAGGGGTAAGCATTGCGAGGTGATATTGCACAGCAATGGGAAGCGCTGCGGTCCGCACCACTAAGTTCTTCCACTACGGGGCTTCTACTGAAACTACGAATGATGTAGTTCAACTTTATACTTGGAGCTCATGGAAACATTTAAGGTGCTGAAATAAGTATCACTCATCCACTCATTCAGCTACTCAACCGATTATCCATCTACTATTTGTTCATCCACTTGGTATGGTTACGATTTGGGCATATTCTACTAATACCATCTAATTGTTATGCATTTGTTCTATTGCGCATAAGGAAGTACTTAAGTGATCTCTTAATACTTAAGCAACTAACTAACTCACTGCTCTCAAACATAAACTAAATGTTCACCATTCATCTATTCATGCAGAACTTAACATATCATCTCCATACCTCTTCTGATGGAAAATGCATACAATAGTTCTCTCATAACAACATGCAAGGAAACATCTAGACATTCATTTACAGAAAACATAGATAAGCATTCATCCATAAAACATAAACGCACAACATAATATTTAACGTGGTTCACTCCCCTGGATGGGAAGCTACGTCCACAAGAACGGTTGGTAATATATATCTTTAAAATGGATGGGGACAACCGTTCTTAGTCTGCGCACTCAGCTACAGACTCTCCTTCCTCTCAGATAGGTCTCTACGCACACAACTGTAGAGCCTTTACAATCTTATCAACTCAAAAGAGATTTTACAATACAATATCCAGAACCCAAAAATGTAACAACAAAAAGTAACCCCATCCCATACAAAATTGTCTTCTTAAATAGACCATGCCGGAAGGTCATGTCTTTACAATGCCGAAGACCTAAACTCAACAACCCTTAGGGTTTACAAAACTGTGCCAGTTTCCCTAAACCGGCTTGCTAGCATCTTGTAGCGTCTGCTTCATCATGGTGGTTCTCCACGTCTTCATTCTGTTTCTATCGTCCTTCCTATTGCATGCGTGCCAACAGGTCACTTTCACTGAACGATTCATCTCTAACGGTCTCGCCCACTAGGCATGCAAAGCCATCGCTTTCCCTGAGCTGTCCTTTCCTTAACAAACTTGTGCCTTGGCCGCCTTCCTAATTTCCTCATGCCCATCGCTCGGCACTCCTGGAGCATCTTTCCAAAATTAGACCACTACTGGTCCATCCGGTACCTACACCTGATCCTTGTCCAGCATTCTGCTTTGCTGGCTCCACGTGGCCTGACTGCTTCGCAGCACTGATTCCTCGTAGCGCTGGTCTTCGTGGTACTTCCAAAATTCGGATACTGCACACAACTTTGCAGCATGGTCAAAACTTGGATGATGCGCACAACTTCACAGCACCCTCAACACTTAGAGAAAATGACATCTTTTTCTGAGCTGCGCTCAACTCAGCTTTTCCTGCTTATCAAAAGTGTTACCAAAATTTTGTCCCAACTTGGGCCCAACACCTGTGCGATGGTCTTCCTATCCTATGATAGACATCGCAGCTCTGGAAATGTTCCTTTGCACCTCTATGAATAGTAGGCCACCATAGCCCTGCTTGCAATACCTTCTGCGCAGTGTCTCGTCCCGCGTAGTGATCTCCGGCAACACCTGGATATGCATCAGCCAATATGAATGGCTTCTCGTGTTCTAAAACACACCTGCGCAGTACTTCTTCTGGTCTTAATTTGTATAGCTGACCTGCGAATATAGTGAAGTCTGCTGCTCTTACTACCAGCTACTTCTTCTGCTGCGTAGTAAACTCTATGGGTGCCAACCCAGTAGTAAAGAATTCTATGATATCTTTATAGTAGTCCTCGTCAATTTGAATAGCAAACAACTGCGCATTAGGAAGATTGTCTTTGAGGTTCATAGGTTCTTCCCCTGACTCGATCCTTGATAGATGATCAGGTCCTAAGTTCAATCTGCTCGGCTTAACCACTATTTCAAAGTCATACTCTTGAAAGAGTAATAACCATTTGCAGATTCTCCCCCCTAACACTAGATTGTTGACCAGGTATTTCATAGTAGAGTGCTCAGTGAACATAGAGAAGTGCGCTCCAAGCAAATAGTGCCTGAATTTCTACAGCACGTAGACCATAGCTAGGCCTTCTCTCTCAGTGGTGGTATAATTCTTTTTTGCAGATGAGAGCTTCCTGCTTGAAAATGCAATGGGATGGTCAATACCTCCCTCTCCTGGCTGAGATATTACGATGCCCAATGCTATACATGAATCATTGACATGGACATGGAATGGCTTTTCCCAGTCTGGAAGAACTAGGATTGGCGCAGTTACCATTTTCTCTTTTAATGTGTCAAAGCCTTGCTCACATTCTGCATTTTAGATGAACCACGTGTCTTTTTTTAACAGCTTCTTAATTGGCATGGTTATTTGTGCATAACCCTTTATAAACTTCTTGTAGTAACCTGTATGCCCCAATGTGGTGTGCAACTACTTTACTGAATTCGGTGTTGGAAATTTTACAATAACTGCGATCTTCGTAGGTGTAGCTAGGGTTTTCACCCTAGCTTGTGCAAATGAGAATTTACTAAAGAGAAGGGCCTCCTTAGTAGCAGTTCAATAAACAGTAATTTAAAGCAGTAAAAACAATATGGAATTTAACCCAGCATGAGCATTAACATAAATAAAAAGACATGACAATATGATAAAGATTTTCCTTTGTATTAAATTTACCTCAAGTGTTGAGGTTGGTGGAGCTCTTGTAGTAGTCTAGGAGGGCTGCTTCTGTGCTCCAATGGGTTCCTTCTTCTTCTCCAAAATGTTTGGATGATGGGCCAAAAAGGGCACTCAAGTGGAAAGCTAGCTCAAATGATAAGCTAGGTTTTCGAGAGTGATTTTGGCAGAGTGAGGATATGGAAGATTGTGGATATGAAATGGGGAGCCTCTATCACCTATTTATAGGTTTTTTCATGGTGGAGTATTGACCCATGGTTTTTGGCACCATATGGTTTAGGTCAATGGTATAGGGTTTTTGCTTCATGTTTTCCCTTTCTTTCATCTTTTTTAATATTTTTTATTCCCTTTTATTTGAGTTTTGGGAATTTAGGGTCCTTTTTTAGGGTTTTTACTATTTTTGAGGAAATTTAACTATTTGGAGAGGAAAAAAGGGGTTTTCTGGCCTTTTGGTGGCCATTTAATGGTTGTTTAAGGTTTTAGAGGCAAATATGATAGGAAATATGGACGAATGGGTCATGTAATGAGGGAGATGAGATGGTGAGCACTTTTTGGGTGTTAACAGATTGCCCTCTGATGTGTGAGGGCAGGAGCTCATCGTATGGCCAATAGACATCATAGGTCTTTTATGGTTTTCCTGGGATGTGGAGAGGAGAAGAAACAAACTAGAGCCCAGAACAATGGTCCCGAACAAACTGCAAAAACTGAAAATAGATGACCTCAATAATGAATGAGGAATAATCTCAACATATGGACGAGGCGAGCATACCCATGCTCATATCAAGATACATATAAATAACAATGAGGTCCAAAAATGGGGACCTGAAAGATACATGACCTCAAATAATGAATGAGGAAGAATCTCAATATATGGACGAGGCGGGCATACCCATGCTCGTATCAAGATATCTAAAAAATAACAATGAGGCCCAAAAATGGGGACCTGAAAGATGCATGGAGAACCACTGTGTACATCATAAGGGTCCAAAAGGGGACATGAATCTGGGACATCCTGTCGCGATGACCATGTCTGAGCTGAAGAACTGAAACACTGGAATATCAATAGTGGTGCTGAGTATGGTACCAGAGGAACTGATGAACTGGAAGATCATAATGATGGAGAGTCACACCCTCAATGGTATACTGAACTGGAGCTAAATTGGGTACTCGAGGAAGCATCTGAGTGAGTGGATTCTGAATACAATCGCCAATGCAACCTGGATATCCATGGGAACATATAACTGGGTGTTCCAAGGTGACTCACCAATGTGCTAGAGTCGGGGGAAGTTCGGGGTCTTTGACCAAGAACTGAAGGGATATATACCTTGCATGAATCTCAACGATGCAATCAAGGTGTTAAAGTCGAGCTTGTGAGAAACAACCATTCAGAGAGGCACTGATGACTCCTCTCAAAATGGTCCGTAGGCACACACCACAGATGGTGATGAGTCCAAGGCGCAAGGACCTCTAGGTCTATCCTCTGGAATATATGGGTTGTCGTCGACAGAGGGAGACCTGCAACTAGCAAGGGAATGATGTTTCCTTGATAGGAGCACGAGGTGGATAACTGAAGTGTGAGAGTACTGATGGTATGACTGACATACTATGGGGGTGGGGAATAACTGGGAAAGTAGAGTGGGTGGACTCAAACTTCCTTTGTTCAGAGTATGATGGCGGGGATGATTGGACAGCATATGAAACTGACTGGTGGGAAAGGGATCATAGCTTTAATGGATCAAGGATGGTGACTGGGATGAGTGATACGCAAGTTGGTGTAAGATGGCAGGAGACTCTCAGGGTGGTATATCGCAGAATACTCTGAACAAAGGCGACCTTATTGCGGGTGCTGCCGAGAGGATCAATAATACTGTCGAGGGGTACTAGTGGGGGCTTCTTCATGGTTTAAGGAGTTGGAAGAAGTGTGCTCAAAATGGTACTATCGTGTGGATTTATATGAGCCTAGGATAGTTCACGCTCGTGATTGCTTTCAATTTTAAGGAGTCTGAAAGCGATAAGAAGACTTTGAAATAATAGAATGGTACCATCGTGTGGATTTGTATGAGCCCAGGACGATGCATGCTCATGGTTGCTTTGATGTTTAGAGAGTCTAAAATCAATAAGAAGACTCCAGGGGGGTTCTTTTTCGTGTGTTAGTCTCCAAGGCCCGAAAAAGCATAAAAGGATGCAATGAAGAACTCTTCTAGCCGGTGTGACTAGAGTATTCCTTTTTCATAATTAGTCTACCAGGTCCGAAACTTTAACACCCTTTCAGGTAATTTAATGCGCATGAAAGGAAGTAAGATTGTTCGGCGATCTTTTCATTCTTTTAGGAGTCAGAAAAGAGCTTAACAGAAACTCTCGAAGTGCCTTTTTTGTAAAGGACTTGTTCGGCTTGAAAAAGGGATAAAATTATACTGAACAAAAGGAATGGCCAGGCAAGGAGAGAGTGTTCAATCAAGGGACATTGATGAGAACCAAGAACAAGGGTTGGGGGGGAACACTGGTGGGCCTCCTTGTGGGATGATGAATGGTGGAAAAATAATGAAATAACTGCAGTATGACTGGAGTGAATGGCTCATGTATAAATGTGTACCAATTCGACGGCAGTCGATGTGGTGCGCAAACCGAGGCAGCAAGGTGTTGGGACATAATGTTGAAACTATTTTTGGTGAGAGCGAGAAATGATCTCAAGCATCATCACGAGCTCAAAAAACTGAATCCGGCGATATAAAAAGTGTCAAAAACGGAGAACGGCTGAGGTGGCACGCAAACCGAGATGACTAGGGGCTAGTGAAAAATGCTCGAAAAATCTGGGGGTGAGAGCGAGAAATGATCTCAAGCATCATCACGAGCACGGAAATATGAATCTGGCAGTGCAAATGGTGCGAAAAATGGAGGTCATAAGGACCCCAGAATGGTCAAAGGAAATAACTAGGTTAAAAATGACTATAAATAAAGTTGAGTCCACCAAGCCAAGGATGTAGTGGTGGGGAGAAATGATGACCTGCGGGGGCAGAATACTAGGTGTATCAAATCAAATCATAAATACAAGTGACATGTGACCTCAAAAATGGTTGAGATCATGTATGTGAAAAAGTGAGTAGGGTTAATGACCTGCCCCCATGCTATGCACATGGGGTTGGTGATTGTGGATCACATATGTGTTGGTTTGAACAAGGGGGTCATCAACGATTCCTTTGTGGGAAACAATGAAACCTAACAACCGACCTGCCGAAATGCAAAAGACACACTTGAGTGGGTTCAAGCGGACCTGATACTTGCGACAACGTGCTGTGAGATTGTAAGGATAGACTAATAGGATATGGACCAAGTCGTGAAAACAATAGGTCATGGCCCGCTGGAAGGTGGCACTAGCATTTTTAAGGCCGAAAGGCATGACACAATAGGAAAAGGTGCCCCATGGGGTAGTGAAGGCAGTCTTATATTGATCTTCCTTGTGGATCTGAATCTAGTTGTACCCAGAGAAACCGTCCATGAAGGAGAGGACCTCATGCCCCGCACATGCATCGATGAGTTGGTCAATAAATGGCGTGGGGAAGTTGTCTTTGGGACATGCTTGATTTAAATCGCAGAAGTCAGTACATACTCTGATGGTGCCTTATTTCTTGTTAACAGGGATGGGGTTGGAAACCCAAGAGGTGGATGAAATAGGATAAATGAAACCTGCTGCACGAAGTTTCTCTATCTCGGCTTTAACGGCGGGGAGCTTTGATGGATGAATGGGGCGTTGTTTCTAGCGAACGGGGGGTACATCTGGCCATGTGTCAATGTGGTGTTCTATGATAGCGAGGTCAAGACCAGGAATTTCGGTGTAGGACTAGGCAAAGACATCGCGGAACTCTTGGAAAAGTTTCTTCTACTCTCCGATCTCATGCTCGGTGCAAGAGGCTCCCAAAGTAATGAGTTCAGGGGCACTGCCTAGGGTAGAGATATTAATATGGATTATGGGTGAGAAATTGGCCATGTTACTGTCCTCGAAGGCATTGGGGGCGGGAATGGGATCTTTAAACCAGTAAACTTTGGTGGGGAGGAAATCTTTGGACTCAACCGAAAATTGGGTGGCTGTGGTGGTGGAGGACTCCTCCAGGAGGAAATATGAATGATGGTGCATATCATCCCAAGGGTAATTAGGTGCGGTAAGAGCCTCGAGAATCTCCTCATCATTGTGGAAACTTTGTGTCGTCAAATCGGTTGACGAGGGATCACTAGTAGTAGAGATCATATAAATGGTATTGACCTCTCCTGATGGCGGAGATTCTGGGGGGTGGATTTCTTTGATGGTGGGGGGAGATGTCTCAAGGTCCAAATTATGAATCTCGTAGAGAGCGGCTCAGTAATCTGGGAGATCAGGACAGTAATGTGAGTAGTGGTCTTAAATACCACATATGGCACAAGCGTGGTTGGTATGCAGTGATTTATCACAAGGCTTAGGGGTAGGGTCAAGTTGGACAACCGGGATGTTGGGGTCGTCATCATGTTAGGAACCCATGTCTTTACTTTGTTAGTATGTTGTTGTTGGATGCATATGCTTTGTAAGTCGTCCCGTAGTATTTGTTGATCAATAGTTTGTGTTATTGTTGTTGGCGCATATGCTTTGTAAGTCGCCCGTAGTATTGTTGATCCATAGTTTGTAACGGCCCATGGTTTTGACCCATAGTATTGGCGCCTAGAATTAGTATATAAGTGTGTGTTGAGACCTATGAAGGCACCGTGAAGTTATTTGTATTGAGCTTGCTCATAGGAGGTTGCCCCCTCGAAGTGGCCTGTGATCAATATAAAAGTGATTCTGAGTTCTGTCATTTATGCTATTTCGCATATTTTTATTAAGTAATTGTTGCGGGTGCATCACATCTAGTATCAGAGCACTTTCTTGGGCTCGCTGGGTGAAATTTCTGCCAAAATGTTTTTTCGCATCTGTTGCAGGTTCGGATTTGGGAATAATCCCTATCCGCTTAACTGTGGGAAGTACTTGGACATAAGCCCTAAAACTCATTGTGAGGAGTAGCACAGGAACCCCGAAGTAGCTGGCCCATTGAGACGACCTGCCAGCGAAAAGGGCAACGACCCCTACCTGATTGACTAGTTCCCAGCCGTGAGGTAAACCAAGAGCTGTCATTTGTGGCAAAGCGGTTATCAGTTTTACCTGAGCCGTGGAGTGAGGGGTACTGTCCCAGTACGCAAGCCGTCAGACAGCATTGGTGGCCAAGTGAAACCCCTGAACTATTAGGAAGCCGCACATACCTGGGGTCCATATCTACTTTCAGTTGAACTATTGTTGATCACTGCTGCGCCGTTTCAGATCCATTTTGCAAGCCGTCCCAGATCCAGCCGTTCAACGTTGTTCCAGATTCCTTCCGAGCCATAGCCGCTCCAGTCTGTAAAAAAAAATAAAAAAAAAAATAAATTATAAAATTCAATTTTTTCTCCATATCTCCCTTGTTTTACCTCTGTTTCCCTTGAAATTTTCAGGGAACCCTTGTCATTCCATTCTGCATATTTCATTCCTGAGGACCCTATCCTCAATTCCCCTTCCTACAGCTCAAAATCCCACATTTGTCTATTTTTAGGGTTTGCCATAACTTCCTCAGATTTCACCCAATCACCTTCAAATTTTACCACAGAGTTCCTTTCTGAATTCTGCTTCTTTGTTCCCCTCTGCCAAATTTTCCCATTCTTTCACCCTGCTTCTGAAATCCATTTTTGCTTCCCTATCTATCCAACAGTGTCCAAAACCTAGTCAAACCCCAATTACCCTTCTGATTTTTTCCCAAATCCAAATTTTCCCTTACTGAAGTAGTTCCTGTTTTTATTTTCCTACCCAATCAACCAAAAAAAAAATCCTGGTTATGGTTGTCACCCGTGCAGGAGCAAAAACCATGGAGGAAGCACTTGCAGTCATCCAAACCAAACTCCAGGATCTCGATGAAAAAATTCTCAGTCTCCATCTTGAACATTCAGCTATGAACAACAAACGGCAGTCTGAGTTTTCAGTAGACAATGGGTTCTCTTCTTCCAGCAATTTCCGTGGTCCGAAGCTTGATTTTCCTCGCTTCAATGGTACCGATCCAACTGGATGGATCTATCATGCAGAACAGTATTTCAGTCTGCATAATACTTTTGATGTCAACAAAGTTCTGTTGGTATCCTTTCATTTGGAACAGGAAGCTCTTCAATGGTACCGTTGGTACATCAAGGCTCATCCAGAGCCCAACTGGCCAGACTTTTGCCAGCTCCTTTTGCAACGATTTGGTCCTAGTGCTTTTGATGACTTCACAGGAGCCCTCACTAAACTTCGCCAAACTGGCACTGTGAGAGAGTATCAAACTGAATTTGAGAATCTAGCCAACCACACCGAAGGATTGTCTGATGAATTTTACCAGAGTTGTTTTATCAGTGGTCTAAAGGATGCCATCCTCTCTGAGGTCAAAATGTTCTGTCCCAACACAATGATGGAAGCACTAGGGTTGGCTAAGTTGGCAGAAGACAAGATTGCAGCCCAACAATGCTCCAAGGCCACTTTTGTTCCCTTCCGAAATATGGGTTCTCAGTGACCACCTATACCGCAGGCTCCTCGACCGACTCCTATCAAGCGTTTGTTTGAAACAGAGATGCAAGCACGCAGAGAGAAGGGGCTTTGCTATAATTGTGATGAGAAATTCACTCGGGGACATAGATGTGTTCAGCAAAAGCTCTATCTCCTGGATGTGGAGTCTCCGCCTGCCTCTGAAATGGGTGACGAAGATCCAGAAACATTGGATGCTCCGGTCGACATTCAGGAACTGCCTATTGACCCTCTGTCTTAGGATGACCAGCCAGAGATATCTCTCCATGCTTTAGCTGGAATCACCACCCCCCAAACAATGCTGGTCAGGGGTTACTTCAAGAAGCTTCCTCTTACAATACTCATTGATTCTGGTAGCACTCATAATTTCATTGACCCTCGGATCGCCAAACAAGCTGATTGTTTTATCCATCCTTGCTCCAAATTTGAAGTCATGGTTGCCAATGGGGGCACCTTACCTTGCAAAGGAAGTGTCGAAATGTGCGTATCTCTATGGGAGATTATACCTTGCACTCTGACATGTTTTCCTTGCCCTTAGGCGGATGTGATGTGGTTTTGGGCGCTCAATGGCTCCGCACACTTGGCCCTATCTTATGGGATTTTGCTGAACTTTGGATGCAGTTTTCCCTTAATGGACAAAAACACACATTGACAGGATTACAACCAGGTTCTCTCAGCATCATTAGTTCACATCGCATGGAAAATCTCCTCAAGAAGAATTCACATGGTGTCATCGCTCAGATCCATTCCATCTAGATGCAACCATCAACGGTCTCCACTACTCCTTTGGATCTACAATAAATTCTGGATCGATATACAGGTGTCTTTGCTGAACCAGTGGGATTACCACCTTCCAAGATAGAAGACCATCGTATTCAGCTCCTTCCTGGCAGCCTTCCTCCCAACATCATGCCCTATCACTACCCATTTCACCAAAAAACGGAGATTGAAATGCTCGTTCGGGACTTATTGAAGCAAGGTATTATTCGCCCAAGCACTAGTTCCTTTTCTTCTCCAGTTATTCTTGTCCACAAAAAAGATGGGTCATGGCACCTCTGCATTGACTTCCGAGCACTTAATCACCTCACCATCAAGGATAAGTTTCCAATTCCTGCCGTTGATGAGCTTCTTGATGAGCTTCATGGGGGTCTGTGGGAATGGTGGTTATATGCCATGGGAGCATACGAATTGGTTGCTCCAGAGTGGGATGTAGCTCGCGAAAGGTCGGGGCCATTGCTAGTACGTGCTATGGAAAAGGGCTGGTTATGCGAGGCAATATGGACAATGATGCCATCTGGGGCGTCGGATGCCCCCGGTGCATCGTTTTGGGAGGAATCGCCACGAGGGGCGTCAGGTATGATGGCATAGAGGTAACCAGACTGGGCATAAATAAGGTCAAATTGTTGGGCTTTTAGGATGGCCTCTTCCTCGGACTAGAGTCATTTGGATGCCACATCCTTGGAAATGACAAGAAGGAGAGATTTTAGAAACCAATCTAAGAAAATACGGTCATCTAACTTGATTTTGCACAAGCTTCGGCATCACCGCCACTCATGAATGTGGTTAGTGATGTGGGTGGCTGTAATCTTTCTACAAGACAATAGGATCTCAACTCCTGCATCATAGCAGATAGGTAACTGAAAGAACTGCAGGAAGGTTGAGGCGAGGGAAGTAAAGGTGGCATGGGTCCCATGGGGCTGCTTGATGTACCACTTGGATGCAGAGCCAGTGAGGGTGCATTGTAATAGACGGAGTCGAACATAGTCGTCCACTATGGAGCTGGAGGAACACCATAGATGGAAGGACATAATGTGGTTCTGGGGGTCTTCACCTGCCTTGCCCTTAAACTTAGGGATGTCTGATGGGAGCTTGGTGGGTATGTGAGGCCACGCAGGGTCATGTCTGATGGGATCGTTGGTTAGTCTGGCCAGATCAGGAAGGTCGACACTAGTTATGAATGGAAAACCAGTAGAAAGATGTGACATATGTTAAAATTTAATATGCTAAGACAGAAAATAGCAGCATTACATTCCATTTCACAATAATAGCATATACAGGATCACTGAAGAAACAACAAGCACAGCATAAACACAAGAGATAGAGATTTATCCTGGGAAACCCTCATGGGGTAGAAAACCCAGCAAAGCTTCCTCAATATAGATGACCAGCAATATACAAAGATGAAACCCTGAGACATGATCTCCTCCTCCACAATAGCATACCTCTCCTCCACAAGTGCGCTATCCTCAAGTGAGTGTGTGTGTCAAATGAGGAACACACCTCCTCTATTTATACACTACACTGACATGTATTTTACACAGGTACACGTAGGCTCGTATTTAACCAATGGGTTAAATACCCCACTACAACTGACTGGGCCGACCCCTCTAGGGTGGTCTAATAACCCTTTGACCCACATAACACATACAGGGCCGACCCCCACTAGGGAAGTCTAATAACCCGAGTTACCACATTCCGATGGAGGAATAAACATCTCCGGATATACAATAAGATCTTCACGAAGGAATGAAACATCTCCGGAATAATAAAGTACAAATATAATATTCTTTGAAGTTACAATATCTCAACACTCCCCCTTAACGAGAAGGATATTATAACAACATCTGCACGAGCAAGGAGTCATCAACATCATACATGATACATCTATAAATCATTGGAAGCTTTCTCAACATCATCAGTAACTCTAGCAGTTACTGGAACATCTTCAATACTAAAACATCGACATCTTCAGTATTGAGTCTTTATCTTCTGTAGCACTTGAACAGCTACAACAATATCATCATCTGGATCCTCACGATTATCGTCATCACACGATCATCAGCATCGTCATCTCACGATCATCAGCATCGTCATCACACGATCATCAGCATCGTCATCTCACGATCATCAGCATCGTCATCACACGATCATCAGCATCGTCATCACACGATCATTAGCATCGTCATCACACGATCATTAGCATCGTCATCACACGATCATCAACATCGTCATCACACGATCATCAGCATCGTCATCACACGATCATTAGCATCGTCATCACACGATCATTAGCATCGTCAACATGATCGTCAGCATCGTCATCAATACATGTATCCATAACAATACAAGTATCCACATCATTAGTACAAGTATTCATGCCAATACAAGTATACATATCATCAATACAAGTATCCATACTGATACAAGTAATCATGTCATCAATACATGTATCCTGCCGATAAAAGTAACCACATCATCAACACAAGTATCCATACTGATACAAGTAACCACATCATCAATACAAGTATCCTACCGATACAAGTAACCACATCATCAATACAAGTATCCTACTGATACAAGTAACCACATCATCAATACAAGTATCCTACCGATACAAGTAACCACATCATCAATACAAGTATCCATACCGATACAAGTAACCACATCATCAATACAAGTATCCTACCGATACAAGTAACCACATCATCAATACAAGTATCCTACCGATACAAGTAACCACATCATCAATACAAGTATACTACCGATACAAGTAACCACATCATCATAAAAAATCACTTTCTCGGAGACCATTCGTCTACGGATCAATTCAGGGACCAAAGTCCGGGGATGATACAATCCCCACTTCTCGGAGACCACACATCTACGGATCAATTCAGGGACCGAAGTCCGGGGATGATACAATCCCCACTTCTCGGAGACCACACGTCTACGGATCAATTCAGGGACAGAAGTCCGAGGATGATACAATCCCCACTTCTCGGAGACCACACGTCTACGGATCAATTCAGGGACCGAAGTCCGGGGATGATACAATCCCCACCTCTCGGAGACCACACATCTACGGATCAATTCAGGGACCGAAGTCCGGGGATGATACAATCCCCACCTCTTGTAGACCATACGTCTACGGCTCTCTTTAGGACTGAAAGTCCAGGGATGATCCAATCCCCTCAACTGTCCACTAAGGACTTCATTCTCGGATACCTCACGTCTACGGCTCTCTTTAGGACTGAAAGTCTAGGTATGATCCAATCCCCTCAACTGTCCACTAAGGACTTCATTCTCGGAGACCTCACGTCTATGGCTCTCTTTAGGACTGAAAGTCTAGGGATGATCCAATCCCCTCAACTGTCCACTAAGGACTTCATTCTCGGAGACCTCACGTCTACGACTCTCTTTAGGACTGAAAGTCCAGGGATGATCCAATCCCCTCAACTGTCCACTAAGGACTTCATTCTCGGAGACCTCACGTCTACGGCTCTCTTTAGGACTGAAAGTCCAGGGATGATCCAATCCCCTCAACTGTCCACTAAGGACTTCATTGTCGGAGACCTCACGCCTACGGCTCTCTTTAGGACTGAAAGTCCAGGGATGATCCAATCCCCTCAACTGTCCACTAAGGACTTCATTCTCGGAGACCTCACGTCTACGGCTCTCTTTAGAACCTGTGTTCAAGGATGATACAATCCCTCTTCTTTCTCGTCAATACATCTCATCATCAAAAGCATGTATTCTCATCAATACATCTATCATCAAAAGCATGTATAAGTAAAACTAAGTATTCTAAGTATAAGAGTCCTAAATCTAAATATTTCTAAGTATCTAGGTGTAGAGAACAGGTTACCTCATCATCGACCTTGTTGTTCTATCAGACAATCTCATCATCAGTGACTATACTACTCCCCCTTTCGAGGAGGGTCCTTTTGAACTACACCAAGCTTGTCTCGGAAGTATTCAAATTTCAGAAGTTTGGTAACTTCTTCACTTGAGGTAGAGGTTTGGTTAGTACAACGGTAACCTGTTACAAATTCAAACTTTATAGTTCCTTTCTGCATCATATCTTGTTAGTTCCCTATGTTCTTTGACTTATCATGGAACACTAGAATCTATGTCATCTTGATACAACTCTATTTATCACATAGGATCACAGTTCGTTTTATCTCTAAGTCAAACAATCCTTCTTCACAACAAGTAGAGCAAGCAGCCATATATTCCGCTTGTGCTGAGAGCCACACTAGACTGCTTCCAGCTAAACCACGAGATTATGGATAATCCCAGACAATAACATCCTCTTGATGTGTTCTTCTTGTCTGATACACTTTCTTCCCAAACAACATTTGAGTAGCCATCTAAAGTCATGATCTCCAAGATAGCATAGATCAAAGTCTATCGTATCCTTTAGGTGCCTCATCACATGCTTTGCAACTATCAGGTGAACACATCTAGTTTCCACTAGATACTGACTCAAGGTGTTCACAACAAAGCATATATCTAACCTAGTATATGTTAGATACATCAATGACCTAATAATTTGACAGAGTTATATCCACTAACTCTAATGAGTCATCTCCTAACAGCTTCAAGTTGGAATCCATAAAAGTGGCCATTCCAACATATCAAGATTTCTCAGCATACTTTCTCTGGTTGAGAGAGATTCCTTCTGAGACTTTCCATACTTTTAGACCTAGAAAGTAATGCATCAATCTGAGATCTTTCAATTTCATTTCTACAGCCATCTATATGTGCCATCTCTCATCAGATGGGTCTACTGATATGAGCCTCAACATCATTCGAACTCTGTGGTGAGTTCCTTCTTGCATCCATGTCATATGTGTATAGAAGCCATATTCAACCTTGTAGCAAAGGTTGAGATCCACATCACCCATGGTGATCATTAAGCTCATCAATTGATTATCGATCTTGGGAACCCATACAGAACCTGATTCACACTTCTTCTTTAATTACACCATTAAGAGAATGGTCTTATCTTAGTCACTTGGAGCAAACATCTCATCATGAGCCTTATATATTTTGTTTGATTTGTAAATCTTTTGTTGAACATCCATCACTTGGTGTTCATCATTCTTCATGATCTTTCCTACAAATCAAGATTAAGTATATGATTAGTAATATTTAATAATCATCAAATCACGTTGACATGATAACCTATTATGCATACAGATATCATTTTCATAGTTATGCAACTATCTTGACCAATACTTTGGCACAACACTTTTCCATATCCTGTATGCATACAGTGGCTATCTAGATGCCTTCCATCTCTACCAGAACATACTATTGAGAGTGTGCACATCTCTCAGCATGTCAGCAAAGAGGTTTCATTCTAGACAAGCTACAATGGAATGTTTGTCCAACTTACCAATCATATGCATATTAGTAGTATACTGTTCAATGCTCTATGAATGTTTACACTCAGCGTGATATATTCTAAATATGCATACAATCTATTACAAGCAATATCATTTACTGTTTTAAATAACAACTCAAATACTTATCTTTTATGTTTGTGTGGTTGCCTCTCGGTTGGTCTTCTAAATGTCTTTTGAACTTCTATTCATTCTATACCACTGTGCATGCTCAAGAGTCATCCTCATGATCTCATACACAAACATACACTCATTAGTATATTCTAAATGCTATCAAAACATTATAGTTCTAAATAATCTTGAAGATGTATAGTCATGATTATAGATAATAAACATTAGTATTGAAGATTTCAGGGAAGACTTCTTTTACTCATGCATATCATCAATCAAGATAAAAGACATAATATGCATAATTCCTTGATTACTAACTTTATGAATGAGCATATCTAATCATGCCAAGTATACTTATATAAGGGATCCCAATTCAAGGTAAGATTCTAACATGATATAGGAAAACATACCTGGATTAGTATACCTGCTTAGTTATGTACAACATACCTAAACAATCTCTTCAATGATTTAGAGATCCTGAGCTAGAACCTGCATGTCTCATAGGTTAAGCATAATATAACAAAGTCATACATACCTTGTAAGTAGAACAAAGATTATGGATGAGTCTTTGTCTTCATGATGTCATGGTCATGGAACTTGATTTGTCTTTTGTGATGTACATGTATCTTGTTAGCAGACAACATCAACCTCACACAACACCATAATGCATTAGTACAATCATATAGCCCTAATCAATGAATGTCTTCGATCATTCACATGCATTCATACTGTTACTAGGGTGATAAGACAATTCTAACATTAATCAAGATTGTACTAATAAATAACATGAAGACAAAACACATTATGAACTTAATCAAGAATCAGATTTCAAGACATACCTGAACCTCCTTAAGTCATACCTGTCGAGACTTCTTGTAGTCTTCTTATGTAAGGCCTTAGCCTCAACTCCCCCTGAAACTTGATCTGGAGCTTGATTAGGGTTTGCTGGAGAAACCCTAAAAATTCAATCTTTGACTTTCCCACTTCCGAATGAATGGAAGGATGTGTCTTGCTGGGCTGATAAAACTAGCATACTTCAATTTTGAAATCTCCAAAATTTGACCCCTCAAAATTGCCTTTGAAACTTCTGGATCTTCTGGATAGGATCCCGAACTAGGGTTTGATGAAGCCCACCCTTCTTCTCAATGAAAAGGTTTGATCCAAGGCTCTAAACTCTTATTTTTTTCTGAGGAGCTTCCAGCCGTGGTTACAGACTTCAAAAATTCCAACTTTTGCTAAAGCCCTAATTTTCCATCTTTCCGATCAAGATCCCGAGCTAGGGTTTAATCAAGCCCAGTATCCTAGCCAACCAAAAAATTCGATATTGGTCTCTAAATTTCAATTTTCCTGAGTAGCATTCAGCCATGGATTCCAATTCCAAGAATTCTAACTTTCTCCGAAACCCTAAATTCCGGAAGCCATGAATAAAGGTGCTCCAAAAATAATTCTGTTTTGACAGAAATATGTACCTGATTGTTTCTGCTATAACTCTGAAATTTTTGCTCCACGGGGTCTGAAAATGTTTTCTGCAATAGCATACCCTGTCATCTTTCCATCCTGACAGGTTTGACCTCAATTGGATTTTCTGAGAGAGAGTTATGCCAAGTGTCACAACGTGACCTGTTTATAGGATAAAACAGGAGAGCGAACTTGTACGGTGTGCCACGTGTCACTGTTTGAACTTCGGCATCTCAAAACTTTTTCTGAGATAGCTCGCCCTGTTATCTTTCCATATTGACAGTTCTGACCTCAATTGGACTCTCTGAGATAGAGTTAGGCCAAGTGTCGCAACGTGACCTGTTTATGGGATAAAACAGGAGAGCGAACTTGTACGGAGTTCCACATGTCACTGGTTCACCTTCGGCCTCTAAAAACATTTGAGATAGTACAGTCTGTGTACTACCCGCCACTTTTTATGAAATTTCATTTGGAGCTTCCTAGCCCAAGTTATGACCTTTTTGCCAAGGTCACCTGATTTTGACTGAGATCTGGAAGAGGCAGAAACCCTAACTTGTACTGATCATAACTCATAAAGTACAACGAATCTGAGGGTGCATTTTGGACACAAGGTACCTGGGGATGTTATCTTCGACCTGTAAACTTTTCAGACCCTGAACCTTTGCAGAAATGGATTTATAGCGAAAGTTCCACGCTGACTGGTTTTTGCTATGTAAAACCCTAACCTTCAAAATGTCGTAAGTAAAGCAAGTGTCGTAAGTGCCATACCTTGTCTTCCTTAAGGTTAGCTCTGATACCATGTTAAAATTTAATATGATAAGATAGAAAATAGCAGCATTACATTCCATTTCACAATAATAGCATATACAGGATCACTGAAGAAACAACAAGCACAGCATAAACACAAGAGATAGAGATTTATCCTAGGAAACCCTCATGGGGTAGAAAACCCAGCAAAGCTTCCTCAATATAGATGACCAGCAATATACAAAGATGAAACCCTGAGACATGATCTACTCCTCCACAATAGCAGACCTGTCCTCCACAAGTGCGCTATCCTCAAGTGAGTGTGTGTGTCAAATGAGGAACACACCTCCTCTATTTATACACTACACTGACATGTATTTTACACAGGTACACGTAGGCTCATATTTAACCAATGGGTTAAATACCCCACTACAATTGACTAGGCCGACCCTTTTAGGGTGGTCTAATAACCCTTTGACCCACATAACACATACAGGGCCGACCCCCACTAGGGAAGTCTAATAACCCGAGTTACCACATTCCGATGGAGGAATAAACATCTCCGGATATACAATAAGATCTTCACGGAGGAATGAAACATCTCCGGAATAATAAAGTACAAATATAATATTCTTTGAAGTTACAATATCTCAACAACATACTGGTGTTCGTGACCACGTTGGGGCCAATGCCCCCAAGTGTAGGGGCTGGGTTCAGGTTGGGGATTTTGCCCCCAGGTGGAGGAATTGAGGTAGTATGGGACGGTCTTGTGTTTCCAAGGGTAGTGTGAGTCACTAGTGGGGTTGGGTTGGGTATGCTTGCCACTAGAATGGGCACAATGATCGGAATGGTGGGTGTGGGCCCCATCGAGGGCATACCCAAAGCGGGTGTGGTAGCTAAGGTGGTAGTGGACACTCCACTAATGGTCCCTACAAAGAAGGGGTTGGAAGTCATACCAGCCATGGGGTTGGTTGGTGCAGTATAAGTGGGGTTCTTTGACTCTGCCTCAGAATCAGATGTAAAATAAGGGACGTCGGGGCCAGGAGACAGAGCTCTATGTCGTCGACGAGTAGAATCAAGTGGCAAAGCTTGAGGTCTGTGACAAGTGGTATCAAGTGATGAAGCTTTATGTCTATGACTCTTGATGTCAAGTGAACCGTGCTGCGGGGCGTCACCCCGGAGGTGTCGAGAATGTCTCAGGGACTCAATGGTGACAGATGTTGTCAAGTATCTTGGGTTTGTGTCAAGTGAAAAACATCTCAAAAACCCTAATGCAGTCGAGTGTGCAGAAGGAGAGCACAAAAACGACGGCACTCAGGCCAACAACCAGCTCAAAACACTTACTGTAACAGTTGTGCTACAATAAGTGGAGCATTAAAAACAATCATCAGAATACCAACAAGCAGCAGGTTTCCTAAAAAATAAAAATAGTGGACTCGCTAGACCAAAGGGAGGTAAGGGAGCATGCAAACACCTAGCTAAATAGTATTTTGACTCAACCGAACATATCCTCTGCAAGGTGATGAAATCCAAGTCAAACAATATGGATAGTAGAGCCAAGTGGCTATAGATATCCCCCTACTAGGAGAGACACCGGGTAAGACAATCCTAGAAGAAAGGCAACTAAGATACCTCGTTCATGACACGTCCAGAAAAGGTGAATCTGCAGCTCCGGTCCTATCACCATGTGGGCCTTAAAGGAATCACCACACGTAGACCAATGAGTACATAGCCTTTGATTACTGAATGGATTTCGGTATTCCACTTAGGCCTCCGGAACCAGTCTGGCTACTTCAACCCTCCTAAGGGAGAGGCTCTCTGATAAACTGGTTGTGACTGTGCCAAAAAATACTAGGAGATTTTGGTTCCCTAATGGACAACAACTATGTCTCAAGTATAAGTGATTGACAGGTGTTATTTGGATACCTATTCCCCCTGTCCTAGCTAACTACAATATTCTTATGTGTTCCCCAAGTGGGATTAGAATGTTGGTTGTGTTAAGTAATTTTTTAAGGCTCACTTGAATTAGGTGACAGAGTGTGTGCGTGTGAGATAATGAACCCAATTAAAAGTGCCATGGGGTGGGCAACTTTCTAACTAATAATAATAATGCAGAAATTAAACTTGTAATGCAATTTTTTTTTTTTCTATTGAAATGCTTAAACTCAAAAAACTCTCTAAATGGAACAGAAAGCAAATTGCAGAAAAAGGCCGTAGGTAAGTATGGCTGCAGATATAACAGGTGGCTGTGCAGGTGCAAAAAATATTGCAGCAAAGTTTTGGGTTCAAACAGGGTAAAAAAAAAAAAGCGCCGGAAACAAATCATGGGTCTGTGGCGAAACTGCGCGGCCGGATCACGGGAAACATGATGAAATCCGTGGGGAGATCGCAGGAAACAGGCTGAAATCCACAGGGAGATCGCAGGAAACATGCTAAAAGCCGTGGGGAGATTGCAGGAAACAGGTTGAAAACCATGGGGAGATCATAGGAAATAGGCTGAAAGCCGTAGGGAGATCACAAGAAACAGGCTGAAAGCCACGGGGAGATCGCAGGAAATAGGATGAAAGCTGCAGGGAGATCACAGGAAATAGGATGAAAGCCACGAGGAGATCGCAGGAAATAGGTTGAAAGCCGTGGGGAGATTGCAGGAAACAGGCTGAAAGCTGCGGCGAGATCGCAGGAAATAGGTTGAAAGCTGCGACTGGATCGCAGCTATGAGGAAAAAATATGCGATTTCCGATAGCAAACCCAACTACTGAAAAGGACAGCCGAAAAGGGAAAACAGAAAAATACTTGCAGAAAATAAAACTTTTAAAATTTTTTAACCAGAAATTCAAAAACAGCGGAGTCGCCAAAACTATAGCTAGGGTTTTCACCCTAGTTTGTGCAAATGAGCACCTACTAAGGAGAAGGGCCTCCTTAGTAGCAGGTCAATAAACAGTAATTTAAAGCAGTAAAAAAATATGAAATTTAACCTAGTATGAGCATTAACATAAATAAAAAGACATGAAAATATGATAAAGATTTTCCTTTGTATTAAATTTACCTCAAGTGTTGAGGTTGGTGGAGCTCTTCCAGTAGTCCAAGAGGGCTGCTTCCGTGCTCCAATGGGTTCCTTCTCCTTCTCCAAAATGTTTGGATGATGGGCCAAAAGGGGCACTCAAGTGGAAAGTTAGCTCAAATGATAAGCTAGGGTTTCGAGAGTGATTTTGGCAGAGTGAGGATAGGGAAGATTGTGGATATGAAATGGGGAGCCTCCATCACCTATTTATAGGTTTTTTAGTGGTGGAGTATTGACCCATAGTTTTGGGCACCATATGGTTTAGGTCAATGGTATAGGGTTTTTGCTTCATGTTTTCCCTCTCTTTCGTCTTTTTTAATATTTTTTATTCCCTTTTATTTGATTTTTGGGAATTTAGAGTCATTTTTAGGGTTTTTACTATTTTTGAGGAAATTTGACTATTTGGAGAGGGAAAAAGGGGCTTTTTGGCCTTTTGGTGGCCATTTAATGGTTTGTTAAGGTTTTGGAGGCAAATATGATAGGAAATATGGACAAATGAGTCATGTAATGAGGGAGATGAGATGGTGAGCACTATTTGAGTGTTAATAGTAGGGTCAACCATCAAGCCTTGTTTGCACATAATGTGTCCCAATAGAATTCCATACGGTACACAAAAAATACACTTCTTCAGGTTTAGTGACATTTGATGTTGTATGCACTTCTCTAGCATCAATCAGAGGTTTGGGCAATGGTCCTTCAGCAACCCAAATACGTAATGTAAGATGGTGAGCACTATTTGAGTGTTAATAGTAGGGTCAACCATCAAGCCTTGTTTGCACATAATGTGTCCCAATAGAATTCCATACGGTACACAAAAAATACACTTCTTCAGGTTTAGTGACATTTGATGTTGTCTGCACTTTTCTAGCATCAATCTGAGGTTTGGGAAATGGTCCTTCAGCAACCCAAATACTATCCAGTCATCAAAATAAGCTTCTAAAAACTTATACATGAAATCTTTAAATGCCGCGACCATGACTCTAGAAAATATGGAAGGCATGTTATTTAGACCAAACGACATTACTCTATACTGGAAAGACCCCCATTCAGTGGCAAAGGTGGTCTTATGCCTATCTGCTAGATCAATTCTTATCTGATGATATCCCGAAAATCCATCAGTAAAGGAATATGCCTCATTTCCTCCAACATTATTGAGCACCTCATTAGTGAAGGGAGTAGGGAATGGGTCATTCATCGAAGCATTGTTCAATTTTCTGAGATCGACCTAGATCCTGATCTCGCCTTTTGTCTTCTTGTCTTGGAAAACCATAGGGATTATCCACTTAGGCTCTTCAACTGACTCGATGATCCCTACGTCGAGCATCTTATCGAGTTCTGCCTTGACTCATTCTTTGTATCGTGGGTTTAGTCTATTGGGCCTTTGCTTAATAGGATTCCCACCTGGCTTAAGAGGTATCTTCATAACCCCTAAGTTGCCCAGAATACCTTTCATTTCTGTAAACTTTGTCGAGAATAAATCCTAATATTCATCTAATAAGTATGCGATCTCCTCAATTGTCCGACCATCCCAATAGTCTCCGATAGACGCAAACTTTGGTTCTTCGCTGGTGCCAATGTTCACTTTCCTAGTTTTCACAGGTCCACCCATGTCTAGGATTTCAAGTAGAGGTCCCTTGACATTGTGCACTCCCTCTAACTCAAGTATGTTTATGTTGTGTGGGTCCTACTTATCACTTTCTTCTTTATCTTCAACCTATTCATTTAGATTATAACAATCCATGGCATGCTATTCTTTTTTTTTCCATTCTGGTTGTAGGCTTACAGGTACTTCTCCAAATATTTCCTCTAATGTCATGTTTCTATGTGTACATTTTGGTCTAAATATTCTTTCCTTAATAATCTGCAAAACATCATTTATGGTAGGACTCTCATCTTCAAAGCTGAAGCTCTTCTAGAAGTTTGCAGTTAGGGTAGGCCAATCTGTAGTTTCCCTGCGCAACTCCATATCCAAGTACCATTTCTTTGGAATGTGCTCCTCCAATGTATGTACAAACAGATGAACCCATTCTGTTTGTGGTCTTTCCTGCCATGCTTGTGAATAGATCTCAATATTCTCCCTTGGATCTATCTGTCCATTATATTTTTCAAAGGGCAGTTCAACCTTGTCAGCGAACCTGATCTGCATCTTGATTCTACACTGATCCCATGTGGTCAATGTCTGCTTATGCGCATCCCACCATCTGCCAGGTATCTCGTGCAGTACCCTGTCTAGTGCTGGTAAGCGATGCTCATTTGCAATTGCTACAATATATTCTTTGATAAAGGAATAAACATTAGACGAACCATAATAGGTGGGAATTGGGCTTACCTCCTTTCCAATCCAGCGTAGTAACTTTGTAATTTGTGCACATCTCCTTGCAAACACTTCATGCATACGACTTTTCCAGTTCTCCAATCCTGCATCAGAGTTTGAGATGCAAGAGTTGTCGCATCTCCAGTTGAGTGTTCCATCCATAGTTTGATTAATATAGTCTTCCTGGTTTGCAGTCATGTTATACAGGTAGTCCAAATCTTGAGCTCTAGATTCTTTTTGAAGGGTCTACTAGACATGCCTCAATGACATGATCAAAAGATTTACAATAGTTGCAAGTAGTGCACTCATTGGTACAGTCTTTGGACACATGGCCTGGTTGACCAAAATTATAACAGATTACTTGACCCCGGCCTCTTCCTTGCATTGGGCCGGCATTCCTTCCTCTCTCGCGGTAACCTACGTGGCCTCTATATGGTCCCTGATCGTGTTGTACATTATCTTGTTTCTATGAAGTCTCTTCTTGGAATTTGTATACTCCTCCATACATATGCTTGATATCTTTCTTCCTTTCCAACATGAGCTCATATGCATGGAAATTGGACTCATCATGCCCAACTGACTTACAGAAATTGCAATATAGGTTTTTAGGTGTTCTTACATATTTTTGAATTAAGTAGCAGTCCTCTAGCCAGTCTCCTCTAGTTCTGCAGATCTCACACCATGGCTCTTGGTTCTGATTTAATGGATTTGGTGCACCCATGTTAAGGAATTATTGGAATAAAGGGAAATGATCCTTAGTGTGTCCCTCTCCCTTACATCCTGTATACGAGACTTATTGTCTCTCTTGATTTCCTTCCTTGATATCCTGTAGTTGTAGTGTCAGGGTAGCCAACTGGGTCTAAATATGAGACATCCCAGTGCTAGTTTCTCCAATAGGTGAAGCTTATAACTTCATCATGATCTCCAAGGCTTCTGCCTGCGAAGCCACTTTCTACTGCATCAACGGCAGTCTGATATGGGGAAACAATGTAGCTATAAACCATTCCTGGTGCTATTGTGGTGCTATAATGAAGCTTACTTGGTCCAACATTGTCTTAAATTTCTGGTCAAATTCCCAGACTATCTCATTAGGTTTCTACTTGATCTCTTTTAACTCTGTGATACACTGTCATTTTGAATTCAGTTTCTTAAATTCTGCTAAGAGTGTAGCCTTAATCTCTTGTAAGGTTCTCTGTTGTCCATGTGATTACTTCATGAACCAATTCAAGGCTCTATCCCTAAATGTGGTAATGAGCTGCACTCTCTTCACAACATAATCCTGGACTTGTTTAACATTCCATACGGCTTCACATAGAAACCAATGTTGCTTAGGGTCCTCTAGACCCATTCCATTGAATATCGGTAGCTTAATATCATTAGTCATGCTTCTTCTACGTGGTGTAAAGTTCTGCGCAGGTTGCTGAGCGAGAAAAATAAAAGTAGTATTGCGTGGAACATTCTCATCCAGAATGTTCTAAGTGCTAGGGATATTCACAGCGAATGGAGTCTGAGCTGGTGGATTTTGCGGAATGGGAGGTGTGGTGTTCACACCCGGTGGATTCTGTAGGGTAATAGGTTGATAGGCAGAAGATAGAGGTGCGGTTTGGCTATAATGTTTGGCTTGTGAATCAATGTCTACATGTAGTCCACGTCCACTGGAAGTCTTCTTAGGAGTGTATTTATATCTTTTTCCACTCCTCAAATTATGTGTCTCTTCGTCAGAATCACTATAAATGCTATTGACCATTACAGATTCAAAAATTTCACTGCATTCTAAAAATTCATTTCTCAACTAAAATCATTTTAATGTATAAACTGAGGTTGTTCAGATACTTACCTCTGAAACCCTCGAAAAGTTTTTCTTCTACTACATTGTAGGAATTTAGCATGTTCATAGGGAACTACATCACAAAGCTCTCTAATGTAGTGTCAACCCAGAATTCAACCACTCACATGAATGGACTATCTATTGCTTTTAGCCTTTCAATGAGCTATGGTGTCCACTCAGTCAGTACTTCCCATGGGGTACAGTTTCTTTGGTCTATGAATCTTGACAACCACTTGTGTAACTTGTTTCCAAAACTTGCCCAGAAAAATTCATGAACGTCTTTCCATAGGTATTTGTTCAACCACTGGATGTCAGAGAGATGTGGGTGCTTATTTTCTTTCCTTGCGAAATCTATTTTTGTCTTGTCACACCAAGCCCAGATTTCTTTCTTGTCTAGATGCCAAACGTCAATACCCAATGAAGCTTCTTCTTCGTCACACATCATGCCTTCAACTCATCATGGATTCTTAGCGCGAAAACAGAACCATTTGTTGTCTTATATAATTGTTCTAGAGGTTTCCAATCTAGACCCAGGTTCTTAGCAGTTCGAGGAACCAACAAAACCCCTTTTCACCGGCCCTTTCGGCAACAATTTGCAAGCAGAATGAGGTCTCACCCGAGGCAAAGATATGAGGGGCTATGGAATCAAGTTTCCACAAGCGGGTGATGAGTGCTTTGAACAGGCATGATGGATAGCGCACTGCGGATCCTATGGCGCGGACTGGCACTTCTACGAGCTAGGATGCTGCACAACTCGTGCATCCAAGGACTGCACGAATCATATCTTATTCAATAGTAGGACAACGCCACTAATAGCTATGCTTCCTTCATGATACTTAACTACTTCAATTAACTGCACTTAATAAATATTATGCATCCACCGTTACCTTGTATTAGTTATCTTATGATTCTTGCAATATGGCAATCATAATCTACTGTGCACTATATAGACCTTCTCTGTTATGTGATTGTCCAACCAATTCATACATTCACAGACTTAGAAATTCATATGCATCTAACATTCATCCATACATGTGAAACTTAACATACTATTCCCATCTCACTCCTTATGGCGAATACATATAAAAGTAAACACATAAACTAATAACAAGATCTTAAGCATTCATTGTGAGCAAACAACTGATGTAACCATATAAACAATCACACAACACGTGATTTAACATGGTTCACCCCCAGGATGGGAGATACGTCCACGGGAATTGTTATTGTATCAGTCTTTGGGAAGGGTATAGCAGTTCTAGTCTGCACACTCAGTTGCAAACTCTCTTCTTTCAATAGGCCTCTGCGCACACAGCTTGCAAAGCATTTACAATGGAAAAATCAAAATAGGTTTTGCTCTAGATTATATAATGAGAATTAAAACCTATCAATCAACAACAACCCTTTCCCTTACAAAATGTGCCTTATTTATAGATCATGCCCATAGGTCATGTCTTTACAATACATCGGTAAAAACTCTAAGGTTCCCAAAATTTGTGCGGATACCCTCCACCCTACTTGTCGTCATCGCCAGGTTACTCCACTTGCTTTGGCCACCTGACTAGGCCACTCACCGCTCTAATGGCCTTCTGAAAGCCACAGTCATCACAAAATGGTTGCACTGCATCATGGCCTGCAACTTTCCATCCCTTTAGCATGCCTCTCATCATCAAGTTAGTGGCCTAGCTCCTTAACTGCTTTCCGCCACTCCCTTTTACAAGTCGCTTTCCTCTCCCTCCATTCTGCTTCTTACCCAAAATAGGTCGCTCACTCAGCTCGACCTTCCTTTATACCCTTTTACCAAAAATAGCTGTTACACAAGCCCTGCGCACCAACACTCCTGCACCAAAACTGCTCTAAGCTGCGCACTCCTCAAAACCGTGTCTTTTGATTTCACAGCCCAAAAGCTGCGCAGCTCCCAAAATTGTGTCCTTATCAAAATTGTGCCTACTTGGGCCACGCCTAACATATATATTTTCATTGGAACATGTCATGGGCCCTAACTCGGTGAGGACATCAAGTGAGGCCCTTATATAGCAATGTATAGCCACCTGGGGATTTGACCCCGAGACCTTCTCCTACTTGAGCTAGCCCACCAAGCTTATATATATATATATAACTCATTATCTATAAATTTCTATAAACATATTTTTAAAAATTTATAAAGAAATACCTCATCCTATATTATTATAAATATATAAAAGTCAAACATACACACACAATTTTTTAAATATAAATTAAATTGTGTTATAAAATAATATATTTAATTCTTAATTATATATATATATTTGTTATAAAAGTAATATATTTAATTTTTATATAATATTAGTATATATGTGTGTAAGCATTACATATATAACACATCACATTTAAACTCAATTAAAATATAAAGGTGTAGCCTAAATATTTTAAGTTTTCAACCCTTTTTTTCAAGCATATTTTTTGTCTTATTTTGTTCGAAGTCTGGTTGGAAATATTTAAAAAATATTAGAATAAGATATATATTAGTTATAGAAATTGCATAATTTGGATACCATGGGGTATTATTAAAAACAAGAGTTGCATGCAGCTTAGTCCCTGCCTTTTTTTTTAAGCAAAAAAAGGTGAAGCCTTTCTATTCCATAAAGAGTGAAAATACAATTACAGTTCGGACGACAGAGTTGTCTTTACAACCAGAAGTACAGAACGACTTGAGATACCCAACATAACGACAATAAAATCCCAACTGATTACGTTCACCAAAACCATCTATTAGCCCATAAGTCCTAGGCGTAAACAGGTACATCCCCATAGTCCCGAAAAAACATAGTGCATCCCTAATCCCCCAAGCCAATAAAATCTATGACTAAGACTTAAACAGAATACAACTGAGAAATTAAGAAATAGAGGACTACAGTAGTGGTACCCAAAACAGGTCCAGATCCAAAACAAAATAGAGGCATAATCAGCAACATCAATAGCTTGATGTCCCAGGATCGACAGCTTTGTTGGAGGGCGGTGGCCCCTCCTTCGGAGGTAGAGGATCGCTGAGCATAACAATTTTCATGGGAGCATCAGTCTTAGGCTTAGACAGGAAGGAAATGCCTAGGTGCTCCTTGATAACATCGAGCTTCATGTGAATGAAACTCTATTCCTCAGCATGGTTAGCACAATTTTCTTCAAGGTTTTTGAAACGTTGAGAATCAGATAGTACATCCACCTTGGCTTCAATAGTCTGAGCAATTAACATATTCATGATCCAAAACATAATGAGAACCCAGTTGTAAAGGGCCATCCGACCCCAAGTATTACTCGGGTCCTGTATCCAATATTCCATGGCCAGGACCTCCGATGGAGGCTCACCCACCCCGACTCGTAACCACAGGTTCTCTTCCAGTTCCTCCAAGTCTCTCTTCAATTCCTGAGTGAACGACCGATGAAAAAACACCACCATAGCCACCACACTCCACTGATCTCTGCAAGGACCCCCCTGGGATTGGTGCCCCCTTCTCTCCCTGCTCGAACCCCCTGGTCCGCATGACCCCTCCTAGCAGATCTCCTACGAGGCGAAATACTACCACCTTTCTCTCTACTGATGCCCACCCAGCTATGTAATACAGACATAACAGGGGAGGATGAATAACAAACATAATTACAGTCACTGTGCTTGAAACCATAACAGGTATGGGAATTTAAAGGGGTAAGCCCACTAATCGTCATTAATCCTGCCATAATGAGCACTACACTGTAACAATACTTAGCATACTCATCCATCGTCATTCTCTTCAAGGCATTACAAATCGCATGTGGTAGGAGCATGTGAGGCCGAGAGGCCATCACCTTTGAATACCCCATATCACCGGAAATGATTAGCAGTAAACCAAGACGAAGGATGAAGGGTCATTTTAATAAAAGTTGCATAATTAATGACGAACCATTTGTCCACTCCACGATGTGGAGGTATCCTCTTTGTCAATCACATCACCCTGCATGTCAAGTGTAATGCCAGTAGAGGGATTTGAAGTACATCGCTCTGCATCAACAATCCAGAGACATTTACTACAACACGTGCCTTGTGGCATGTCAAGGGTTGATCTTTCCCATCCATCACCTTGGCACGTGGTTCCTTGATTGGCAAGGCAGTCAGCCAAAGAGTTGGCTTTCCAGCGAACATGGTGGAAGGTGACTTTGTACATCATGGAAACGGTTACACCGAGACACTGAAGACTCCAGGAAAGATGCCATGAGGGCGCCACTTTGGCAACGTGGGGACCCATTATGAAGTTTCAAAGCGAGTTGGAGATTCAACTGTGAGTCACCTTCCACTTGGAGATGAGAATACCCATGTTTCATGACCATGCAAAGGCCTTGAACCAAAGCTTCACACTCCACCATATTATTCATCTCCTTCCACAGGGATCCATAGAAACTGTCCATCACCTTTACCTACTCATTGCGAAATACTTCGCCATAACCCGGCTTAGCCCGAATTCCCCTTGGATGCCCCGTCGAAGTTTAGTTTTATCCAGCTAGTAATGGGAGGAGATCGAATTCCCCAGGTATGAAACATTCTTTTCTCAGTATCAGGAATTTCCAGGTCCTTATCCATCCATTGAGTTAATTTAAGATTTTCATGATTACCCCATTTAATGTGATTGCACACCTGCTTACTAGTCTGCTTTTTTTCCCCGCAATTATACGATGATTACATTCTGTTAGCACTCAAAATGTGCTGAGCTTTAAAGAAAATCTTTTATGGAGGAAAAGGGTTTGCAGGATCGGAATGATTCCTCAAAGGAAGCCAAAGCTCCCAAGTCGTGCCCCTAGGGTAGGCGATCAGAGCTAGAGGCAGCAAATTTGGAAAAAGGAGAAAGAATATTCAGAGATCCATTCGTCCAGGGTTATTGGGGGACTAAAGGCAGTCCAATAGGCTGGCAGTATACAGAGGTGTGTAGGAATGACATGGATTAATTCGCCTCAGAGATCTGTGGCCTTGATCCTTTGGCGCAAAAATTAAATATGAATGTTACAAAGGCGGAGAAGGTGTTAACTTGTGGGCAAAATTTAGAACAAATCGACGGTGTAGATCAACGGGAACATAGATCTATGGCGATAAAGGGATAGCGCTAATCTAACATGCGCAAAGAAAGGTCGCGTTCAAAATCACTGCGGGTGGATTAAACATTGCGCTCTTTGCAACGACATGGATCTAAAGGGGATGGATCAACGATCCATGACAATGGTGGTGATTTTTATCGTCGGTAGTTTAAGCAAGCCCAAAATCACCACGGTTGGTAGGGACGTTTCATCCAAGAGTCATATTTGGAGCTATGTACGGAAAAATGGAAAGCCACGGAAGCAGAAAAGCTATAGTCCTAATCCAATCACTAGTTTCCATATGAGAAAGGCAATATCCACCAGATATTAGTGATGGCCACATGGGATAAGCCACCTTAGCGCCGTCAGGGGTCCTTTCTATGTCATCCGAAATGCATGGTCGAACATGTATTGCATCAGTCCTATCCTCAGTCATCATGATAAATCATTTGGAAGGTCTAAGTCAAAGAATCATGACAGCATAATTCGCACAGAGACGCCATCGATATCGGTCATTATAAGCCTAATTATCTGGACCTACAGCTTATGTCAAATTCTAAAGGGTGGTGAGTTCATCTGTTTGGTTATTTTGCAGACAATATCAGAAACATGGAAAGAGATCAAGGAGCGGAGATAATATTTGCACTAGAACATGTACTATCCGAGATGGTGGAAGAAAATATTCCTCCACCTCCTATGGTTTCCGACCACGTGGAGGACATTTATGTCGATGAACCGGAAGAGCCCGGGACACAACAGGAGTGTTGGGGATTTCAGCAGCGGAAAGGAGGGGAAGACACCCATGAAGAAGATCAGCGGAAAATCCCCCAGGATGAAGACATAATCCTAGACTTAATCCTCCCTACTAGAGAGGTGATCCCTTTTTCCCCCGCCAAAGGAAGCCCAAATAAATTCTTCCTTCAACTCGGATGATTTCCTTGACTGGTATGATCAGGTGAGAGCTCAAAAATAAGGTGATGGTATTCTTACATCCCTGACATCTCACTATCCAGAAATTCAGTTTTTTGGCTACTCAAGTATACTCTTGGTCTCCAATTTTTGAAGAGACATAGATGGCCTGCAAGCCCATTTTTTGGAAGAACAGTGTGGTAGTGGTAGGTTAAGAGCTCAAAGACATCAGCTAAGGAACCAGTGAACAATGGAGGCAGCAAGCTGAAGCTGTTAATTTTCTATTTTTTTTGTTTGTTAAAGTAGTTAGTCATATAGTAAAATAGGCCAGTGAATGTAAAATGCGGTTAGGCCTATACTGCCTATGTCTGTTTTGAAGTTGTAATGGCGAAATGCCTTGGTTAGTTGTCAAGCAATTGGAATTGTTTTCTGTTCAGAAGAGAGTTGAGCCTAGAGCTCCAGGGGCCTCTATAAATTCATTGTAATTAAAGACAGAAGGGTTGAAAAATCTTATTGAAAACCTTTATGGGAATTTTGTGTATTGTTCTGTAAGACATTTCCAAGCTATATTTTGAATAAAAATTGTAGAGCCAAGCGGATGTTTTCCAGGGATTCTTGTGTAACTGGTCTTGTAGCCTGTTTTTCTTCTTCTATGTTAATTGTGTATCTCTCATTGTTAATTCCATTCTATAACATTCTTCAATACTTGGTGCAGTGTGATAGTTAAGTAGAATTCATAGAAGTATGCTTTGCTTATCTTTTCCAAGTATTTCACCATTACTTTCTCTGCTAAAGTTGATGTAGGATCCATTATTATATGCCTTATGTCAATGGCTTGTTTCTCTCTCCTCTGTTTCACCAATTAAATTAACTTTGACTATGAGCTGTTTACTATCTCGCCCCTGTGTTAATGCATTTGTGAAGCCCTTGTGAATAAATTTTTTGAGTTTTGTCTAACGTGACTCCATTGCCCAAAATAGAAATTCATATGTTTCAGCCAAACCACGTTCAAACCATCTTGTTTCCAACAGAAATCTGATCTTTTGTGTGTTGTAATTGAATATTTTTAATG